>JAUMHE010000053.1:3078119-3110936 GCA_032359235.1 Enteromius mattozi | reverse complement strand
CAATATTACAGTTTTTTTCTGGATTTTTAATCTAATAAATGCAGCCTTGATGAGCAGAAGAAACATCTTTAAAAACCGTTTTTGAACGGTAGTGTTTGTTCTGCATTCTTTAATTGCAGACTGTCATAAATACTGTTTCATTCAACATTCTTTGAGGACATTGTTTCGTTCTGCCTCTTTTTTCACTTTATTTATCTTATTTGATGCTCAGAAGATTCTTGGGTGAAGCTCATTAGAATTGGTTCCAAATTATGATTCCTAATGTAACTGAATTCAAAGCACAAGGATATTTAGAGATTTAAGTCATGTGAAATCAGCTGACAGGAAAAGAGAAGAGTGTATATTGATTTGGTGGAGGCTGCGTTTTAAGATTAGTCAACAGGAAGGTAAAGGATGAAAGACCAGTCACTTTCTGAAATATTGAAAAAAAATACATGTCTGGAATGCGGATCTGCAAAAGATTTCCGTTCTAATCCGCTAGCGTGGGCTTTCAGGCAGCTTTGCTAAGCTTTGATTCATTCACAAAGCACGCAACACATCTCTGGAATAATTCATGTAACTTATTTTAAAAACTCATTTAGTTTGTTTTGTGCTGCAGGTGCACATAATACAATAAACTAATAGATATTCTACGGCAATAGATCTGAAAAGTAATCTCTTGGCATATCTAATCCATCATGTCAGCCATGCAAACATCTTAAATATGGCCTTTTAGAATAAATGGTAATGCAAAAACCTCCTGGAAAAGTCTTTAGATAGCAGACGAATCAACTGTGCAAGATCTAATTGTATGCATTTTATTTATTTATTAACTTAGTTACGTGTAGGTATTGAGAAATGCACGTAATTAATTATATAAAACAGTATAAAATATATAAAACATTGTGGGGATGTGGTGCTATTACCCTCCAGTGCTGCGCGTGACGCTGTGCTCAGGCGCGCTCTTCTCTCCGGGCGCGCGGTCAAAGTGCGCTCGTAGTCCTTCCCTCATTCGGCGGCAAGGCGTGCGAGTGTGCTGCAATAGCCTATGCTATTAAAATAAACAATTTTTTCTTGTTTTTAATACTGCTTCAGCTGTACAGTCATGGTGAGTTCTACAGAATAGTTTCCCTTTGCTTTAATATTCGAGGTTTGGTAAAAGAGCGAGGTGGTTTTCATTCATGAATGAGCCGAGAACGCGGCTACACGTTAGCATCTGGAACGCACAGCCGACGTTGTTTTTAGTAGTGATCAATATTTTGTTAGTAACACTGAGCTCGTGTGATCGATGTTTGCACTTGCTATGTTGCAACCTAGTCAGCTGCCTCCCTAGATAGTGTTTCAAATGCTCCCTGTGTAGAAACCTTGTGCATTGTGTTTCTCTGTGCATTTCGCAATTAATTCAGTGGAATCAAATTAAACTAAACTTCTTGTAATGCTATGTATGTGTTCTCTGGATAATAAATAGTCGTCTTACTATGCATTTTATTGCAATAAATGTCTTTCTCTTTGCTATATTAGTTGCTTGTGATATCCCACAGGAGCATGTTAAGTTACCCTATCTAGTCTCATTTGGGGCTATTATTTGAAAAACTATTTGTGCTTTAATCAGAATTTCCATTTAAAATACTTCGGCATGGTTCCAAACTTTATATCTAACACTCATCTCTTTTTTTTGTTTTTTGCAGAGTTTGCCATTGAACCCCAAGCCCTTTCTGAATGGTCTCACTGGAAAGCCTGTGATGGTGAAGCTGAAGTGGGGAATGGAGTACAAGGGCTACCTGGTGTCCGTGGACGGCTACATGAACATGCAGGTATGTCTGATCATAATGCACATTTATACATCCATCACTCATTGATGTGCTACATACTGTATCCATAGCAAGCAAGCAACAACATGCACAATATCCAGTGTTATTTAGAGCAATATAGATTGCTGTATAGATTAAGCTGAATATTGTATGTTAGTCCATATGGGTTAATCAAGCTCTTTCTCTGTTTTATCTAGCTGGCCAACACAGAAGAGTATGTGGATGGAGCATTAGCAGGTCATCTTGGTGAGGTGCTCATCAGGTCAGGTTTTGATTTGAAACTCCCATTTACAACTCTAATCAGAAAATGCTTGCTTTGTGTTATAATATAACTTTTTTTTTTTTCTTTTCTGCAGGTGTAATAATGTTTTGTACATAAGAGGAGTAGAAGAAGAGGAAGAAGACGGCGAGATGAGAGAATGAAGAGTGATTTTTTTGATTTCTTTTTCTAATCGGATTGGATGATTTATTGGTTATTTTGCAGTTTGTCTCAGTTTTATGTGAAGCTGTGTCTCTTTTCTTTGTAAAATTGTTAGTTATTTTTTACACTGTAAAAGTTATTGGTGGCACAATGACAAATAAATTGTGCTGTTTGTATGTTTTTGCTGTTGTTTCTTTGACTGTAATATTTAAAGTCAAAATGAAATCAGAATACTTAATGCAGTACTTCAGAAATGCATGTAATTCCAAAGAGAAATACTGTATAATTCTATAATGCAGTCACTGTTAATGCCAACTGTCCAGTAATTGCAGATGGCCAGAAAGAAGTCCCATCTTGTTTATTTTTTTAATCTGACACTGAATATTAGGTTCACTTGGTAGCAGGTCGCAGTAGTAAATTGAATAAATGAATGCTGAAGTTCACTAAGAGTGTGTTCAGCGTTATTTTCTAAATGATCATTTTGAAGGCAATTGCAGTCTCAATTAAGCTATGCTGTATGTGTAGTAATAGTTTATTTAAATATTTATGTAGCCAATATAGTTTGGTATTAATCTAAAATACTATTCTTTTCCCAAGTAGTCACTCCAACCAATTAAAGTCAAATAATACAGTCGGCTATGTTCTGGAAAATTACACAAGAAAACGAAAAACACTTTTTATAAATTTTGAAGGTTTTTAAGGAGGTGTATAATTGTTGTTTGAAAACAAATATTGCATTTTCGGTGTATTTTTGTCATAAAGTGTGACATTTTCACCGATTTAATGATGAAACAAAATACAGAAGCGGGGAAACTCGTCTCTCTCGTTCATATTCATTAGAAATACTTTTCTTTTTACCTTTTAACCACGCGGTTTGTTTACCTCATAAAGATAACCTCCTCCCTCACTGATCCCTGGTAATTCAGTCACTTGTTTCCTTTCCGACCTTCGTCCAGTTACTCAATTTTGGCTTCGCTAAATATTTACCCACTCTTTTACCCCAGCTCTGCACTCAATCACTTGCACCAAAGTTAACCTGAAGATGTCTGCAAGCAGTTTCAAACTTTTAGTCAAGAATGCAACGCAAGTGGTGTTAGTTTGTAGAAATGGTGAAAAGTACCTCACCAGAGATGGGATGCAGACTCTGGCTGTCGTTGAGAATGGCAGCTTGCTGATTGGACAGTAAGACTTGAATTGAATTCAGCATGTAAATAAACCTTTATCTAACATGTAACATGTACTGTATCTTTGTAAACAATTTTAATGAGCTTTTTTTAAAAAAGTAAATTTATTTTTATGTTAGAATGTGTGTATATATATATATATATATATATATAAAAAACATAAAGCATTGAAGTCTGCTTTGAAAATATATGTTCATTGCACCCTTAAAGACCTGGTTACAGATAGGGCTTAGGCTATAATTCAATTTGGACATTTAAGTAATTATTATTATTATTTTTTATAAACATGCCTTTAAAAAAACATTACTGGTGTGTATCTTGAGACAAAACAAATTTTAAAATCAGTCAGTGCAAATTTCTTTCTGTTGTCTCAGACTTACATTTTAGCCTTGAACTAGGTTTACACCGTGTCTGTGAAACCCGGAGTGTATGTATTACATTAGTTATAAAAAAAAATACAATAAGCAGCTTTTGATTGATTATATACTGGGACAAAATTGTACACAAAAATTTTAAAAATCTCCTTTGGGAGAAAAGTTTTCTTTAGGTTTATTTTGGCTAGTCTAGTAATTATGAAAAAGTTAAATAACAATTTACTGTAAGTATATGGGCTGTCCTCATCTAAGTGTTTGTGTGTGTGTGTGTGTGTGTGTAGCGATGGACTAATTAAAGCTGTTGGACCAGCAGACATCATCGAGTCTCAGTTCAAAGGAGCAAAGTTTGACAATGTTCTGGATGCTTCTGGCATGTGTGTCATCCCTGGTAAATGTTACCTCTGCCACGGTTTCTGTTTCTGACAATACTTAAAAAAAAAAGTTTAAAAAATCATAATGTAATGTTTCAGGCCTGGTCGATGCACACACACATCCAGTATGGGCCGGAGACAGAGTGCATGAGTTTGCCATGAAGGTTTTGCTCTCATTTTATTCCATCCATTTCTACTCTCGCATTTTATATTATATGAATATGTCTTCAAGTCTGTGTCAGAGAAGTTTTCCAGAGAAGCATCTTAACATCAAAGATTCTTATTGCAAGTAATGAAGCATTATCATTGTGCCCTGTGCAGCTGGCCGGTGCCACATATATGGAAGTGCATGAAGCAGGAGGTGGAATCCATTTCACAGTGACTCATACTCGCTCAGCAACCAAACAACAACTATTAGATGGGTTAAAGAGCCGCCTGGAGCGCATGATGAGAGCTGGAACCACACTGGTGGAGTGTAAGAGCGGATATGGGCTTGAGCTGGACACTGAGCTCAAGATGCTGAGGGTCATCAATGCAGCCAGAAACTCACTGCCCATTGGGATATCAGCAACATACTGCGGAGCCCATGCAGTACCCAAGTACAGTCTTTATAAAAAACACTGTATTTTTGGGGGGGGTGTATTTGTGATTAAATAAACCAACCCTAAATGTTTAAAATATAAACAACTCTTAATTTGTTTAACATCTATTTTCTCAGAGGTAAAACTATGGAGGACACCACTCAGGACATTGTGGCAGTGCAGTTGCCCAGGATAAAAACGCAAATTGCTGCAGGTGAACTGCAGGTGGACAACATTGATGTATTTTGTGAGAAAGGTGTGTTTGATCTGAACTCAACACGTTGCATACTCAAAGCTGGCAAAGATATGGGCCTCAACATCAACTTTCATGGCGATGAACTCCATCCCATGAACTCGGCACATGTAAGCAAGCATAACCGCATACTTTCTTGCACACACATGCTTGAATGTTGAAATTGTCTTGTTCCTTGTCCACCTGTCTTATAGCTTGGCGCAGAACTTGGCGCTTTAGCCATCAGCCATTTAGAAGAAGTGACAGATGATGGAATTGCTGCAATGGCAAAATCTAAAACATCAGCAGTCCTCCTGCCCACCACTGCTTATATATTAAGGTAATAACTACAATGTTGATATTTGCCATAAAATAACTTGAAGAAATCAGGGATTTGATTCTCCTTGTGTCTGTTAAAGGCTTTCTCCACCACGCGCGAGAGATATGCTTGATGCTGGAGTCATAGTGGCTCTTGGCAGTGACTTCAACCCCAATGCCTACTGCTGCTCAATGGTGACCATAAGACTCAATTTTTTCAGCAGCTATTTAACGTGACCTCTTCATTTCATTCCATGTTGTCTGTTTATTAGCCTATGGTGATGCACTTGGCCTGTGTGCTGATGAAGATGTCTATGCCGGAAGCTTTGGCTGCAAGTACTATAAATGCAGCCTACGCTCTCAACCGGTCACATACGCATGGGTCGCTTGAAATCGGGAAACAGGGAGACCTTGTGATCATCAGTGCACCACGGTTAGATCATATCCATGCAGTACCTAGAGATCTATGAGGGCAACTGCTGAATAGTCTGTTTAAAATTGTTTAAATAAGGCATACAAATAGTGGTGTAGGTGCTCTCGGTCTGCTTTCAAACAAAGAGTTTAAAAGATGAAAAAAAAAAAAATCAACATTGTATTTGGTCTGGAGCAAAGTAAGTGAACTAGCAGACTTTCTGGTGTAAATACACCCTTAAACGTATTTTATTTCAGCTAGTTGCCAACATTTCTGGTTATAGTCAACTTTAAGTACTACTATGTTAAAAAAATGTCATTACACAACAAAATGACTAAGACAACAGAAAATATACAAATAAAATATTAAAATAAAATCTAAATAAAAATATTAACATGGTCAGAAAACAACACTCATATAAAATCAGTAATTGAGATTCAGATATACAGGTTTGGATTATAACAGGTGTTTGATGGGACTTGATAAGGAGGTTGTTATAATTTGAGTTCTCCTCTGTTACAGGTGGGAACATCTGGTGTATCAGTTCGGAGGCCATCAGGAGGTCATCAGATATGTGATAATCAAAGGCAAGATTGTTTATGAAAATGACAAAGTCTTGAACCTTTGAGGATCCTGCACCATGACCAATCCCTTAAAATTGTGTGGTAAAATTGAATTGGCATGCTTAGTAAACCATATGGAATCATACTCTATGACAAAACAATGTTTTATTGATAAAAATGCATAAATAAATAATTTGTATAAATATTCACATAAATTAAAGGTTATTCTGTTTTAAAAAGCTGTATAAACTCATACAAACTTTTTTGTATCAGTGTGTCCTTCAATCTCCAAAAGGTCTCTGTCATCGTAAAGGAAATGCACGGTTTAGCACCAGCTCCATTTTTGCTCCTCCTAATGCACATGCATCCAACACACACACCAGTCTTTGATTGGTCAACTGGTTTGCAGTGGCGATCAAGTCAGCTGTTGGGAGAAGAAAGAGAAACCAGCTTTAACTGTTTAGCTAATATATTCCCACAGGAAATAAAATAAAGTTTTAGTGGTAGTTGTTATTGTATGTTATGAATAAATAAAGCCCATTTGCTTTATATTTACCAGGGCTTGGGGGTGGGGCATGTGGTGAAAAGCCTCCGTGTGATAGGATAGACTCCCAGGAGTTATTGTGCGAAAGGGGGAGGGGCATCCAGTGCAAGTTTCCCGGGGAAGCAGGCAGAAAAAGAACATCAAGCATCACTCCATCTGATAGAGCTGCAGTAGACATAAAAAAATATTTGATCACGATGTGACTAACACTCTGGCTTCATACAAAAAAAACATGTCTGTGTGTGTGTTTTAAATGCACACCTCTCATTGTCAGAGTGAAGTAACCAGTGTAGCAGGAGGCGGGGCTAAATGACTCCAGCTCTCTCTGTGGGAGGAGCTTGTGAAAGTTGTTAACCTGCAGCCCCACGGCAACAGCCTGGACGTGTCGCCGCTCATAACAAAAGACTCGTGGCAAAGTTTCAATGGCAACACGTGTCAGCCCCAGGCGGGAAGTCATGGGACTAGTGGGTGGAGTCGAGAATTCATCATCTTCATCTTCATCATTACTGTCATCTTCCTGTTCTCCGACTAGAAACTCCATGGCGCCATCAAACAGGGAAAAATCTGCAGGGCACAGAGACATAATGATCGTTCTCTGGACATTCATATTAAATTTGCTTTTCAAAAGCGATTTTTGTCAATATTCATTGTTAATTCAGATTTTTATGGCTCTTACCTCTTTCCGCATCATCCTCTGTTGCCAGTGGTTGCAGAGGTGGAGCCAGCCTGAAGAGAGGATTATTAATTATTAACTATTAACAGCAGTTCTTCTCTATCGGGCAGAAACCAATCCTTCTTACCTCTTTCTAGGACTAGTACTGCTGAAAAGTTTCCGCTTCGCGGGTGTCCTGTGAGGTTCAGACCTGTGGTAAAAACAATTATTAATGAACTTGAAAGACAGTTCACCCAAAAATAAAAATTTTATAAAGATCAGCTGCTGCCAAGCTCCACGTTAGTTATCGGATTTCATTTACACTTCTGCTTAGGTTGCAGGTTAAAAGACATTGTTTGATGTTTTTGGACAAATTCATCCATACTTATAACACACACCCCTCTCTTTGCCGTCGTACTCTAGGACTAAGTGGAGCTGATGGAAGATCTGAATACTGTGTTCGCCCACTGTCCTATAAAAAGAAAGAAAATAGAGATTTAGCAAAAAGAGTTCGATTTGGGGTCATTAATTATTATGTTGTTGGTTGTATAATAGTGTGGGTTATTTGTTGCTATCTATGCACTATATGTACCTCTCTATGATGGTAGCAGGCTGCAGTGATGACACACTGAATAGCAAACTGCCGTCTCTCTCTATAGTTTAACTTTTCACATTCTAGCTTCATCTCTCCTCCACTGATGAGACCGCCTTCTCCTGCAAACACACTAAAGTTAGTCACCGGAAGACCACAGGAAGACCACAGGAAGTGAAAGTATCAAAACCTGAAACGACAGAGAAACACATTTGACTACGATATTAATCACACTAAACAGTCATTTTAAAAGCCATTAATCCATGCTTAGTCCATTCAAAAAAAGAAAAATATATAAAAATAATACTGTACATATATATATTATTGTTTTTTAAATGAACACAGGCAAAATCTAGAAACATGTTTAAATTGTTTTCTGCTTCTCACCTTGTCTGTTTTCCATGAAGTTATGTAATGAAACGGGAAGTGGTGGATAGCTGAAATATCCCCCAAACACAGCTCTTTCCAGCAGACTGCTCTCCTCCACCTGCTTCAGCCAGTGGAGAAACTGCCGGACGGGTCGTATACCTCTGTATGGCATCACGGGGTGAGATCCTGTGCCTATTTTTATGTTTGAAAATAATAGCATTGGATTCTTTTTATTCTTTAATAAAAATGAAAAGAAATCTCTTAAGCCCAGGCTGCATTTATTTAATCAAAAGCACAGTAAAAGCATTAATGTAGTAAAATCTTATTATGGATTTAAAATGCTTGTTCTCTATTTCATAATATTTTAAAAATAGAATTTATTCCTGTGATGGCAAAGCTGAACTTTCACCATATTACTCCAGCAGTGTCACATGACCCTTCAGAAATCATTCTAATAGGCTGATTTGGTCCTCAAGAAACAAAGCTACTTGCTGAATAAAGGAACTTGTGTCAACAACAACAAAAAAAAATCTTACAGAGCCCAAACCTTTGAACAGTAGTGTATATTATATATGATTTATAGAAGTGTGCTATTTACCTGTGCAGTAAACCTGGGTCAGCGATGTGTTGGTAAGATATTCAAAAGTTGTAGCTCTGTTAGCTGCACTCCTGATCAGCTTTAGTCTGGTGCAGACAAGCAGTGCCACTGAATAGAAAGAAATAAACAAATTTGAGTTTGTCTATAATAATGATACAATAACAGTGAAGAAAACTACATACTTGGATAGATTCGGCTTTGAATGTCAGGCTGTGACGTGGAGAAAAGCTTGATCATGATTGGCTTGTCTGACGTTCTGTCTGCCAGTTGAAGCCAACGATACTCCTCCATTTCTGACCTTTGACCATCTGTAAGGGGAATGGTATTCAGTCTTTTGGCTCAAGATACATCTTGAGCAAATTTCTGTGTGTACCAAACAACTCACCTTTCCTCCTGACACGTTCTGGTCGACCCACAAAGATCACAACTCCAATGATGTCACCGATGTGGCCTTGTGGAGAACCTGGAAGCTCCTGCCTGTAAAGCACAGCTCTTTGATTTTGAATTCAAGCCTATAAAGGATACTGGGATTGTGATTTTGTACACATACCCACTAATGAATGAATGAAGGAGGTCTGGTAAAATCCAGTCTGGAGAAATCTGGTTCTTGGGGATGATAGTTATTTGAGCCGTGGGGTTCCTGGAATTAAGACTGATCTCTGAAGGATGAACAGAAGGTACTGAGAAACTAAATATGTATGAATAAGAACAAATATATATTTTTAATCTTATTTATACAAGTTTTTTAGTTTGTGTTGTGTAAATCTGTGTTGAAAGTGGTTGTATTGTTCCCCATTTTAATCTCAGAGAGTCTTTTCTGAATAATTAAAAAATAATGAAATACTGAAACATATGCTACTGTTTAAAAGATAAGGGCCAGTAGTTTTTTTTAAAAGATATTTTTGAAACAGTTAATGAAAAATGATTAATAAATTGTGTTTGATAATACTGAAATATAAAATCAGTTATTTTAAACTGTAAAAATATCTCACAATTAGTGGATTTTATGAAAGGCTGATGCCGATATCTTCAAAAGCAGGGTGGCCGATAGCCGATATTAGGCTGATATAACTTTTTATTTATTTGATAAAATATATAACTTTTATTTATTTTAATTAATATTTAAGAAATTTGGAATAATTTGAAAATGGATTAAATATAAATGTGCAATATAAACATATAAGACAAAGTATTTGTAACAAATAAATATTTAATACATATTAATACAATTTTAATTAAAAAGGAAGTAAATACTGTAACCAACAGGGGACTGTTGTGTGCTTTGGGAACTGGCCTAGCACATATCGACCACACAGAAAAACTAATAAATGTTTCTGTTTGGCCGATATGTTCATCAGCCTTGCCGGTCGACCACTACTCTCAATATTAGCATTTAACTGTATTTTTGATCATATAAATGCAGCGTCTGTGAGCATAAAAGACTTAAAAATCAAAAACATAATCTGGCTAAAAAACTAAATGTTTGAATGGTAGTATGTATGTCATAACTTCATATGTCAGATGAGTTTAATGTACCAACGTAATGTACTCTACCAATGTGTGGCTCTGAATCCTGTCCCGTGCGGCTGCTGTAACTCTCTTTGACTCTGTAGCGACACAATTTCACAACTTGACCCGGATGAAGGATTCGGTACCATTCCAGACAGACTGTGTTCCACAGCACAACACAAGCCCTGGATGAGCCGTCACCGACCTGCAGCTCTGCCTGAGGAAAACAGATTAATGGAAGAAGTTTCAGTCTTGTGATGCATTGAACATTTTAGACTGACACACAGATGAGATATACAGTTAAAATTAAACAGCTGAAATGAGAAGTGCCCACAATATTAGTCAATAAATACCAAATATCGACCAACACAATAAAGTCACTAAATCTTTATATAATGCATCTCTGCTTCTTATAAGATTCTCTTTTGCTTGTATTCTTCCAAAAATGACTTCAAATGTTAATTTATTTTATTACATATGACCAAGTTCCTATTGTTAACAGATATTTGCATAGAAAAGGATATTTTGTATTTGACCTCTGACCTTATAAGGACATTCACATTTCTGATCTGCTCTCCCATAATAAATCAATCTGGATTTGTGAAGGATCCGCACACACAGAGCACCCCGGTATCGTCGAGATCCACTCAAGAAATGTCTGCGTACTTCTGCGAGGGAAACTGTGGACCCAATATCTGTCATCAGAAACAAAGCACATGCATGAATTTCATCTGAGTTGCAAAGAAAAAAGTAAGCCATGCAGGTTGAGTAAATCATCAAAAATGTATTAATTTATTTACATAAAAGTGAATTATCCCCTTAATTTGAGCCGTATATTTCATGGTTAAAAGCCACTGCACAATGAGTACTTTTATGGCACTTTCTCTACTTCTGTAAAGTCTGTTTAAAATCTTTTGGAAATATTTAAAACTTGTTTAAACTATTCATATATATGACAATGGACCACAAATCCAGTCACAAGTAGAACATATTTGTAGCAATAGTCAATCTTATTCATTGTATGGGCCAAAATTATTAATTTTCCTTCAGGCCAGAAATCATTAGAACTTTAAGTAATGATCACATGATCTATGAAAAGATTTTGTAAGTTCCCTACCATAAATATATAAAAAATTCATAATATGCATGGCTAAGAACTTCATTTGGAAAACTTTAAATGCAATTTTTTTTTTAAATATTTGCCAAATAGTGAAAAATATTTAAACTTTGTGATTACGTATATTTCATTTTATTTATTTATTTATTTTTTTGTGAGGGAGGGGGGTTGTTCATGGGGGGAAAAGTAAAGTAAAAAAAAAAAAATAACAAGTGGAGTTTTGTCAAATCCTTGCATGTGTTATTTTGCCCTGTTCTTCCTCCAATAAAAACAATAAATAAATAAAAAAAATAGTGAAAAACATTCTACAGCCAAATATTGTCCTATCCTAACACATCAGTGGAAATCTTTTCAGCTTTCAAATGATGTGTATATCTCAATTAAAAAAAAAAATGCTGGTTTTGTATTCAGTTCATATTCATATTCAGTTTTTTAATCATATGCAAATTTTTTATTCAATTTTTATTTTAGAGGGAGGGTGTTTAAATGAAAACCAAGGGTCGCAAGTTAACATTATATGCTTATAAGTGAGTGATTCCTGCCTGGACAGACATCTTCTTACACACCATCTATCTCCTCCTCAGAGTCCTCCGCGTCGGGTTCAGAGGGAGCCGTGTCCCGCCACATCTCTCCACAGAAGTCGTGATTATTCCACAGCGGCAGATAGGAGCTTCTGCGCGCTCTGAGCGGACCTGCGCTCGGCTCTGCTCCCATCCACGGAATGGCCCTCACACTGACCGAGGAGAGCGCCCTCAGAGCGGCATCGCCGCTGGAGAGTCGGTCCACCTCCAGACTGCACACGTGAAAAGACGCGCTGTCATCCCCGCGGCTGAACTCCACATGCCGTATGACGGAGCCGCAGTGGAGCGTGTTGACGCTGATGAGTCTGTTCACGACCGGATCCAGAGATACGCGGATCTTACAGTCTCCATCCGTGATAGTGGCGTCAAACAGACTGTCTGACATGGAAATGCTGTCCGGGAAACGGAGCGCGAAGTCCGCGTCTCTGCCGTAGCGCTCCAGAGAGATCACGTACAGCGGCTCCGAGCGGGTTCGCGCTCTTGGGGAGGAAGATGTGGGGGATATTAACCTGTTTAGGGTCTTTTTGAGTGTGCAGCACTCAGAGGAACTGCCTGACAGCGCGGCCATGTTCGCGCGACAAAATAACAATACCGCAAAGCATTATGGGAGATTGAGTCCAACACATAAAATTTAGGATAAACGCCTAGTTTGAAAACTAGTCACAGACTAAAATGAGTGTTTGAGGAGTCCTTATTAAAAGCAACGTTTAGATTTAACTAAAGTATTACTCCTGCCTGTGAAACCAGGCCATAATGTTAAAAAACAACTGCTGAAATCATGAATGAAATAAGAAATAGACAAAAATAAAATAAAGACAGACATAATTCTCTAAAATGAAAGAATAAACAACAAATAGAATTATAGAAAAAATAAAAAGTATGTAAAATATACAGTAGAAATATTAAATAATAACGTTAGAAGAAGTTTTTTTAAATATATTTTTATTTTTTGTATATTTAGAGTGAAATAAAAATATTAATAAATAATAAATTAAATTACAAAAACAAATATTGACATAACCTATCAGAAAATAAAATGCATGTGTGAAGATATACAAGATAATTATATGTACAAAGATAAAGAAGAAACTACAAATATTTTAGAAATCTAAAATAAAAAAATAGATGAAGAAAACTATGAAATAAAGATTAATAAAATACAAATGTAAAGGATATTAAATGATTACAGTAAAGACAAAATAAACAAATTAATAATTTTGAAAAAAAATATAGAAAACATAGAAATAAATAAATTTTGAGAGCAGTTTGAGCTGTCAATCATTGGTTCCCATGGCAGTGTGTGACGATAACACACTCATGACGCCATCTAGCGGTGACGGAGCGTCACTGAATAAATGCAGCTCAATGAGCTCAGCACTGCTCAGACCATCTCAGGGTTGATATTCCTTATGAGCGGACTTTAAAGAAGACACATTAAAGACCGCGACATGGATCCAGCTTATTAGCAGTTTCCCCAGTGTTTCAAGCCTGTCGTCCGGACTAATGTGCCATGTGGAAATATTACAAAAATGGAGTTGTACCGAAAAGAAACAAGCAGAAATCAGTAAGACTGTATTTTCAATCGAATATAATGTATTTGTTTAAGTGCATTTAACCAATACAGAATTTAAAATGGATTATTTATGTGTATGCTAGCTAAACTTTTCATTAAAAAGCATTGAAAGTGCAGTTGTTCAAATAAATAGACAAAGTCATCTCACATAACCATATAACAGATATATTCAGATTTAATAAGCACGTGTTACAACTCAACAGGAGAATGAAGTCGTCAGCCTCCCTCCCATTTCCAATGGGATTCCTGCAAAGTCAGCAGCAGGCCTACTGGTAAGCATTTTCATTGATTAATGTTTGTCCTTTTTTTAATTAACAAGCCCAGAGTTGTGACAGTTCCTTTCTATAGCAGTGGAAGACTTTGCATCAGCCGTAACACAATCTGTTAATTTAGTGTTGCTAATTACGCTTATTGTGTTACCTGGGGAAGCCAATCATTTGAGCTGTTTGTGTACCACACTTTGTTGCTCCCTCATTTAAGATGCATGACTTGTTCAGGATCACCATACCAGGGGCCAAGCCACAGCCCAGAGACTGCAGGAGCTCTTCTTCTTCTCTCAGGGCCTGAGGGATCACAGGCCCCTGGGCCGCACCGTCAGGAAGAAGGTGCGCAATGACAGATTTCACATTTCATTTAAATCACAAAACAGTTCCCTTATATGTATGTGAGATGTAGCCTATGTGGTAATATATTCTAATTATGTGATAGAAAAACATTTTAGGTCACCAGAGTGTTCCATTATCCAGAGTGAGTGTGGAAACAGAGCTGGAAATCACTGCTCATCTTAAAGTAAGTTTAGAAAATTAATTCATGTTTCAAAATCTTGCTTTCTGATAGATAAGTAATATATATAAGGCTTAAATTTAAACTTAATTGGATATATATCAGGAAAAATGAGTGAAATAAAGACTGATAAAATATAAAAATTAATAGTGGAAGTCAAGTAATAATGAATATTTAATAAAAAAATATATAAATAAATTAATTAAACAGATATTAAAATAAATTTAATAGAAAATGCATGCATGAAGATAAATGAAGTATAAAAATAGGAAATAATAAAACAAAGAAAAAGAATTATCATGCTTAAATCATAGCACTTTAATTATTGCATTAGTAAAAAGTAATTAAATAAAGACTGTTGAAATAAATATTAAGAAAAATGAAAATCAAATGTAAAAGATTAACTGCAATTATAGAAAGACTTAATGAGTAAATAAAACAAATATTGAAATAAAAATAATAGAGAAAAAACACATGTATATAAATAAAATATTTTTTGAAATACAAAGAATATGTATAAAGGAAAAAATTAAAAGAATAAAATATAAATATTATAAAAAATGTAAATAAATCATATATAAAAAAAATAACACAAAGGTCAAAAAGGTAATTCATTTGAGAAATTCCAATAAAGCAAGCTGCAAATTAAAAGAATTAGTTAATTAATGAATTACCTTTTCTCTGCTCCAGTACCATCTGCATCAGCGTCATTTGAAGGGAACCACTCAGAATTCTTCTCTTGAGGAGAAAGAAGCTGCTGTGTTTCAGCAGACAAAAACTATTGTGTTCAAGGTTAGTATGTTAATGTTATAAGCATTTATTATAAGTGAACCATTTATGCAGCCATGATGTGATTCCTCATACATTAATAAACTCTTCTTTGGTCTTAAAGGACCAGGTTTCTTCAAACAGTCCTCCTCATCTCCTGCAGAGCCTTGTGCCACTAGACGAGAAAGAGAAGGAAGTAAAAGAACATTACAAGGAAAAGGAAAAGAAAGAGGGAACTGTTGATGTTCAAAATGCATCTTCATGTACAGACGAGGCCCCGGAGGGCCAGGGCTCCCTGTCTGAGGGACCATTTAGAGCTGCAGATGTCGACTACAAGCAAAGACCAGATGCAAGAGATCCAAAACTGCAGCATCACACTTCTCCAAACACCCTACATGATGACAATATTTCATCATTACATTTTAAACATAAGAGATTCATGATCTATCTGTGTGGTGGATATAAAGGTATAGATTCTCTTAAGAACACATACTTTGTTAGATTGCTAGATAATTAAAAACACACACACACACTCACAGTTTAAAAGTTACATATTTTTAAATATGTTTTCATAGTCTCTAATATTGTAAAATATTATTACTATATAAAATAACTGTTTGCTGCTATATTTTAAATATGTGATGACAAAGTCTTTAGTGTCACATTATCTGCAAATAATGAATTTCTGTCACTTTTGATTAATTTAATGTTTCCTAGTGTCTTACTGACCTCAAACTTAAAATTATAATTTATATAAAATTTGGATTTAGCTATACATGACATATGTTGTGTGTGTAGATACGGTCCCCGAGCGCAGTGCACTGATGGAGAGTGTGTATCCTCGGCTGTATCTACACTGTAAGCAGAGAGGATATGATTTCAGGATGATAGACCTGCGTTCAGGAACCGGAGATCCCATTTCGGACAATCACAATTTGGCAGAGATGCACATTGAGACACTTAGACGTTGTCAGGAGACTGAGGGGCCAACTTTTATTGTAGGTTTAATTGCACACAGTTTATTCATGAGCAAAAAATGTTAGTATTTTTCATCAATATTAAGCTTTTTTTCCTTTCTTGTAGGTATTCACCGGACAGAAGCATGAGATACGGTCACTGCCGAATACCATTCCTCAAGCAGATTTTGAAGCTATTTTAAAATTTGTGGAGAGAAGCAAGAAGAAGTTGTCCAGGAGGCAGTCAGACATGGCAGACGAGTCTCAGCTCAGTATTGACACCGGTGACAGTGAGAGTTTTACCCTGGAGAAGGAGCCCCGTTTGTCCGAGGAGAAGGAGCCTTCGCAGAGCTCTGCTGTCTTGAGCGAGAACTCCACCTCCAGCACTTCCACATCAGAAGGAGACGAGATACAGCTGGCCAGGAGCTGGATGGACTACGACCAGGACTTGACTCTATTGCAGACATGGTATAAGCTGGATAAAAACAAAATTCCTGCTGTGTACCGCTTACTTACAGTTAGGTAAGTCCATACTTTAGTGACATAAATGAGGAATAGAAGTACTGTGTCTATTGCTTGTAAGCAAAATAGTAAAAACTGAATATGAACAGCACAAGCTACTGAGCATATCAATATCTGTGAACTACTTGTTAGACGTGTTGGAAATAATAGAGTAATTGCTGCTATTGTTACTGAGTTTTTCATATTCAGCTCTCTTTGTTTGGTTCCCATGGCAGAGTAGTTGTAGTGATTTCCATGGCAGACGCAATACAGCTTGAAAGGTTGCAGCTGTTATGTTTTAAAGTTGTTAGAATTGGAGGTCTTAAACTAACACAGTTTCTAGCTGGAACACATTCCTCTGGCTTTTGTGACTTTTCTGTCTCTGATTTACGTACTCATATTTTCTCAAAAATAGTCACATTTATAAGAAATTGCTAAAATTATATATATATATATATATATATATATATAAAGTGTAATTTATCACTTAAAAAGAGACAATAGACATAAAAAATATTATTTAGTTTTTTACTAAGTAATTTAATTGATATATGCGTTCGATTTTATCATGCCCTCAGTTCAAAGTACTCAACTTCCACTAGAAATGTAACCATGAAATGAAAAAACCTCAAAAAAAATGCAAATTATGTTATGGACTAGGCTAAACGTCATCTGCTCATACATATAAATCATGTGAAAGTATATTTATTTTTGTACCCTGCCCCTTAACTCATTTTCCACTCTTTTAGGATTTACTTCCTCGCTTCTAAAATAGACTAAAAAATTCCAGTGAGATCATTTTCAAGAAGTGATATTGTTTATGTTTTTCAGCTGGAATTTAACTGTACAAATGGAGGTCAATGTCACATCTCACTCATACCTTTTTTTAAGTTTTTGAAATCTTCTCATGCTTGTCCCACTCTTGAAGTTCGACCCTGTTAGATTATATTATGGAGAATGTTTGTCCGATAAGAAAAAAAAAAAAAAACATATCCGACATAGTTATAAACATTATGTTCATCTGTAGAAGGTTAGAGAGCTAAATGTTGATCACTGAAAAAACGACAATTTTCCACCCTGTTATGTTTTTATAGACTGTGGAATGTAAAGCTTATAGGGTTGAAATTCTAATAGAATACCGAGCTTGGCCAGTATGTGTTCTGTATATTTAAACATGTCACTATTTTGGTAAAATGCTAAAAACACAAAAAACAAGTAACTTTTTTTCCAAAAATTATAAAGCCAAAATGTTACCGGATACCAGGAATGACCCATGTATATATAAAGACACACACATACAGCATATATTTATTTACATGTATATATTTACTCTATATTCGTATAAATTATATCATATATAAATATGTTTAATATATAAACGTAAGATATTTTTCTTAAATATACATACACATGCATGTGTGTGTATTTATATATGCATAACAAATATTACGCACACATATATTATGTTAACACTCCCAGGAGTCCATTTCATTCAGTTCAGATGTTTTTGTTTTTCATTCAGAGGCTTTTTTGTTTATTTCACATTAGCACAAATCACCCTGACTACCTCAGTCGGGATGGCCATCGCAGGAAGCTGGCAAGGAAGGCGTGGCGCTCTTCCTGTGTGAAGCTGTGGAACGTGCTGTGGCGATCTGGACCTGAGGCCATTGGAGAAGAAGTCACCTGCCATCTGCTTAAAACAGGCATGAGTTTTGCAGTCATAAGGAACTTTGTCATTCATAGATGTAGAATATATGAGCATGTGACTTACTTGGATGCCAGGTTTTGAATCACAAAGCCAAATGTTGCGTGTGTTTCAGTGTTGGACTGGGAAGTGGAACAGGGTCTTGGAGGAAAACAGCCTCCAGAGGAGTACAGTCACTGCTATAAGAGGATCATCACTGACCTGCTGTACAACCTGAAAAATGAATACGCACCACAGTTTATAGACCTGCACAAAGGACGATCTGAAATCAATCAAACCCTGCATCAAGCTCAGCAGCGCTTTATACGCAACATTCACCTCAAGGTCTGTATCTTTCTATCTAGATATCTCTCGGTATGGTACTGTTCCAATATCGAAATAATAAATTAAACTAAATATTAAATACATTAATACTTCTATCAATCAAAGATGAATTAAATTGATAAAAATGATGGTAAATGCAATATTTATTTTTTTTTCTTTACCAAAAGACAAAACTAACAAGAGAAAGAAAAGCAACAAATAAATAATCTATTTAGCTATCTTAATTATGAATATTATAAATAATAATACAATTCTTGCAATAAGAGAAGAAAAATAAATGCATTTATAATGTTAGAAAGATTTCTATTTCAAATACATTAAATGCTTTTTTTGAACTTCCTTTTCATCAAAGAATAATTATCACAGTTTCTACAAAAATATTAAGCAGAAACCTGTTTCCTACATTGATTATAATAAATGTGTTTTGAGCATCAAATCAGCATATTAGATTGAAAATTCAGCAGAGATATGTTGAAAATATGATTGTACTGCATTATCTTTCTGCCTTATGTAAATCTCAGTGCGTATTAAGAATTGTTAAAAGAATTCATTAAATCTTGCATTTGAATTTTTTTCAAGCTGAGACATACTAATATCCATGAGACAAATGTCAGCTGGGGAAGGAAGGGTCTGAGTGCCAAGCACAACAGATCTCATCAGTTTTATGTGGAACGGCTCTGCTCACACTTCCAGCGCACGGTCACCGCATCCCTAAACAAGTAAGACGACACATTCACCCGTTTGTTCTTCATCTCACTGTATCACTGTCTGTCAAGTTCTTCTCAAAGTGTTGCTTCAGACTTATGCAGGTCCGTCAGGCTAAAGGCTCCTTCGACATGCAGAGGAAGGATGTTTCCAGACTCAGAGTGGAAGAAGAGATTCACCGTCATGTCAGATTTGGGAAAACACTGTGAGTCTCAGACTCTAACATGGTTTAGATGTATTTGACTAGCTTGAGTTGTGCATAAAGGTTCTTTCTTTTTCCTTGTTAGAGCACAGGGCTATGTATTCAGGCAGGACTTTCTGATGGAAATGAAGCATGCACTTAAAGCATCTGCGTCTTCCCAGAATGCCGTGCTATTACTGGGGGAACCGGGGTCTGGAAAGAGCATGACACTTGCCAAACTGGCACAACTCATACCTAGCTGGATACCTGGGTGGGCTAACAAAGGAAACATGAATTTAAACATTTTAAAGGGGTCATATGATGTTGCTCAAAAGAACATAATTGTGTGTATTTGGTGTAATGCAATGTGTTTATGTGGTTTAAGGTGCAAAAAACACATTATTTCCACATATTGCTGTACTTTATTGTTTCTCCTCTCAGCCCCGCCTCCTGAAACGGGTCGATTTGTACAAAGCTCATTGTTCTAAAAAAAAAAACACACAAGCAGGCGCCCCTAAGCATCTAATATTTGGGTTGAACTGTTCTGGAACAGTGTTGTGAATACAACTTTGTCCTTATTTGGAAGCACAAAGAAAGTAGTTTCACTTTCACAACGAAACAGCATCTCCAGAACATGGCACCCGCAGCAACACTACAGCGAGAATAGTTCTGCCTTCTTTCTTTTTGTAAAACATTTGGGCAATGTTTGAAAATAAACTCACTCTGTGATGTAGAAAAGTAGGGGCATGTTTAAACGAGCCATTTCAGGGGGTGTGGACAAGTAGTAACTTTTATAAAGAATATCTCTTTGGTTTTGAAACTTTAATCTTTGCAACTTCAGGGATCTTATCTATGCACTAACAGCTTGTAATGCTCCAAAGAAAAAGTAAAATTTGAAATCACATCATATGACCCCTTTGAAGTATTTTTAAGAAGTCTCTTACATTTATTTGATAAAAAAAAAAAAAAAGGTAATTTAAAATAACTGATTTCTAATGTGTTTCTAATATATTTTCTAATTTATTCCTGTGTTTTCAGCATCATTACTCTAGTCTTCAGTGTCACATGATCCTTTAGAAGTCATTCTAATTTTCTGATATGGTGCTTACTCTGTAATGTTGTGTTTAATTCTCAGGGATGCCAAAGTGCTGATGTGCTTTGTAGGTCTGACATCCGACAGCAGAAATGTACGTCTTCTCCTCCAGACCCTGTGTCTGCAGTTAGCCAACATCTATAACCTCAAAACAGAGATATCTGAGGTACATAAACACTTTAAAGACCAATCAAATATTCATAAGGTCTTTTACACCGTATTGGATACACGATATTGTGAGATTGCTTGACTGTCTCACAGATAGTGTTGCACTATGAAATACAGTCAATGTTTTTCCTCACAGTCGCTGTCAGAGTTGTCTAGTGAGCTTTGCTCATTGTTGGGCCTGGTGACAGAAGACCGGCCCTTGACCCTGCTGCTGGATGGTCTGGATAATCTGAGTGAGGAACATGAGATTGACCTTTCCTGGCTTAGTAATGCTTTACTGCCAAACGTCTTCACTGTCCTGTCTGCCAGCATGCAGTCTAAATGTGCTCATATTCTACAGGTAAGCAGATGTGTCACAGAGGATTTACACTGCTATTCAAAACTTTATGTTCATTAAAGTTCAAATGAAAAGTCTCATGTTTTTCATCTTCCATAAGACCTTCGTTCATCTTCGGAACACAAATGTTTCCTAAAAAGGCGGAAGGTTGAAGAATGGTTGAATAAATTATGTTATTTTTGTTTTCTTTGCATAAAAAAGTATTCTTGTAGCGTCATAAAACTGAAGTTGAGTCACTGATGTCACATGGACTGTTTAACCGATGTTTTTGCTACGTTTCTGGATCTGGGATCATTTCAGTTGTATTGCTGTCTATGAAGGGTCGGATGGCTCTCTTGATTCCATCAAAAATATCTTAATTTGAGTTCTGAAGTTGAACAAAGGTCTTATGGTTTGGAACGAAATAAGGGTGAGGAATTTTTTTAGTAACTATTTTCTCTTTCATTATGTTTTAAAATGTAATTTATTCCTGTATTTGGCAAACTTGAATTTTCATCATCATAACTCTAGTTAAGTGTCACAAATAATAATAAAATAATATTTAATAATTTTTAAATATGTTAATTTTACAAATTAAAATTACAAATATAGTGAAGATAATGATCAGATCAATGATTGTTTTTTTCAGTCCCAAGTTAAAGTCTCTGTCCTGTCCCTGCCGCCCCTTAACCGTGACGACATCACATCAGGACTGGTGACAAGGCTAGCGTCAGATTTTCGGCAGCTGACTGAAGACCAGTGGAGCCTTTTATTCCAGTCCTGTCTATCCTGTCCATCCCCTCTCTACCTCAATCTAGCCTATGCTGAGACCAGGAAATGGAGCTCCTTCACACCAAAAGAGAGTCTCAACATCCCTACGGATCCGAATAAACTCTTTGTGAGCGTCCTTGTTCATTTGGAGCGAGAGCATGGGGCGTGTTTAGTGCGTCGCACGGCTTTGCTCATATCACTGTCCTGTTCTGGTGTGACTGAGGAGGAGCTTTTGGTGCTTTTGGGGCGTGATGATCATGTCACACGTGAGATGGTGGCTTTGCATCATCAGTCGATTCCCGTTTCTGAATACTCTCCAGTGCCTTATGCGTTTGTGGTACGGCTGCTGCACGGTCTGAAGGGTTACATCACAGAAGTGGAAAGTGACGGCACTTGGGTGCTGCGTTGGACTCATGCAGATTTCGTCCACGTCACCCTGCAGCGATACGCAGCCACAGAAGACTCAGTAAAAGCTATACATGCAGACTTTGCAGATTACTTTAATGGGAATGTCCCAAATAGCCAAGTTTTTCAGCCGCTAGCCTGGATCAGGAAGGAGAAGGGAAGGAGGTGCTATGAATTTAATTTGCGCAAGCTCCACTGTTTGCCGTATCATTACATCCACTCCGAGCAGATTATTCCTTTACTCACGCAGTGTCTGTTTAACTATGAGTTCCTGCTGCATAAACTGTGGGGTCTGTCCATCTTTCATGTCGAGGAGGACCTTAAAGCTGCCGTCATACCAGAGAAGTATGAATATGGGCTCACCAAACAAGTTTGTTTTATTATGGGGCTAAAATAAATTATTAGAATTATTATTATATGCATTTATATACATATATATATATATATATATATATATATATATAAAAATATGCATTATATATATATATATTTCTATACGTATATATATATGTGTGTGTGTTTATATGTATAGACATTGTAAGTATTTAATTGTTTGTTAGTTTAACAATTAATTTTAAGTGTTTAAAGTTTGTAACTGTCATCATCATCCTTGATTCCATTAAATGAAAAATACTGAGATTTCTCACATAATCGTCTTCTTTTATGCTCCTCATAAGAAATAAAGTTATACAGGTTTGAAACGAAATGAGGGTGAGTAAATAAGGACATAATTTAAATTTTTTGGTGAACAATCTCTATAATCTCCCCATAATATCCAAAAATTATTTTTTAATGTACTTATTTATGAGAGAAATGATGTATGCATATATGTATATACAGTATAAATAGAAAATAATGTAATATAAATACATTAAATACATTTTTATTTTGATATTATGGGTATTATTGAATTTTATTAATAATTGTTTACCCAAAAAATATTTTTTAAAAATGTATTTTCAAGTCATTATTTACTTACCCTCATGTCATTTCAAACCTGTATGACTTTATTTCTTATGGGGAGCATAAAAAAGATTATTTAAGAAATTTCTTATTATTCCTTTATACAATGGAAGTCAATGATAACCAAAATGTCTTTAAAATATATTTATTTAACACCTTTCCAACATTGTTCAAAATATATTTGAGGGTGAGTAAATGATGACCAAATTTACATTTTTGAATGAAAGTTTAAAATGTTAGTTTTTTTCACAGTAGTTTCTAAAACTGTATTTTTATGAAGTATCAGAAAATGCTGACACAGTGTATCCTATGTGTATGTGCTTTTATTATGTGTGTGTGTTACAGAGAGCTTCTGGATGTAAAGGTGTTAGGTCAGGTTTTGTGTCTTTCTCACTCTGTGCTGTTAAATGATCCATGTCAGCTTGCTTCTCAACTGTTGGGCCGTTTGGAGCGGATCATTTACCAAGACAAACCTGTTGCTTTAGGTACACACACAAACATAAGCACCAACACATACATATATACAGTATAAATATCAAATGTAAAGTCGTGTCTCGTGTGTACATGTTTTTTCAGGTGACCCAAGACGATACTCTTTTCTGCATGATCTGTTGGCACAGTGCAAGAGCTCTTCTCTACCAGTTCTCGTGCCCTCCTACACCTGCCTGCTTCCTCCAGGTGGACTCATACACCCACTCCTGTCAGGTACACATATTCAGTTTCTGGACATCTACTGGAGCGCTTCAGTCACCATTCAGTCAGTGATTTAGGCTTAATGTGTGGCTGAGCTATGATTCTTAGATTGGTAAATAATGGATTTTAGAGTCATACATCATACATTATTCTCAGTAGCATTGGTCAGATTGTTGCCTTGAAGCCTTGGGTTTCTTTGGAAATTTCCAAGGGGGTTTCAGAAAGATGGTTTCAGATTTAAGAGTTAATTAAATCATTAACATAAATCATTACATGTTACTCCTTATGGGTCAACATTACGTGAACAAACATAAAATACGATAAGTTACCAGCTATATACTACAGCGGTTGTCTGATAAATAATAGGTCTGTTGACAAGCACATAAACTCACATCCTGGTACTTTACACAGAAAGTGTGTAGTAGTTCAGCTTTTAGATAAATAAACTCTGCAACAGTGTTGTTATTGTTAACATCTATTAAATTAGCTCAATTCAGTACGTGAAATAAAGCTGAAATAAAATGTAATATATATTTTAGAAGAGTTAAATGTAGCATTGGCAACTAATCAAATAAAATATGTTTACTAAAATGATTAAAGTACTAAAAGTACTAAAATGATTAAATCTAGAACTGAAATAAAAAATAAAATAAAGCTAAATAGAAATGAAAACAGTAATAAAATTACTAAAACAAACAAAACTAAAAATATGAAAATAAAAGCTATATATAAGTAAGAATTACTATGATGTTATATAAATAATGCTAACTTATTTAAAATATTTTATTTTTATTTCTTAATATATTTCTTGCCATTCTCAAATGCATGGATTGCTGATATGGGGTTTATTCATAGTGCCAACATTTCTGCCGACTTTCTGCAAGCAGTAGAAGGAAGTGAGTTCATGTGGTTTATGCGAATGATCTGTCACGTGGCGTTAAGAACACAGCTGACTTGTAAACGGTGGTTTTAAAAATTCATGTTTAAGGATTGATGGTGTGGAATTTACTGTATGCAGCAGAACAAGAAGTGTTTTTAACCACACCTTATTTTACAAAAAATTGAAAGCATGCCATCTTTCTAAAAAACCCATAGAAAACTCCAAAGGGAACACATAGTGAATTATCCTTTCGTTTTGGCCTACAGACTTACCTCACGAGTGAACAGTGCTCTAACCTGCAGTGCTATAAACTGCAACTACTAAAATAGGATTATTTATCACGTAATGGCCGAATGATCTGTTCTGACATGCTGACTCATATTAAACTAGGTCATATGAGTGCTGTGACAGCTCTGGCTCATGGTCGGCATTACATTATTTCCTGCTCCTGTGATGGAATGCTAAAACTGTGGCGTCTGGATGAGCAAACGAGACCCGTGAGGTCATTACCGAGGGCTCATGGATCTGCAGTGGACTGGGCCGCTGACTCGCTCACCCTCTGTCTGGATGACAGTGTGCTTGTGCTACAGATGGGCCACTGTCTCCAGGTGAGAGAGGTGGATTCTGGGAAGGTGCTGTACCTGGAGAAGGATTCTCTGGATGACCCTGTTGTCACAACTGCCTGCGATGGACGGTTGCTGGTGGTTTTTTATGACGGAAGTCACCTGCTTAAGGTGAAGCCTCAGGCAGGCCATTCTTCCTGAATGTACTGTACACAGTAAAATGCATACATTTGAATAAATTGTATATATGCATTAGTGCTGTTAAACGATTATATATAAATACACACACACACACACACACACACATACAGTGTATATATATATATAAATTTGATATATAAACATACATATTTCAAAAAATTTATACATGCATGTGTGTGTATTAATATTTACATAATAAATGTACACAGTACACAGGTTTATAACCATAAAAAATATATATATTTTTTTAAATTGTATATATGAGTATGTACTGTGTACGTTTATTATGTAAATATAAATACACACACGTGCATGCATATATTTTAGAAAAAAATTATTTGTATATTAATTATATTAATATAAAATATAAGAAAATAAATATATAAATGTATATACATGTAATTAAAAAATATATAAATATTGTATATGTGTGTGTATTTACATAATTAATATACACAGTACACATACATATATTATGTAAACGAACACTTTTATTTTGGATGTGATTAATTGCGATTAATCATTTGGCAGTACAACTAAATTCATATATATATATGTAAACTATTCAATAAACATTGACTAAATAACATAAAATGTAACAAAAATACTATAAGGTGCATTACTAATAAAAAAAATTGAAAGAAACTATTAATATGCATTGTACTCTTATATAATGTCACATCCTTTTACAGTATTTACTGTGTATGGTAGCTTGCATTTAACCAATTAACAGCCATTGAGATTATAAAAAAATATGACCAATTATCAGTTCGGCTCTAACTTCCTGTGTTTCTCTTTTATTCTGCTCTTAGGTGTTTGATCTTGTGGCTTCCTGTTCACTGCTGCGTTGTGTAAACCTTGCCCTGGACTTTGAGCCCATCCACAAAGATCAGTCCATCTTAGTGTCTCGTCACTCTTTTAAAGACTACGTTCTCTTCGCCTACAGGTTATCAGTACATTACAGTACACATAAACACATGCACATTTAGATTAATTAATCAACACAGTATTTTGTTCTTAAATAACAAATGCTCTTCCATAATAATAGAGTACGTATCCAATTTCCAGCCATGTGTGAAAACAATGCCGCTGTTCTCGGACTGATTTATATTGTCTGGTCACACAATTTATTATTCAAGAGTCTGCTTCTCACCCAGCACTAATGTGTGTGTGTATGTGTGTGTGTGTGCGCTACTGGTTACTTTTTCTCGATGGTTTCGTGTAACGCTGTAGCTATAAAGAAATGTGTAAAGGTTTCCCAGAAGCTTTCTCATCTTTCAGTACATAATGAAAAAGCTTGGATTAATCAGGATAGATGATTGAAGGGATTAATGAACCTTTGCTCTTAATGTGATTAAGCTGGAAGCATCACATGCATGCACATACACGCAACTGGGTTGACTAGTAATGTGAAACAGTCTGAGCTTGTTATTAAAATAACCGTAGTTATCAGAGCTATGGAAACATGAGGCATTCATATGAGGAATAACAGTCAGAATATGGCCCTTGTTGTGTGCCAGTTCCTTTTTTATCTCTCTCCCAAATTATTTCCTATGTCTTCTTTAGTCTCTGTCAAAACACCCAAAATGGCAGGAGTCGTGTCATGAGGAATCAAATGCTTTGTGATAAAAGAGTTCATTGTACTGTGGAAATATACTGTCAGAACCCCAAACTTCCTCCCCAGTTCAAAATGACCTATTACTGAAACTAAGCTGCAGATGTTTTTTTTAATACTTCAGCAGCTTTCTGGCCACAGATAGATGATGAATACATTTTAACAAAATGCCCACATTCACACATCAGTGACTTCTTTGAGAAGGATAGATGCTATTAAACACCAGAAGAAGTATGATAAGAAAAATATATGCTGAAGTGTGTGTTTGTGCTGTTTACATTTGCACGTAGCACCTGCTGCTTTGCATATCTTCCTAAGGATCCCAGTGTTAGGAAAGCACAGCTGAAATGTATTTCTAACAATGTCCCTGATCATTTCTGTCTGAACTTGCTTCTGTGGCACATTTCAGCACAGATTATTTAGTGAACAGAGGCTTTGATTAAGAGGATGTTATTAAAGGATGGGACAGTTTTTGGCTTGACAGCAAACATGCAACCTGTGAGTAATTGAAGCGCAGCACTGTTACTCATGTCACATGCATATCATGAAAATATAAACAGTGCATTGCTGTTCAAAAGTTTGAGGTTGGTAAGATTTATAAATACATTAAAATATGTAAAAACAATATATATTTCATGCAGTTATATTGATTAAATTAAATATTGCAGTTATTTGATTAAATATTACAGTAAAAACATTACATATTATTACTAGTGCTGTCAAATGATTAATCACATTAATTTGTTGTTGTTTACATTATATGTGTGTGTACTGTGTATATTTATTATGTATATATAAATACACATACACATATAGCATATATTTTGAAAATATTTACATATATACGTATATATTTATATTCATATCATTTATATTATATATAAATATATTCAATAGATAAATGTATATATATATATATATATATATGTATAAATATATTTTTCTTAAATATTTACATGCATATGTATGTGTATTTATATATACATAATAAATATATACAGTACACACAAATATATTATGTAGACAAAACTTTTATTTTGGATCACAACTAATGGTTTGACAGCAGAAATTATTACAATTTAAGTTTATGGTTTTCTATAGGGTAAAATTTAATTTATTCTTGTGATGGAAAAGCTTAATTGTCACTACTCCAGTCTTTATTTTTAGGAAAATTATAATTTTTTAAGAAGACCATTTTAAAAGAACGCCATCTCAAATAAAAAGTAATGCGTAAAAAATCACTATCCACCAGCATTACCAAAATTGGAAGAGCCAGGATAAATTTTTAAACAACTCCGACTGTGTTTGTCTGAAAAAGAAAGTCATATACACCTAGGATGGCTTGGGAGTGAATAAAATATGGGGTAATTTTAATTCTTGGGTGAACTATTCCTTTAACATCTTTAAAAAAAAAAAAAAAAAAAGCAGTTTGGAAGATGATTATTGAAAAACTACTTTTTGACTGGTAAAAAATATTTGAAAAAACCTTACATGTGAAGCCTTACTTTGATGTCATTTCTTGTTTCTGTCTTGCTTCTCATTTGCAGGGATGGAGGAGAAGCGGCAATATTCAATGCTAAAGGTGGAGTTGTGTCAAGCACATTAAAAGCTCAGCACCCTGCAGCATCTATACTAGCTGTAGAGATCAGCTCTCAGTATTTACTGCTCTTCTGCAGGTAATGTATTAAAGAGTAATTCACCCAAAAGTGAAAATTCCCATGATGCAATCCCTGCGCTTTCATAATCCCTTATATCTGTCTCTTTGGTTTTTACAGATACCCCTATAAAAGACACAATGAAATCATTCACATTGAACTCTTCAGCACAACATCTTTCCAGTACCTGCGCTCTATCTTGGGTTGCAGTCAGGACTATATTTCCCAGGTCACCATTGCAGGGGGCGGGTCCCACATTGTGGCCTTCTGTCCCACCCCTCACAGCGTTACCACAGAGATTATTATCTGGAACCTTGAGACTGAAGATCATAAACACATCGCACGGTTTCCTGGCCTGCTGGCTCATGGTTTGTCAATAAACCTGTTAAGTATAATTGTCTCCAGCACTGAACACCATTATGACACTTTTGTCAAAACAAACACGTTGTTTGAGTCCAGTCCCATTTATATACAATGGTAGCATTTGTTATATTTTAAACAGATTTTACTTTTAATAACTTTTGGAGGGCAGTGTATATATATAATTTTTTTTATTCAAATTTTTTCCCCCTATTTTTCTGTTTTATTTTCTCAGCAGCTGTATTTGTATGTATGTGTAAATATGGTTCTTCTTCATCATGTTGCAGGTGTGTGTTCTGATCTTCAGTACTGTGTGGGTTTCTGTCCCGGGGAGCGATTCTTACGCATGTGGAACCTGGCATCCAGAATAAATGACCAAACACTCACATATAACGTGCACAAAGTACACAGCGACGGGACATATGAGATTGTAACCATGCAAAGATATCCAAGGTACAAAGTCCACTGAACAACTGGCATACATATGGCCTCTCTATGAGCAGTTTATAACTATAAACACAGTGAGTCTGCACAGGATATTTTACAACTGTTTATAGCCCTTTTCTGTGCAATAGTTACTGCTATTGTTCCACAGACACTATCTAGTAAAGTTTTACAATGGCAGTGAGATTTTTTTAACAGTACTAATGAAACTTTTTTGGTTTATTAATCAGTAAAATTTTGTTCTAATCTATGCATTTTAACTAAATGAATAATCCTTGTTCCACAGCTAGCTATTTTAAACCATGTTCATATTTTTTAAAATTATTTTCAACCATGCTTTAAACTATTTCAATAAATGCCTTTTGAAAATGATTATTTACATAAAATCCAATAGATGCATAGTTAACAATAAACTCTGCCAAGACTTACCCATGAGTTACCGGCTTCATTTATGTATGCATACTGATGACAAAGTTTACGTTAAAACTGTGTTATCCAAATAAATGGAAGTTTTATATGCAATTCAAATACATTAATCTAAATTTATTGTTTTTAGTATAAGTTTATACCCAAAAGCCATGAATTTCATAAAATATGTGTGTCACTGTTGTACACATATGTACACAAAGAAGACAATTTTTTGGTGGAAAGTTGTAAAAATTCCTTCTGAATCAGGTATGTAGTGTGTCAAAGCACCCGTCCTGGGACTGTGAGGATCTGGAATGTGGCACGGACGCGATTCAAGGGTCGTCCTGTGCAGGTGGAGCACGGCCTGTTCTCCGGTTCAGACGTCGCTCTGGTACGAGACCTGAAGCTCTATATTCTGTCTGACTGCGCCACCGCCAGCTTAACCGATACATCTAAATCTGTCTACCAGGTACTTCTGTGCACCACACAGACTGAAGGTATTATACGGGACACATATTTATGCTAGTCTGAAACTCCTGTCCTGAGATCTTAACTCCTGTCCTGAGCATAATTGTTTGACATTTGAGTATAGTTGCTCACACTTGCATCAAGTCCATCTTCAGTAACGTCTCGGGACAGGCTTCGGCACACTTTTTTGGTGAGATGCCTCTTCACAAGGTTGAAGAACCACTGAGTTGTTCAAATACAGTTAACACTAAAAGAGATCTTTAGCTATTAATGAACAGTGTGATTTTTTTGTAAATCAATCAAATCAGTAAAATGTAAATAAATAAATACATTAAAAAGAGGAAAAGTAAACAAACAAAAAAAGCAATGTTAATTAAGTAATATTTATAAATTATAGTATTTATTCATATTTTGGATTAGATTTTTTATATTTTTAGTTTTGTAAGTTTCTTGTTTGGCTTCATTTTTATTTAGTTTCAATACTTTATTACATAGAAAGTTTTTACTCATCTATTAATTTTGCTTAATTTCATTTAAAAAAACCAATTTTTGGTTTTAGAAAAAAAATAACAGCCTAGGAGGAAAAATGATGTAGGTTATTACCTGCAAAAATATAAACATAATTTTTTTTACAGCCTTGCAAATGGTTTCCTGTTGCACTTATTTTCTGTAGACATTGCTGGTGTATGACTTTCTTAAAAAGAGCTACATTAGGAAACAGACTGGACTGTTCATCGTGCCCTGCCCTAGACAAGACTATCGGCTATTAGATGGTGAAATATTGCTGGGCCTTTCAGAAACACGGTAAGAGCTCACTTCCTCATTCAGCAGAAACAGAAAATTACAATATTGCTTAGTCTAGTTTGAGTAATATTCATGAGGTTGCATGGATATGGCATGATTTAGGGACCATCTGATATTGTGGGATCTGGACTCTGGCTACATTAAAGGCCGTATCAAGACGTTCTACAAAGAAACCCTACTCTCCAACATGGACAGAGAATCCCAAATGATGTCCTCAAAAGAAAAGACAGGTATTAAAATGTACATGATCCTTGACTTTACCATTGCAGTCCCATGTAGAGTTTCATACCATATTCAACATAAAAAAAAAAACAATCCTAAGTCTAAACTTGTTACTCAGGCCTAGTAATGCCATGGGACAGGCGCACCGAAACCCAAACGGCAAAAAGGAGGCGACAGGACCGTGAGGTGAAGAGAGAAAAAGATGAACAGCAGCGCCTCGAAAAAGAGAAGTTCAACTCTATAGACCAGTATCTTCTCAGCGGTGATGAGCGGGTACAAAAAAGTTGACCAATAAACAAAACCACTACTATTTCTTATGAAATTATAAACCATCTTCTATCTTTGAATCTCTTGATCTCTCTCACTTGTCTCTGTGTATCACTTAGGTGGTCATCTGCTCATATTTTGCCCATCATCTCAACGTCTTCAGTGTGGTTTCTGAGGAGCATCTGCACACCCTGGAGGACCGCTGGTCCCATCTGAGCCTCCGTACTGCCGCAATCACTCACTCTGGAGGGTACTTGGTGGTGTCCAATTACAGTGAGGCCCAGCATGCTCCATACCTCACCGTTTGGGACACCCAGCAGGGAAGAGTATGCACATCTATTTAAAAATCCTTCTTTTTAGTTCCAACCCCACTTCAAATCACATACTATGTAGTTTTTAAATAAGCTTTAATGAGTTGATTAGCTGGATCAGGTGTGTCTATTAGGGTTGCATCTAAACTGTACAGGGCTTTGGCCCTCCAGGAACTGAGTTTGGCAGCCCTGTTTTGGGATGTAATTTATCCTCTCTGTGTGTGAATATGTAAAGGTGCGGAAGAGATTGAAAAATGAACCTGGAATCTGTTGCATTGCTATAAGCGATGATGCCTGCAGAGTGGTGTTCGGCATTGCAGGATTCAACAAGTACGTGATTTTGCAATGTTCCCAGTTTCAATGTTCAAAAGCTGTTCACTCACAGCTTTTTTAAAGGGGTCATATGATGTGATTTCAAATGTTCCTTTCTGAGTGTTACAAGCTCTTGGTGCATAAAGAAGATCTGTAAAGTTTCAAAGACTAAAGTCTCAAAACCAAAGAGATAT
>JAUMHE010000053.1:3046227-3078019 GCA_032359235.1 Enteromius mattozi | reverse complement strand
ATCCTACAATGTGATTTTCTGGATTTTTTTTTTTCTCATTTTGTCTCTCATAGTTGAGGTATACCTATGATGAAAATTACAGGCCTTTCATCTTTTTTAGTGGGAGAACTAGCTCAATTGCTGGCTGACAAAATACTTTTTTGCCCCACTGCAAATAAATATATATATATATATATAATTTAATTAAATTTTTAATTTTTCTCCCTCAGTTATCAGCCGTAACATAAAATTAATTATGAGCTTATCCAATTGACTAGAATTGTTTTTGTCATTGCTACTTTAAATGAAGGTTGTATTTTAAATTGCTACCTTGATTTTAGAAAGAACAACAACCCTAGAAGCAGACAGACATAATAGATTCAGGATATCAAGAAACACTTTTTCTTTTACCTGTAGAAATACTGGCGTATCTCTGAGACTACCTTCCCTGGCACAATCTCCATGGCCACAGATTTGTAAGCAGGAATAGCTGAGCCATTGGCAGTAAAGATGTAGTTGTCTGAGATCGGCCCAGAGTGGATGTCCCCATTGGCCTCGTACTCCCAGAAATCCTGCTGTACTCTAACTCTCATCTTTTCACACCTGTAAGAGATAGACTAGATCAACTGAAAAGTTCCACTGGACAAAACTGTGGCAATCTGATGCATACTGAAGAACTTGCCGGTCTGTGATGCTGTGCAGAAGGTTTGTCTCTTGGTCAAACATCAGTTTGTAGCACTCGTTCAGCACCGGTAACAACTTCCTACCTGTCCTCTTCCACTGACTCATGTTCTTCTTTTTAAATTTCACTACTCTGGCCACATGAGTCGCCCCACAGACAGATGCAGTGTCACAGGGGGATTGTGGGAACTGCACAATGTACTTTCTGTACTGCAGTCCACCCAGCTCAACAACGAAGAACAGATCGTAGACAGTGGAAGACTCCATCGATTGCTGGATCTGCAGTTAATTATAGAGTCTGTTATAAACTGAAACAACTTATGCCGTGACAGAACCAACAGAGAAAATGTTTTGCAACCTGAGCAGGTACTGCCTTTCCATCATCATCAAGCACAACTGCCATTGCATATGCCACAGAAATATTAATATATGTTGAAATGTTCCAGGCAAGTGGGTTGTACACGATCACATGCTGTTCAAGAACATTTCCAGAGTCTGAAAAAACAACAAATCCTTTATGAGACAATCTAGCCTTTAATCAACCAGGCTTTTTACTTTACTAAAATGTACTTACTGTCAATATTATCTATATATTATCTGTCTATATTATCAATTGATTTTAATAAGATTTCTAAAAATAAAAATCAAGAACCAAGAGAAGAGGCTAAAAGCACAAGCCAACTTTGTTTGTCTATCAGGAAAAAAAAAATTACATTTAAACTAAATTTGGTTATAGTACATTTTTTTTATATAATTGTAATAATAATGACATAAAGTAACAATATCAATGGAATCATTATTTTTTGTTCATCCAGAATTCATCCTGCTTTAAAGAGCCCATGCAATGAGAAAGTGACTAACAGAAACTGTAGTGTGTGCGTTGGTGTGGATGCTAATATAGTTATTATGAGTTATCAGTATAGTTATTGTTCTTCGTGTGACTGGACCTTTACTCATATCTTGTTGGCTGTGGGTATATTTAATCCAGGTATATTTTAACATTTATTTTTATTTTAATATAATATTTTAAATATATTATAATTCATTCTCTCATTAAATTTATTTTTACAATTTTTTAATCAAATAGAAGTCTAATGCATTTCACATTTCACAGCTCAATTAACGGGATCTGAAGAGAGAATATAGATCCATGTGCTGAGAAGAAAGATTCAGAGAATATAAATAAGGAAATGTACCGGTCTTCACTGTAGTGGATCTGGTTTGGGGTGTGTAATGGATGTCATTGGAAAGTCCAAGGGTTTGTGGAAGCAAGAATATGGCTGCCAAGAGCTCCTCAGCTCCCATCATGCCTTGCATGAGATGCTCCATGTACATATCAGCCACTTTGGGTGACTCTGTCCCTGTTATAGCATCATGGTGCTGAACCTGTTGCAAATCAGATAAGAACATGACCAGTCAATTTCTAGTCCTATACAATTACTGATATCTTAGCGGGGTCATGTTTGATTTGGGCCTATGTGAGAAAGTTCATGCAAAAAATATTTTAATCAGATAAACATTACTAAATTACATTTTTCTTCATTGGAACAAATTTAATTGTAAATTCCATGCTGCCTAAATTTGCTCTAAAGGAAATGGTGTTGGCATAAATAGATGTTTAAAACCAGGCACCTCTGAGACAGCCCATCGCAGGGCCTTGAGTTTGCCTAGAGCCCATTCTCTCTGAACTGGACCGTCTGGGAAGCTGATACGGTATCTAGTGAAGAGAGACTCTGCTGCATACAGGACGGAGCTCGCTCGTCTAGCTACTCCTTTCAGAACATTTCTGGACCCATAGAACCCCGTCCATGCCTGAAACGGTTCTGGAAAAAGAAGACAAAAGACCTTTCAGGACCATTTGTTTTTTCAGAAATGCAGAGATACTCTAATGGACCTTTTTGACATTTCTCAGAATCCACAATAGCATTTCTAAAAAGAGGGGAAAATATTTCTTACATTAGCCAGAAGAGAGAGAGAGAGAAAAAAGTCAAGTTTGCTGTCACTGTCTTTGTATTAGAAACACTCACACAGCAGTGTTAACTATTCTTCAGCAATTTAATGCATGGTAATAAAACACAAAATGTAGGGTTAAAAATGTATTGGTGCAAGCACATCTTCACAGTCTATGAAAAGGGTTCATCACAATTATAAAAAGCACCTGTCGAGTAAGGAAGGAAGTCTTGGTTTCCTCTCACATCCCAGGACAGGTTTGTTTGGTGCACTGTCTGGAAATAGTCCTGTAGCGTGGCATACTGAACTGTAACTCCATACTTGTCACTGTGTGCGTTAATGTAGTTCATTAAAACATCCATGTTCGTAAACTGCACTGAAGCATTGAAGAACTGCTTGTCACAGCCCTGTAAATACAACATACTCCTGTAATACTGCATGAGTTAGTGAATGTACAAAAGAAATGTAATGTATGGTTTAGCCTAGACCTGCACGATATATTGCATGCGATAGTCATGCGCATCTCTTCAGTAAAGCCGGTTCTTTGATAATAGTGATATATTGTGCAACCCTAGTTTAGTCTGTGGTATGATGGAGCTGAACTGACCCAAGGCCAGAGAACATGACTGGTTCTGAACCACTGGGCCCTCTGTTTGATGTTTTCCACCATGGTCTGTGCGTAAAGCTCTACGGTTTCTTTGGTCACTGGCAGACTCATGTTGGGGTATATGCCATCTTTAGGAGGGTCCGGAAACAAGGCGACACCATTCCAGTAAAACCCAGACCTGGGGACAATTACCATCAATATAACATCATGCTCACATTTTTTTTTTTTTTTAAAGAAAAGTTTGGGGATGCAAGAATTTTTAATATTGTGAAAGAAACCTTATGCTCACCGAGGCTACATTTATGAACTCAAAATTACAATAAAAAAAGGGTATAAAAATGTATAACTTTTTTTTTTTGCTTTAATATATTTAAATCGTAAGTTATTCCTTTTTTTAGGATTCTTTGATGAATGGAAAGTTAAAAAAAAACAGATTTATTTTTTTAAATGTAATCTAGGGGAACATTACATGTATTTACAGTCACTTTTGATCAGTTAATGCATCCCTGTTAAGAATAATATTAATTTTACAGACATCAAAATGTTGAATCATACTGTATACGTTATTAGAACTGTCTAGATCTTCATTCTAAACAAAATCACAATTCATGTGTTACAAAATAGTAATAATAATAATAAAGTGACTGGGCGTCACCTGTTAGAGAAGGGGAGATACGATGGTGTGCAGTAACTGAACTGGTCCATTGTGTGAGTGAATATCTCTTGTTTTTCCTTTAAGGATGGTGAACCTCTCCACACAAACTGCAATTTCTACAAATACACATAACAAATAATATCATTACATGTACCAATCCCAATATATTTATTCCAAAAGCTTCCCATGCACAGCTGTATTATAAAATGTTTCACCAAACCAATAATGCAAAAGCACCACCTTGTCTTTCTGCATGTCATCTTTCAGATCGTAGTCAATGCGAGAGATGAGGTGAGCATCGAACCCTGCAAGCGCAAAGAGCACCGGGGTGGTGGCTGACGCACCAAACGGATCAACATGCCATCCGAAACGTGGCCGAACACCAAAGGTCTCATACAAGAAGCCGTGTCCCTCTACAAGCAAGAAGAAAAGAGAGAGAGATTGGGAGATAAGATGATCTATAACTATATGCAACATTTGTAACACTATTTAATGTAATGTGTAAATAAAATGTTACATAAACATGGGGATCATGCAGCACTATGATGTTTTATTTGTAAAGCGTGCTTCATGCTCATGCACCTGTGAGTTGAAGAATGGCATCATCTACATCCGTCACTGCTTCATCATGCATCACCTGCCCTCCGATTATGAACTCCAGACGACCCTCATTTAGCAGCTGTCTCACCTGACATATAAAAACATTGTTTATTGATTTATTTTACTTTTTTATTGCAATCTATTCACTTTTTACACTGTTTTCCATGCTCCAGTTTGAAAATCTCCGCCTTAAACAATAATTGAACTTGTTTACCTTTACTATGTAACGACTAATAAGATATCTGTAAGTCCTTACCTGTTTCTTGTGCCAATCTGTTGCCACAATCCCCCACCAGAGTCGGAAAAACTCCTGCTCAACTGCGATGAATTTACGGCTTTTGACTCGTGACAGCTCTTCAACTACACTGCTGTAGACATTGCTGGCGTATGCATGCATGCTCTCCTACAACAAAGAGGTTTGACAACACAGCTCCACTCAGGAAACATACAAGCCATTATTAAGTGTGTGCGTTTTACCTGGACGGTGTACACCCAGCCAACATCCATATGACTGTGAGGAATGACGAAAGCTTGAATGCTCTCGGCTGCATCGTTTTCAGAGACTGTCATAAGCAGCAGACCGAGAAAAAAAGATAAAAACACCATTGCCTTGCCACGACAAGATCACCGAAACATTATAACCGGCGTTTCAAGAGTGTCTCATGACTGCGTGTGATCACGCGCATGCGCACTTTTACTTCCCATTATATTGATATATACAAATTTACTCGTTTATAGCTCGTTTTATTATTTTATGTTTATTTATTTGTTGCTTCGAGGTTTTATATAAAATATATAAGATTTTATCGGGTATAAAATTGATTTATATTTTTATTATTTATATTTTAGGGTATAAAAAGTGCTACAAAATAGATAATAGATCTGCCAATGACCAAAATAATTAATTATTCACAATTAAAAATGACTTCTAGATTTTTGTGGTTAATGGAAAAAACCCCGTTCGTCTCCTGACCAGCAGGAGGCGCCCAAACACACCGGTCTGTGTTTATCACGCTTGCTCGGGTCCTGCTTTACATGTTAAAGATGGCCGAGGTTGATAATGATGGGGAGCAGAAAACAACAGACAAAGATGACTTGCAAGTGTTAAAGGTTTGAACTCACTCTTTCATTACGTTTGGTGAGGTAGAAATAAATAAATAGGTATCACAGCACCCAGATGATGTCGGTGGTGTATAATGTAACGTAAAGTACAGTAGACATATCTGCTGCAGCGCCTGTCACTATAACAACTGATACACTGCATCGTCACAACGGAGAAAAGGACAAGCAGCATCTAAATATCTTTTATTAAACTCTGTGTAGTGGAGCCTGGTCGTGTTATCCTAATGTGCTTTCCACATGTCGTGTAATACTTGTTCTACACATCTCTCACTGAAAGAGACATTTCATCTATTGTAAAAGTATAATAAATTGATTTGAGTTCTACCTTAAACAGTCTAAGAAGCCTTCATAATTTTTAATCTCATGTTTGGTGGCTAATACTATTATGGCACAACTTTATTCTTATAAATAGAGTTGTTTTCACTGCAGTTAGGGTATTACTGATGTACTTTATGTAGAATATTTAGGTACAATTATAACTTTTTGTAAGCAAAGTCAGCTGTAAAGGAGAATCTCTTTGGCTTTCTTTTTAATGCACATGGAAAAAGAGACTTCAGTCACCATTTGCTTTCATATTATTAAAAAGGATGCAAAGCAAGTGAGTCCTAACTGGGGCTGTCACTCTGCCTAAGATCTCCTTTTGTGTTTCACATGGTGATGAAATAATTTATTTCTGGCTGAGCTATTGCTTAGGCAATCTCTGAAGTTTTTGAGGAACTTGAAATGTGCCGTTGTTTATTAATAGCATATTTCTCTCACAGGAGCTGGTAGATGATCTGTACTCCTTTAGGGACCGTTACTTTGAGACGCACAGTGTTGAAGATGCTGGAAGGAAACAGAATGATGTTGCTCAAGAGATGGCAAAGACACTTAAGAGACTGGAAGAAAAAGAAGGTGTGGATTTCTTTGTTTTTATGGCAAAGCAATGTTAATGTGTAATAAAATATGACAATAACTTTTAAAATATACAGCTAGGAAATACACCAGATTCCTTTATTATTGTCTCAGCACCATTAAAACTGCCAACTGGTATTATTGTACTTGTTATATACTTTCAACAGCAGTGTACAAACACAGCGCCCAGTTCCTGCTGCAACGTGGTCGGTGTCTGAATGTTGCTCAGGGGTTCAGTCAGACTGCCGAGGAGTATCTGTCCCGGGCTGTTAAACTGGAACCAGGTTTGGTTGAGGGCTGGAACACATTGGGAGAGCAGTACTGGAAGAAAGGAGACCTCACAGCGGCCAAGACCTGCTTCACAGGTGCTCTACAGCAGGTGAGGCTATATTATAGCCAAGAACAACGAGTCTCATTCAAAAAATGTGGTATGATCAATATTATAATTGCCTATAATCATGTTAAGATTAAAATTTATATGAAATCATCTTACACAATACAGCTCAAGCTGCTAGGTTGCTGGATCTGAAAGGTTTACAAAAGATTGTGTTTGAACTGGGTTTGTGTGTCAAGGTGATAGCTTGATTTTAAAAGAGCATTATGTTTGCTGAGAGTGTTTAAATTCTGAATTAGGCAGAATTTTTAATCATAAGTGGTAACAAATAATACACATAACGTGTTTATAATAGTAAATGAGACCCAATATCTTTTAGGATGTCTGTTTCTGTTGATATGGTACTGCTCAAGAAGCTCAGAGATGAACTGTTGGTGTCTTATCTTCTTCCAGAGTAAGAATAAAGTATCTCTGAGAAGCCTGTCTATGGTGCTGCGACAGCTACCACCGGAAGAAGGCGCACAGGAGCAGAGCAAACGCATTCTGGAGAGCGTGGAGCTGGCCAGGCAGGCCGTGCAACTCGATGTCACTGATGGGACTTCGTGGTGTGAGTATATTACAGGGCTATTGCAGAAAAGGTTACACATTAGGTGTGTTCCTGTACAAATGTATTTGGACCAAAATAAGTGTTAGTCCATAAAATATCAAAAAATAACAATTGTGCCATTATTTAATTGCCCTCATGTCTTTCCAAACCTATATGACTTTTTTTGTTCCGTGGAACATAAAAGAAGATATTTTGAAGAAAGCTGGTTACCAGGTAGTTTTGGTTCTCATTGTATTTTCTATCCTTACAGTGGAAGTCAGTTGAAATTTTAAACTGTTTACAACATTCTTGAAAATGTATTATCTTAGAAAGTCAGTCAGTTTGGTAACAACATGAGGGTGAGTAAATGATAACTGAATTTTCCATTTCAGGTCAACTGTGATAGTGCCATGCTAGTTTCCTAACAGCATTTCTGAATAGAGACAGTTTATAAAGTTGGTATATTGAAAAAAAAAATTTGAATGAAATATTTTATTCTGTTTTGACCCAACAGATATTTTAGGGAATGCGTATATCTCCATGTTTTTTACCAGTGGACAAAACCCACAGCTCTCTCAACAGGCGCTCAGTGCCTATGCACAAGCTGTGAGTATTTCCTCGTGTATCATCCAAGCCTTTGTATGTTTAATATTAATTAGCCAAAGCTGGTTGTCATCTTTTTATCTTTGTTTATTTACAGGAGAAAATCGACAAAGTGTCCTCAATGAATCCTGACCTCCACTTCAACAGAGCAACGGTAACAGTTCTTTCAGTTGCTTTCTCAAACTGGTGTGTGTGTGTGTGTGTGTGTGCACCAGCAAATGTGTCACAGTCAAACCAGCATCTTATCCACTTTGTTACATATATATTCTAAACTGGTAAACAGCCTGCTGTTGCACTTCCGCTGTGTGAAGCAGGCCTAAAAATCTCCTTTCTTTTACCAGTTATTCCAGTATGAGGAGATGTACAGTTCAGCTCTGGATGGATACAGCCGTGCTGCAGCTCTGGATCCTGGCTGGGAAGACGCTCGGGAGAGAGAGAAACAGCTGCTGAAATACCTAGTCCAGGTTACAATGTTAATAGAGAATAAGGTGAGAGAAATTATTTACACTGGCGCTTAACAGGCATTTTTAGTTCATTTCTATGGGAGCTGAGCTATTGACAACAGAAGTGTTGATGGAATCTGAATGTTAAAGGGGTCATATGATGTTATTATTATTTTATTAAAAACAATAACATTGGCTAAACACATTTGATACAAAGCACCCAGAATGTGAAGTGTTGTAGCATGTTTAGCAGCACAGAGCTTTAGTTCAGTTCATGGTGTAAAAGCTCATTGAAAGGTTGTTATTTTGGGTTGTTTTCAGGAGATGGCGGTAGCGTACAGTCTTGAGGTACATAGGAAATCACATTCACCCCACTCTCTCTGTGTTTCAGGGCAAAGTAAAAGCACGGCGTCTTCGTAACATGCTGTCCTCACTCAGTACCTCCGCTTTGGGCCCGTGCTCCTCCCCTCAGTTCCGGTCTCCCTCGGGCCGCGTGGGGAGCCTTGAAGCCCGCAGCTTATCCTCTCTCACTCACGGCCACAACGGTGGGGTGGCAGCGCTAGGAAAAGTGGTCTTCAGCCTGGCTTCAGAGGGCCGTATGGCCTTGTGAGTTTAAATGCCTCTGCCGCTTTAACAACCTTTACAAATACGTGCTAACAAAACTATAGCTATAGCTAAATGGTTGCTGATTGTATTGTTTTTGTCTTGCAGCACATTTGGCATGGTGGACAGTGACGAGACCTGCTGTGTAGTGATGGTGTATAATACAGCAGACAGCTGGGGTGTTTTAATAGGGGATACTGTAGTGGTTCCTGAACCACAGGTTAAACGGCACAGCGTAACACATAAAGATAAGGTTTGTAAACTAAACTTTTCATTATACTGAGTTCAACACCTCCATTTTGCAGCTGTTATCTGTACCAACAGTTATGAAAACCCAATTGTAAATGTAAAGGGTTTTTTTTTTTCTTTTGGCATTACAATAGATGTAATAAATGCAATGTTTTTCTAATGTTTCTTCTTTGCTTCTCCCTATACAGTCATATGACTTCCGAAGTATACGTGTGGATTCTCCCTTGCTCCTTATAGTCAATGGGAAAAGACAAGTGATGAAAAGCCAAAGTGCAGCCTTTGTTACTTACAAACCACAAAGTGAATGAAACCCCAGAGAGAGGACAAACAGTGAGATCGTTGAGATCGATGAGGATAGTGTTTTTCCATTTTGTATATATTTTGTTCTGTTCCTGTTTGTGAGGACAGGAAAACACTTTGTACATATGTTTTTCAAATCATTTCCCTTTTTATAATTTTCCTTTTGTTAGTTGATGGGTATCATTGTAAAGATTGTGCTGCAGTCTGGTTCATATTTGGGTTGTGAAAATAAAAAAAGAAATCCCAGTCTTGGTCTGATTAGTTTCCTGCATGTACAATTTTCGCATATTTTAATTATGAGGTTTTTTTTACAGTAATGTCATTTACATTAGTGGAAACACATTGCAAATAGTTACAGAATAACACCTTTAAAGTGTGCAACAGCTTTATCAATAAATAAGCAACTTGAAAGAACATGAACTAAACAGAAACAACCATATACGGCAGTTAGAACTGAAATCAGAATTCCTGGTGACACTCATATCAAACTTAGTTTTTCTTGATAAGAGATTGGGCTCTGTCTCGGATGGGTGTGCTGAACTGGAAGAAAGTTTTAGCGTTTTCTGGTCCCAGTGAGAAGAACCTGTCACCTTCTGGTGCCAGGAATGAAGGACTGCTTGACGGTGAGCGCTGTTTGACCAAACCTGATGACAATAATTGCAAAGATTTTGCATATTCTGTCCTTTTTACAACAATCTGAACAATTTTGGTCGCTGTGGGATAAAGAACTCTTGACCTGATTTTACTTGTGCAGGGTAAAACAGACAATTACAATAATCTGTTTAAATAAGGAACCATTATACTTGTTTCTACCCATTGCTTTTTTTCCCCTCCTGACCTGTAGTGAAAGGGTGGGAAATGGAATCTTTCTCTGCCGTTCCCAGTGTGTGCATCCGTAGTGAGTCGAGAAGTCCCTGCAGCTTCTGATATTGCCTATTCCGTTCATTTAGTCGCTCCAAAACCTCACTGTACTTCTGCTTATATTCCTCCAGCACCTGAAGAATGCAGAATTTTAAAGTGAGGATACTGACTGTTGTTGCATACCAAAAAAAGCATGCTTCTTTATATAAAGTACTTGGACACACTTGATTAAATGTTACATGTTATCTTAAACGTTAACACTGAGCTAAAGTCACTTTTTTAAAAATATATTTAAAAACATTTATTCCCATGATGGGAAAGTTTGTAATGTAGTAACAAATGGTAGCATTTATTATCATCAATGTCTCAAACATTTGTGCTACTCAATATTGTGTGCAAACCATTTTTTTATGAATAGAGAGATAAAAAAAGAACAAATTATTTTAAATACATTTTTATAACAGTATAAAAGTCTCTACAGTCACTTGATCAATTTTATGCATGCACTTGAAATGTATAACTGGTGTTTTTATTTTTATATGGTAAACATTTTTAGTCACAAAAATGTTCCATTTTTTAACTTGTCATTTCCAAGTTTTGATTTATTTTGACTGTTTCTCTATATAAACAGAGAGCGTGTGCACTGGTTTGATGGCAGGATCACATGTGGGACCTTTTTCAGTGATGCAATCTCTCCTCTTAATGCATTTAACTCCAGCTCTTTGCTCTGGCTCTGCTGGATCATACACTTCTCCATCTGAAGCACTTGTCCTCCAGCCCTCGACATATTGTACTCCATCAGCATCCTCTCCTGATTTACCTGAAATAACACAAACAAAAGTAAAAATGTGAAGGAAAGTGCATTAAATCCCAACCTCTCTCAGTTTCTGCAGACATCAGACCTGATAGGTCCAGAAGTCTAGCGCTTTATGACTGATTTCCAAAACAGTTTCAGGCTGTAGTCCGGCCAAAACCATAGCCTTGTATTGCTCTGATGGTGCCAGCTCGGTCCTAAAAACGTCCAGTTTGCCCGAGAGCATGGAGGAGCAAGCGGGGCAGATGGCAGGAGTGCGGCTGAACTCCTCTGAACCGTGTTGGTCACAGAAGACGTGAGAGCAGGCCGTGACCCACGCGAAGCCACTCAGCTTCACGCGGCATTTATGCCAATTACACAGCAAGGTGAATTTAGATGCAGACATGGCGGTTCTTATGGAAGGAAACAGAAATGTTAAAGCATTATGTATCTAGTTTTACTGTTTAAGCTGACGAAAAGGATAAAAGGTTAGGCTATGCGCGCGCTTTACGTGTGAGCTAGCAGCGCGGGAAAATAATTCTCAAGCTTTAGTTCTATTCGAATCCGAATTCAAACTAACGCGGCTATAAGTAACGTTATATATATCGCTCTTTACAAATGACTTTATAAACCCAGGGTATACCGAGAATTTGCACGTGTGTTGTTCATTATTTACAGTCAGTCAGCACAGGTAGAGCTCCGCGCGGTTTTGACTAGCCTCGTCTGATTGGCTGCTGACTGAGCGGAACTCAAAACATTGCTCAGAACAGTCATAAATAATGTTTCGGATGACGAGTAAAATGAGGTTCACTGGTGTTGCACTCACCAAAACATATTTCAAGATAATTGCCTGTATTCTTTCTTTTATTATTTATTGAACAGAATGTACATAGACCTATACAACGGCACTGATAAATGTAAATAAATAATAAAACAATTTATACAAAGTACCAGTAAAATATATTCCAAGAAAGAACATAAAAGGTGCAGGGGGGGAAAGTAGAAAGAAACTGTAAGTAGGGGTCTCAATCAGTCATGTTCTCTTGGTTGGATATATGTTACACATTATTCTAAATAAAGTTTTTACAATAAGTCTCTAAGGGTCACTAATACTGTGAAATATCATAAAAATGTATCATGTAATTTTCTTCATGTGATGGCAAAGCTGAATTTTTGAAAGCCATATTACTTCAAATTTTGGTCAAACATTAACTATAGATAGAATGTGTAACAATGTAAAGGTCCTCGCTATCACTTGTGATTGATGTAATGCATCAATGAAGTATTTTATTTTTTTATTCTTATTCTTTTTCTTATTTTAGTCGTCAAGTAAGCTTTTATTGTCATTCCAACCATATACAGTTCAGTACACAGTGAAACGAAACAACGTTCCTCCAGGACCAAGGTGCTACATACATGCAGCAACAGAATTTAACAATAAATTAAAACATAAACAAGACAAATTTTTAAGTTAACCTAAAACTATCTATTTTCTATACAAAAAAGAGACAACAACAGACGACAGACGACAAAGTGCACGTGCAAATGTGTAAACAAAGAGCTACAGAGTGTGCAAATACTGCAAAGAGCAGTTCAGGTAGGAAGGTATAGTTACGAGATGGTTGTAGAACAGTGTGATTGTGCATATAGTTTCCTGTAAGGGGTAGGTTTAGGTGTAGGGTCAGTGTAGGGCAATACCACATACAGTTTGTACAGTATAAAAACCATTACGCCTACGGAGAGTTCCCATAAATCACAAAAACCAACGTGTGTGTGTGTGTGTGTGTGTGTGTGTGTGCGTTTATCAGTCCAGTCTCTTTGTGTTGAGGAGACGGATTTTATTTTATATTATTTTTTGCCCAGTGATTGTTCACATAGCATTGAATAGCTGGGATGTGATCACATTGAGTGCTTCCTGGAAACACTGGTCTCCTCCAGCATATCTCAGTAGCCAAAACACATCAATAGACTTCTCAGACGAAAAACACACATATGCAACATTTCTCCATAGTATCAAATGCGTCATCTAGGCATGAGAAAGGTAAAATTTTCTTCTCTGTTTTTCCTATATATCCCCATTTTGGTGTTGTTTAAATTGACTAGCTATTATCACCCAAAATATGAGCAAACATGAATTTGGAAAACGGTACCTCCCCTGAACAGCAGTAAATAATGCAAGTCAATGTTCTGGCTGGTTAGATTGAATGAGAGGCTATTATAGTTATACAAATGCAAATTCTTAACTTAAATGTTTGGAAGAACGCCCAAACTTATGCAAATCAGCCAAGCACATTTTCACAATTCAATCAAAAGCAACCAAATGTAGAGTAAACCATTCCAATCTGGCAACACATGAGTACTGTATACAACAAATTAACAAAAAACTGAAGCAATGCAACAGATGCAAGTGAATCATGTTAGGTTCTGTCTCTGTTTCTTTTGGGTTTGCCTTAAATCTATTCAGACTATTTGAATATTTTTCTTTATCTTAAATTATACTTTTGTTATTGTAAATAAGCCTGCATGAACAAACACACTCAGGTATGAGAAAAAAATGCCTTATGGTTAGTGGACAGATTGGCCTTATTTGAGATACGGTGCAGGTCGGCTGCTTGTTTTTGATACATCTAATTAAAAATGGCTTTTCACTTCATCCCTCCTCCACGTGGTGTATGGGAACAGAGGCGGGGGTGAAAGGGGGGCATTGTGCGGAGCGGCAATGGATCCTGGGGGTGAGGAGAGAGAAAGAGATGCCCACTCAACTGTGTCCAGGTCGCCATTGTTGGAAATTCCCTTCCTATTCAATGCATTTTAAATAGAGCTCCGAATATTCGGACGCACCGACAAAGTGAGCGAGCCGCAGGGGGTCTTTACTCCAGCAGCTCTTGCAGTTATGGTCTATAAGCTGCCTGAAGTATTATCTCATCCCATCACCTTCCTCATCATCTCCCTTAAGTTATTTGTTACTCCCACACAATTCTGAAATATATAACCTGTACACAAGTTTAACCAGTGAACTTTTTTTACATGCACAGTATTGAGCTATTTTTTTTTTTTTTTTTTTTTTTACTGGGTAACCTGATAACAGTATTTTTTTTAATCTCCCTGTGAATCAGATGATTTGTAATGTCGCCTGTTTAGATTTCACATAAATCTTCGTAGGCCTGCCAATGCAAAAGGTCTCGTTCTCAAATGGGCGCACTAAAGGAAGTGTATTCATTAAGTTGTTTAAAACAGACAGATGTCAGAATCTCGAGCGGTATAAACTCCCTTTTTTGCATGCATCACATTAAATATAAAAGGCAGGACATTTGGAATTGACTCATATCGATATTTAGCCTAACTCAGTTGTCTAAATTACTAGAGAGCTGCGATTAGCATTAAGAGAAACGCAAAAGAGGGAGAAAGAAAGAAAAAGAGACGGTGTTCCGCGCCATTGAAATGCAAATGTCAGAACAAGGAGAGATTGTATTTTTGTGTGAGTGTGTGTGTGTGTGTGTGTGTGTCTTTGGAGAGGAGAGGAGAGGAGAGGAGGGGGTCTGCAGAGTGGACAAGTTTGAGAAAGAGGGGACTTGTTGAGGAAAAACAGCCACACGCGCACTCGCCAGTTCACACAGCAACAGCGGACGACGTTATGGTGCGCTTCAGGAGCCCACGCGCATTCTAAGCTTTTATCTAATTCTGTTATAGGCAAACAAACTCTGACAAAACAAGCCGATGTTGTCTTAACGCATCCTGCAAGGTGGATTATTTACGAACAAGGGAGTTCGGTATCTATCTACTAGAAACCGGTTTTATCATTTGCGTTGCAAAGTTGGTTGATGCCCGTAACTCTCAGCGGCTGCTCGTGAATCATGTCACGCCGGAAACAGAAACGGCCCCAGCAGCTCGTTAACGCGGACCCCGGGGGCACGCGCTTGATGCCGCAAGGTGAGGAAATCATTCCTTTGTTAATTATTTGTTACTCTGGACTAATTGGTAGTGATGTTTTATTTGTCTATTTATTTTTAAACGACTGGTTAATTAAAAAGCTTTGCATAACTTGTTGCATAGCAGTAAACATTTGAAGTGGATCAAAAAAGTTAAAGTTGACAAGAACACATTTTGGTTTAGGACAACTGAAAGGTTATGATCCACTTTAAATGTTGACTAGTGTACCAAGAGCACTTGTTACCCCAAAATATTTTATATATCCTACTTTGTTTCCTTCATTGCTTGAAATAGGAACTCTTTAACGCTTGAAGAATTATGATACAGGTTAAAATGCACTAGTGCGTTTGGCCCTCTACTCAGGGAGCCATTGTTTAAGAGCTGCAGCACACAGCTCACATTTCTGCCATAACCTGACTTTTAAAAAACAGGTATACTTTGCTGACATTTCCCGCTCAAAATGTCTGGTAAATGTGTTATGTTGAAAGAAGGCTCTTGAAGACGTGGCCAGAGGGTTGGTCTAAAGGTGTTCAGCCGTATGGCTGGTCATTATGTTGACATGAATCACTCAGGGGCCATAACTGCGTTAGCTTTTCACTAATGTCAATCCTCCAAGAGACTTGCAGCATAGTCAGTTTGATTGCTGGGGGTCTTTTATGCATTTAGAGGAGTCTTCTATTCAGTGTGAATAAGGTGCAGGCAAGGGGGAGGGGCGAAGGGGGTGTTTGGGTAAAGATTAATCTCTTCTCACTCTATTCTCTCCTCTTCTCCCTTATTCTCTCTCTCATGTTTCCATGTGCTCCTCTTTTCTGCTCCCGCCGTGTTCCCCCCTTCCCACTCCCTTGCCTCTATTCACTTTGTACCTCTGCTCAGTTGGGGGTTCCACTGTTAGAATACAGAGAGGAGAAAGAATGCACCGTTGCATGCATGCATGGAAGAAAAAGTTAGCTAAGGAATCTAAAAGATTCTGCACGTTTGTCAGTCGATTTCTATAGCTATTGGCAAGAACAGGCAGTAAGTTGCGAGGGGATTTTTTTTTCTTTAGGTTTGAGGTTTTCTGGTGTATTTCAGCAGATTAGATTCCACAAGTGTGTACAGTCATTTTGTGTATCAGTATGCCGGAGAATGGAAAAAGTTTGTCTGTCAGTCAACCCACTATTTTCCAGACTCCCTTCTTCTAGTTCCTTTTCTGCGCTCAAGAATCTAAAAGAATTTGACCTTAGAGCTCATGAGGTTAGGTCATCTGGCCAATCAGAGCGCATGGACAGTGCCCAAAACCCTTTCTATGCCCTGACCTCTGACCCTGTGGTGGGTTAGGGGGGGAGGGTGAATAGAGAGATGAAAGATGTAGTTGATGGACAGAGGGTTGGGTTAAGAGGGGTTATGGGTTGTTGTGGTGATATCTATTGTCCTCTAAAAAGCGTTGCAATAGCTGCAAGGTGGTTAGAGAGTTGTGGCAAGAGTGAGGACAGAAGATGTGAGTGTGGTATATGAAGGTTGTGATTTAAGGGTGAAAGATCATTAAGAATGCGAAATGACAAGTGGTATTCAGTGTTTTAGTGAAAGAAAACTGTTGACAAAGGAGCTGGCCTAAATAGGAAGGTTAACTCATTGATATAGAACTCAATCAATATATAAACTGATTTATAACACAATGAAAAATGTTGTGTTTTCAAATAATTGTCATTGTCTGTTAATAAATTCTAAATACTTTCTTTATTTTCCAGATGAACAGCTTCCAGTGAAATCTCCATCCACCTCTCTTGCCTCTGAAGCTACCTCGACATCTTCGTCCTCCTCTCCTACATCCCTTCAGGACTGTCAGCCTCCCTTGGCCCCAAGACCATCTCCTGGAGGCCTTCATGCTCCCTCGCTCCCCAATGAGAGCTCATCTCCTCCCCACTGGCCAAATCACATTGCCTCATATTCTACATCTCTGCCTAACGCACACTCATCTCTCTCTCCGGACTTCCCACATCCTTCCCTGTCCTCCCAGACCCACTCTCCACCCCCTAGCCAACATAAATCCACTCATATTCCATCTCATCAACCCCATTCCACTGTGACGTCCCCACCAATGGGTATTTCTGCAACCACCACTACCTCCTCTTCATCATCTTTATCCTCCTCGTCATCGCTGGGCGCCCCACCTCATCAAGGAAGTCCCAGTCCCATCCACCAAACGCCTTCATCACCTTCAGAGCAACTCCGGGTGCCTCCGACCCTCGCTGTACTGTTAGAGGAGCTTAGGGTCCTGCAGCAAAGACAGATTCACCAAATGCAGATTACCGAGGAGATCTGCAGGCAGGTGCTGCGCCTTGGTGGTATGGTCAGTGCCCAAGATGCACCTCAGGGATCTGTGGAGGGTCAACAGAGTGACGCAGGCTCTAGGTCCCCACCTAATATTGGTGCCTCTTTAATTCCCCAAGCTCCTACATCCAAGCTCAACCAATCTCACACAAATGGAATCAGAGCTCCTTATTCCACAACTTCATCTTCAACATCTTCCTCATCATTAGTCACCTCCTCAGCCTCTATGCACCCTCTCTCACTAACTCTAGGACTTCCACCTCGTTACCTCAATGAAAAGTCTCCCAACACCCCCATCAGTCATGGCAACGGCGTGAATTTCCCAACTCCTCCCTTACCCACAGTCAGCCTCTCCCAGGACCATTTATCTCTCAGTTCCACTGTTAGTACGTCAAATGGATCATCAAGCTCATCTTCAGGCCGCCAACAGCACATCTGCCGGTTCTGTGGGAAGGTTCTAAGCAGCGACTCCTCATTACAGATCCATCTGAGATCCCACACCGGTGAGCGACCGTACCAGTGTCCAGTCTGCCTTAGTCGATTCACTACCCGCGGCAACCTCAAAGCCCACTTCCTCCGTCACCGTGAGCAAAATCCTGAGCTGTCTCTCTCGCTCTTGCCACCTGCTCTATCTGAGCAGAGCCAATCAGGATCGGGCTCAGGGCCATCACAGAGGCGCAGAAAACGTCGAGCGGAAGATGAGGAGCCTTTTGGGGTTAAAGGTAGCGTAGGTGTGCCAGATAGTTTAGCTTTGGGTTTCCTGTCCGGGTCATCTCATCCATCTCCCTCCTCCCTTCCGTTGCCACCCAGTGTTGATCTGGCCCTGCTTTCCACCGCTCACTCTTTGCTACAGCTAAACCGTGCCTCAGCCGCAGCCGCAGCCTCTGTTTCCACTAGTGCGCAGTCGTCATCTTCATCCATCACCTCCTCTGCTATGACTGGCCAATTCAAAGGTGCAAAGCAGCAGAGGTTTGATGAGAATACACCGCCACACTCTACCTTACATCCTGGTTCTCCATATTCCCAGCTGGCACATCTTCCGAAGATTCTCTTCCCATCAGGGCCCTCTGCCCACCATCCTAGCCTAGCCCTTCTTCGCCCTCCTCACCTGCCTTCCCCGCACCTCCCACTTAGCTTTCCTTTCTCCTCATACCCCAAACCTCAAACCTCCTCTCCTACCACCTCCTCTCCGTCCTCATCCTCTGCCACCTCTGACACCTCCAAGCTGCAGAGACTGGCACAGAAGTTAGAAAAGCAGCCCCTCCCAAAAAGTGCCAATGACAGCCAGGCTCAGGCTAATGACATATCCACAACTTCCAGTGCTAATGCTATCTCAGCTTACAGGAGGGAAATGATGGCTGCCTTAGGGCTGAACCCAAATCCCAGCGGTGACACGGCCAGCCAAGATCTCCAAGGGTCAACTGCTTCCTCTTTGGTGCCTAATCAGTGCGGGGTATGCCTCCGTGTCCTCAGTTGCCCAAGGGCATTACGTCTCCACCAGGCCACTCACTTAGGTGAACGTCCATTCCCCTGCAAACTCTGTGGCCGCTCCTTCTCCACAAAGGGAAGTCTAAGGGCTCATCTGGCCACACACAGAGCTCGTCCAGCCAATGCACGTGGCCAGAATTCATGCCCGCTTTGTCAGCGCAAGTTTACAAATGCCGTGGTACTGCAGCATCACATTCGGATGCATCTGGGGGGCCAGTTGCCTCCGGAAGGTAATGGGGACCTGCAGTCAGAGGAAGACCGTGGTCAAATGGATGGGGTTTCTTTACCCAAAAACCTTCAGTCTCTTCCTCTAAATATGAGCATGTCTTCCTCTGCCAGCTTACTGGAGTCTGGTGCTAGCGTAAGAGATGCTACATCAGGTGATGCAGATCAGCTCATGGAGTCAGATCAAGATCCCTATGACAACACCCCTGAGACTAGTCCAATTGTTACACTGGAGAAGGAGGGCCCCTCAGGAGAAAATAGTCCACCTGACAATTCAGATGTGAACCATTACGGCACAGTCCATCAGAGCAAATCTCAAGTCGTCAATGGCTCTGCAGAAGAGGATGAAGACACTCCCTTATCTCTCTGTACCCGGACCAACCCCCAGGACGCCTTATTTAATAAAAAATGGCACAATGGTGCTTCACATCAAACAGTGATCAGTGGGCCAAAAGCTAGTTTAAACTCTGAAGCCCTCAATCTGTCACCTGCCCTCACTCCGCCCTCCAGCCCGGGGTTGTCCACTGAGTCAAAATCAGACCAAAGCAGCGAGCAGACAACGCTTCATGTGAATGGAATAGACCACGTTCTTGCACCCAATGATGGCAACAACCCCCACCCAGCCACAGAGAATGCTTCTTTGCACATTCCAGACAGAGCTGTGGAGCAGAAGGTGAAAGCTGAGGATGCAAAAGAGTCGGCAGAAGAGGATCAAAGAAAGGATAGAGAAAAGACAGAAGTGGCATCCTCAGAGACTCCTGTAGCCCCTCCACAACCACAGCGCTCAGAGAAACCTTACAGCTGCACAGAGTGTGGAAAAGAGTATGCTAGCCGCAGTGGATTGAAGGTACATAGATTAATGTGCTATTTTAAATGCAATGCTAGATAACTATGAAATATTCATTATATTGTTATGTTTATGTCAGAAACAAGGCTTACAACTTTTGTGTGTTTCAACAGGGGCATATGAAAATCCACAGCGGAGGTATGAATCAGTTGGCTAGTGCTGCATCCTCACAGTCCTCTGAGGGAAAAGTTGTGGAGCGTACGGAGGAGTCGACTCATCGAAAACTGAGAGGAGAGGATGCTAAAAACATGTCAGAGGAAAGTACAAATAAATTGTCCTTGACTGAGCATCCGGTGTCTGCTACTGATGACAGGCCTAAAGATACTGCTTAAAAGAATGTGATTAGTTAGGTTTTTAGCACTATACTTGTTTACTGATTTCTATGACAACTTTTTTTTCAACTTTGTGGTTAGGGGTAGTTTTTAATTGTTTGATATTGTAGAATATTAGTACATTGGTCCATATGTAATAGTAGTGCCTTTTCATGAAGACAAGTCATATTGATAAAGACTTGGTTTTTCGATTTCAAATATCACAGTGCACCATAATTGGATCTTGAAAATAGTATTTGTGTATAACAAAGTGCAATTTCTGAAATCAATTTGGAACTTCAGGATAGACATAAAAATACACGTAAAGCATAAAAAATATATAATTTCGAGCAAAATGTAGGAAAAAAGGGACTGACCTGAGGTGTGAGATGAAAGAGGATTATAGGGATAATACCAAAACTGATCAACTGATGTGCAGCCGAATGTAAATATCAATTTTGTTTTATGTACGCTGTTTTTATCTACTTTTATGCTGCTGTACTTTGTAGGTGTTTCTCTAAATAGCTGCACTATATCTGTGACTGCTGAAACTCTTATTGACAAGGGAGGGTTATAATGATGACGATGGGATTAAATTGCCGAGAGGGTCTGATTTACTTTCCGCACAATGCCTGTTCTTCAACTTTCTTTATTTAAAATCCCCACAGCTCAAAATTGCTAAAGATGGAAGCTTTCAATATTTTTGTAATCTTGAAAGTTGAAGCAACTTTGTTGGCCCTGTTGAACTCTAACAACTTTCTGTTGTAATTTTATTGGATGTAATGTGGTCCTAACTTGTCAAAAAGAGAAATAAAGTCAGAATGAATGTCTCACGATTTGTGTTTTTCTTGTTTTTTTTAAATGTATGTGCATTATTTGAATTGCATTGAACACAAAACTGCCACCTGTTAAGTTATTTTCAACATCCAACGAGGCTTTTTGTTGTTCCATAAGGCACTTTGTCTTTGAGCAATTGTCTTCATTCACTCCCCCTTTTTTTAAAGTCTGCTTCCTTTAATGTTTCACTTTCCCAGATCGGTGGTGTGCATGTTGATGGCTGTATATGTGTGTATGCTATATGTGTGTGTCTGTATGTGTTTGTTCACACACACATATACTTGTGTAATGTGATTGAGTGTGCAGCTGTACAGACTTCACTCCCTCCCCTCAAACACCCTCTCGCTTTCTGTGTCATGCTCTCTTTCATATGCTCGCTCTTTCATTTTCTCTTTCATTCTTTGCCTCTTTCACTCTCTTTCCATCCCACCCCCCCATCCCTGTGTAATGCGGCTGACACACAGGAAGCTCTAATCCTTGCACAATGTCCCCCCTCATCCCCCCTGAGCGTCTCTGCGCGGGATGAAGGGGAGGTGGAGACCGACCCGGCCAGCTGTCCCTAAAATGGCTCCTAATCCTGCCTCTGCCAGGCCCTCGAAACCATGACAACCTGTAACCAAGGAGAGAAATTTTGAGGTTGAGAGGGAGACGAACAATGAGCCAGAAACAAGGCATGTGGTAGAAGTTTGTCCACATGCATTCAGGAAGGGATAAAGACATGTCTCAATCAAAAATAAGGAAATCTTCGGGAGACAGTGCCAAATATGCCCAAATGTAGAGCCTCTAGGAGGCCAAAAAGCAACAAGATGTGATGAATGAGCAGTTGTCAAAGGTCTTTGAAGTATATATTTATGAAATAAATTTATGAGATGTAAAGCTTTCTTCCGTTTAGCCTTGGCTCTGTAGGTGGCTTCTTCAACCCCACAATATATTTGATTGATTTTACAACTGCATTTTGTCTATGTTTATATATGATAAGCATATTTAACTTAGTATTTATGTTTGATTATTATTATTTTTTTCATTTAAGGCAGTTTAATAATTATCTTGCCATGCTAGCAAAAGAAAAAAAAAAGTTGCAATATTAAAATAGATAACATTTAAAGTTGGCTACTAAAGTACCAGTAAATTGTGAAAAACAGATGTGGTGTAACATCCCATTTTAACCAAACGATGGCGACACATGCACAGGTGTGAACTGCAAATAATACAAACACTCTTAGAGAATTACATCGAGACTTTTTATACATGGTATATGGGAAAAAAGGTTACAGCATTCAGTAGGCAAGGTGGCTAAAATTCAAACCAATCCTAAAATGTTTACAACTTTTTGTTTTAAAAAACAATGCAGGCTAAAACTTCTTCAAAACGAATGATATCAGCTTATTTTTTTCTAATGTTTTTATTTTATTCCATTCATTTCAATTACAGGTTTGTCACGTTTTTTGTCATTTTGAAATGTAATTTTTTTTTTTTTTTTTTTTTTTTAGATTTTTTTTCATTAGTGGAGTATTTTAGTAGCCTTCTTCCACTTTCATTTAGCTGCCAAGGCAACATTTTTTTTTAATTTTCATGTAAGTTTCTTGTTAAGTTGACGTTTTTCATTTAATATATTTTTTTTTTTTCAATAGCAATTATAATTCAATTAAAGAATATAATTTTTAATAGTCCGATAACAATGCCTTATATTCAGACAGCTTACCTTAATGTCTCGAGTAGCCTAAAAATCGTCTTTCATTCTGAGGTCTGTTTAAATGGTAGGCTATTTACCATAACTTAATCCAGACGCTCATTATCTAATGGTTCAGTAGTTTAGAGAGAGCTGCGCTCTGTCTCTTTTCTCCTCCCCTTCCTCGCTTTCTGTGTTTGCAGTCTGTATTTGACTGAGCAGAAGTTCATCAATCTTCTTCAAACGTCTGAACGGAAGGGAACTCGAGCGCGAGCTGTGACAGAAACCATATGACTGAGATCTCACACGCCGAAATACAATGAACTGCACATCGACCGTGTCTGTGAAAATGAACGGCAGATAAAGCATCAGTAGGCTTCAAGCTGCATCCTGATGCCAGTTCAGCACCTGGAGCAAAAGGTAATGCACACCGTTCCGCTCAGCTGTACTTACTGTCATTTAAAGCCAGAATTATTATTTCATAAAGCTTTAAATTACAAAGTCCTCATTGCAAAAATGGATATTACAAGTTTCGTATGGACAAGATTTATGCTTACTTTATATAATTATCCTGATTTTTTAAACATTTACTCTTACAAGTCGCTATTTACAGTTTTTGTAGTGCACTGATAAAAATCATTTTCACTAAATATTCTGCTTTACAGCAAGACTGTGGTGGCTTAGGCTGTAACCTTGAGTGATTTTGTTTTATAGTTGTTTTTTTAGAGCGCTTATCAGCATGTCCTGAACCTTGCTCTCTGGTCCCTAAAGATCTTGCATTGGTGTGGCTGTTTAATTATCACGTGCAGTAATTGCCTATTGTCCACCCACTCATTTCAGTTCTTTAATCATCATCTCTATCTCTTTTTGTCTTTCCTGAATGCAACTTTCTTCTTTCGTGATAAGACCTTCCCAACCATTAAACAGGGCAATTAATCAGATCTACTCGACTGCTGGAGTTAGTGTGTGAAAGGTGGAAATGATCCTAAGGGCCAACAGGTCTGCAACAATTTGAAAAGTTTGAATTCTAAATTTTAAACTACCTTTTTAAATTTTTAAATTTAAACTATCAGGTGACCCAGAATTATACAGCCCCTAAGGTGTAATGTGTGACAGTACAAAATACGCATTCAGATTTCAGGATCTCATTAAATCTCATTAGTTAACAAGTTGTTTCTTTCTTAGTTAGTCATAGTCAGCAATAATTGAGCTTCAAAAATACAAGCTGTCAATAAACTACTCATGTTCCTGTATGTGTATATGTGTAATATCGTCATATGAAGATGCACCCTGTGCTCTTGAGCGTAACTCTTTTGGGTCCATTGAACCTTGAGGAGCATGTGACAGATCAGCATGCTGACACACCAAGAAGTCTTCATGCTAAAAGTGAGGTATAGTGAAAACAAGGGAGGGTTGAATAGGACTTGATGTATTAAAAACCCCTTTCAGCATTTGGGTCTTGCTTGACTAGAGATCAGGTGGATCAATGTCCACGTCAAGAATGGTGATTGATTAAGCCATTGGCTAAGACACACAATCCTGTCTCACGCAGTAAGGAATATGACCAAGCTGGATGTTTTTTTTTACATGTAGTCCTTTTTCTCTGTGCGGCTCTGTTTACACACCTTTAAAAAGCCATTTGCCGTGACGTCTAATGGATCCGTAATAGCCATATGTACGTCTGAAAAGCAAGGAGTGTGTATGTGAGCTCTTTATGACTGCCCTGTTTCTTTGGAGATTATTATATGAGCATGCATGTGTATATAAATACTGACCACTCATCTTCTGTTTTCCCCAGATGTCACCTGAAGATCTCAAGAACTAGCTGGGAACTTTGCAGACCTTCTTAAAACCCTCGTAGCTGACCGTAGAACTGGTTTAGGCAGTCTTTTCCCTTCGGCCTTTTAAAACAATGGCGTCCTACAGCCCTGCACCCACGGAGGACCAGTCCTCAGAGGTATCCAATGGAAACCTGAAGGCAAGCGGCTCGCAGGAGTCCATGAAACTGAAAAAAGAAATATCTTTGCTCAATGGCGTATGTCTCATCGTGGGCAACATGATAGGCTCCGGGATCTTCGTGTCGCCCAAAGGCGTACTGATGTACAGTGGCTCCTATGGGTTGTCTTTGGTAGTGTGGACAATTGGAGGGATCTTCTCGGTGTTCGGGGCCCTTTGTTATGCTGAGCTAGGGACCACCATCACCAAGTCAGGTGCCAGCTACGCCTATATCCTGGAGGCTTTTGGAGGCTTTTTGGCTTTCATCCGTCTTTGGACTTCTCTTCTGATCATCGAGCCCACCAGTCAGGCTGTGATAGCCATCACTTTTTCCAACTACATGGTGCAGCCCATCTTCCCCACGTGTATAGCACCCTACGTGGCCAATCGTCTGCTGGCTGCAGCATGCATATGTAAGTTAAAGCATGGGGATGAGGGTGTTTTGGGAGTTGCTTCTGACCTCAAGTCTTTACGAACAAGTATTGAGCTAAAAGGAGAAAGCATAGTTCATCCAGAATACCTAGAGTTTCAAAACCATATTTTTTTTCTGCTTCTGTTGAACACAATTTTGAAGAATATACACCACTGTTCAAAAGTTTGGGGTCAGTAAATTTTTTTTTTTGAAAGGATGCATTCAATTAATCATAAATGCAGTTTATCCAAACTTTATTTTCATAAAAGGATCTTTTAAAAAATGCATAATGTTTTCCACAAATACATTAAGCAGCACAACTGTTTTTAACATTGATATTAATCAAAAATAGCAGCAAATATTAGAATGATTTCTGAGTGACACTGATTAATATTTTAAACTGCTATAATATTTAAATTGCTATAATATTTCATAACATTAAAATTTACTATATTTTTGCTGCACCTTTCTGCCTTGGTGAGCATAAGAGGCATGACAACCCCAAACCTATGTACGCTCATGTTCTTTGTCAATGTGTAACAACTTATATTTCAGTCTGTTCCCAAAAAAATGTTAAAAAGTTGCCAAATAGTCACATGGACTTTGTTTACAATGTTTTTATGGTGGCTTTATGCCAGTTTAGAGTTTGAAAGTTTGTTACTTTCTTTTTTTTTATATCAGAAAGAAATAACATTTCTTATATTACATTCTACAGAAAAAAAGAAAGTGTTTAAAAAGACATGAGGGTGTGTAAAATGTAAATGATGACAAAATTAAACATTTTGGCCTGGTTTCATAGACAAGGCTTAGCCTAAACCAGGATTATGGCCATAGTTCAATTTAGACATTTAAGTAATTTTTATAAGCATGCCTTAGAAAAAAACATTACTGGTGTGCATCTTAAGACAAAACAAAGACACTGACATGTTTTAAGATCAGTCAGTGCAAGTTTCTTTCAATTAAAACTGCTTAGATTTACATTTTAGTCTAGAGCTAGGCTTAAGCCTTGTCTGTGAAACAGAGAGTTTAGGTTTAATTAGATCTTGAATTTAAAACTTAATTGCATTTCTGCATTCACTGAATGTTCGTTAGCAAAGTAGGTATGACTGAAAGACTGAATAGTGAGAGAACTGGCAGCAGGAAGTGGGTAGAAGGTAGCAGCTTACTATTACACAAACACATAAACAGAGACCTACATATACCACAGAGAGCAAGAGTGCATGAAGTGGCAGAAAACATCACGAGACATATAGTGGGTTCAAAAGACACTCACAAACAAAGTAAAAAGGCACCATCATGAAAAAAATTGCATTATAGGCAATAATGAAAGCCTGCAGTATTTGATGTTGAGTGGAAAAGGGAAGAAGAAGAGAATGCGTCAGACCAGTGCTGCTGATGTTGAGGGTTACATTCACGTGATCTGTCTCGCTCTGCGCAGACATGCATGACAGCACACAAAGTGCTGAAACAAAACATTACAGTGGAACAGGCAGTTCTTGAAATACTCCAGAATTTTGAAATCTGAGATTTTTTCCACACACCACATAATCTAAATCGATGGCTTTCAATCCTGGTCCTGACACACTAATGAGCTAATGATCTGAACCAGGTGTGTTAACTAAGAGAGACATACAAAATAAGCGGTGGGTCTCCAGGACTACGATTGAAAAGCACTGAACTAGATGGTCTAGAAGTGGTCTGTCACCCTGTGGTCCTCGTCCCTGGTCCTGTCAGACAAAAGAGACTTTTAAACTTTGCAGTATTTGATAAACTTGAATCCAGATTAAGATATTTTGTGCCAGACTAAAAAATGATTGTCTTTCATAAAATGTTAAAACATTATACCCACAAATCTAAATTAAGTCATTTCAATCTAGATGAAGATACTGTCAGACAATTGTCTTTCATAAAATGTGTTTAAACACATTAGACCCACAATCTAAATTATATTAAGTCTTTTTTCTCCCTTTTCTAAAAAGTGCAGCCATATTATTGAGTATCTTTACTAAAATGTGGAATTAGTATCAGTTGATGATACCACATTAGAGAAACTTGAATCTAGAAAAAGATATTTTGTTCCAGGCTTAAAAAAATTATTGGCTTTCAGAAAATGTGGTTAAACGTTTTATAGCCGCAAATCTAAATTAAGTTAATTTAGTTGCAACACACACATGCATGCTTCATTGAAAGATAAGAAGTACTACCAAGAACTTGCTGATTTCTGGAAGGTAAAGTCCTACCGATTAACAATCTTGCCCCTGTGACTAATTGCAAATGGCAGCTCAGTTTAAGCACATTGAGGAGGAGTGTGATAACTGTCAGTATAGAATCTCAGGAAAAAGACACATTTTCATTCCTGTCTTTCCTTACAAATACAATGTGGACTTTCTTTTGATCATTTCAATTTAAAAGGCACAGTAATGTTAACTTAAGAATCTTAATATTATTCATAGTTGTCCTAAAGGGATAGTTCAACCAAATCATTTGCCTGCTCTTATGTCTTTTCAAACCTGACTTACTTTTTTCTGTGAAAAACAAAAGGTAAACACCACATTTCTTTTGCATCATTTATATATGTCACAATATGACATTGTCACAATATGTCATGTAACAATAATTATCTATATAATTTATTAAAATATTGTCTTTTATCTTCCACAGAAAGACATGAGAGTGAGAAAATGATGAATGAATGCTGTTCATTTTGGGTTAACTATCCTTTTAACTATTCTTAATATTTAGCCTATGTAAAATAAAATATAATCACATTATGACATATTCAATAAAAAAGGAATAGTTCATCTAAGTTCATCACTTACTAATATCATTTTAACCCATAAAACACAACATTAGATATTAGTGATATTTGTTATCTAGTTGTTTCTATACAGTGAAAGTGAATAATGTTAGTTTTACATTTTCATTGTTTGTTCGTTATAAAAGATGACATAACCATACAGGAATGAGACACCTATCTGTCTCTGTGCTATCTGCCCTCCTTATGCAGAAAGACCGTAGATTAGAAACGGGTGTGCGAGCAGTTTATGAACTTGAGGCAACATTGATAGCAGCCTTAACAGATAAGATGAAGTGGGAGCAAGTCTAGAAATCTTATTTTTTCTAGAAATGTGACCCTCCCAAAGGACACAGGGAGGGTTTGTGTAAGAGGGAATTGTAACATCCACATATTACACTGTTTTTTTCCAGTTCTATAGTGGGTCAGACAGTGACAGTAAGAGCTAGTAAGTCATGTGATCCATTGTAACTTCCTCATTTGGCTACTTAACACAAACTGCCCTCTCTTACTCTCAATTTCAGTTCAGTTTTATTTTCTGTATGAATGGCGGTATCAAGGGGTATTTGCAATACAAAGCAATAAATATTTGTTCTGAATTGTTTCATGCGCCCTCGTGGAATGCAGTATTAAAGCGCAGGTGCTTACAGCTGGGTTTTCTGTATGACAGAAAAAATGCCCTGCTCATACACGCAAATTTTAGTGCTGGCCTAAGCTTTTTCACTCCTTGCAAAACAACCAGCAGGAGTGCTAGAGTCAGCAGCCCTGCTTCCTCAAGCCAGGAAGACTACCTTACAAAAGACACACACACATGATCACACACACACTCCCTTTGTTTGAACCTCTCACACAAATCAAGACATTCCAGGATCAGAACAAACTGACCCCTGAAGATCATTGATCCTCTTGGAAAACAAGGGAAGACTGTATCCATTTCATGTTATTGCAGTGATGTTGTGACTAGACTCAGAAGAACACCCATGTGGATCCTTAAAGGGACAGTCCAACCACAAATTAACAGCCTGTCATCATTTACTCACCCTCATGTCATTCTAAACCGGTATGATTTGCTTTCTTCTGTGGGACAGAAAGAAGATATTGCAAAAAATATGTTGGTTCCCATTGAGTTCCATGAACAAAAAATACAATGCAAGTCAATGGGAATAAAAACTGGTACTCAACATTCTTCAAATTATGTTCGTTTTAGCAGTAAAAAAAGATACGCATACAGGTTTGGAATGACATGAAGGTGGGTAAATGATGACATTTTTAGGTGGACTAAATCCACCCTGAGCACAAAACCACCACAAAATATGAAGTGTTTCATCTTGACCTGTGTTTGTTCTGTAGGCTTGCTGACCTTTGTGAACTGTGCCTATGTGAAGTATGGCACACGCGTTCAGGACTTCTTCACTTACGTAAAGGTCATCGCCCTCATCGCTGTCATCATCACTGGCCTGGTCAAGATATTCCAGGGTAAAGACTTTTTACACCTGTATAGACGGTTTCAACGACAACATAAACGTTACTGTGCATGCATACTTTTGTGGCGCTAACTTAACTTCCGGTAGACATCCCAATAGAATCAATAACAACAGCTAAGTCCTTGTAGTTTATTTTTTTGATAACAATCAAACTATGTTTGCTGCGTAAATCAGACGGGTTTATTAAAAATGCAAAATCATTCTCTGCCAGCAGGAGGTGCTTTAAGCACGAGAAAGGAGAGGTTTCCTCGGTAACGGCTGTAGACAAAGCAGCTCTGAGCTTACAAACGCTGCAAGATTAAATTAAAACGACATTTTCTAAAGACAGTCTTCCTTCAGAAAAACAGTGATATAAAAACACCCAAGCCTCGGTTTGGTTTTTAAAAGTGCATCACGTGCTCGTGTTTATTCAACGAAGCCTTTTGAAAAATCTGTAATTTTTGATATCGTGGCAGGTCACCACAAATAAATACATGTATGGGAAACATATCCCACAGCACAATAACCTGAGACCAACTTCATTACTCATCATTAGCTGCGCTTGTAGCCGGCGACTCTAACCAGGGCTGCATTTCCCAAAAGCATCGTAAGCCTAAGTTGATCGTAGCTCCATTGGTTTCAATGGGTCTACGATGTACTTGAGCTTACGATGCTTTTGGGAAATGCAGACCAGATCCAAAAACAAACACAGACCGGAAGTTAACTTCGGTCCAGGCCTGTGTGCCCGATGAAACTGTCTATACATTTTTAACTCTGCATCTGTATGATATAATCTGACTCTGCTGATATCGGTGTGTGTGTTTGTGGTCTAGGTTACACACACAATTTCGAAGGGCTCTTCACAGGTTCGTCTCAGGATCCAGGTGACGTGGCTCTAGCGTTGTATTCTGCTCTCTTCTCCTACTCTGGATGGGACACGCTCAACTTTGTCACAGAGGAGATCAAAAACCCTGAGAGGTAATTTATCTGTAATATTTTCATTCAGCAAGGAGGATGCTTTAAAAGTGACACTAACAAAAATCTGTTGCCTGTCAGTAAAATCACTGAATGTCTGAACACAGCGAACATGTGATTGGATCACATGCCTTTTTGTGGGACGCTCAGGTCCATCATGTGACAACTTTCAACCTTCCTACCCACAAACTATCCGAGCACTTCTCCATTTGGACCTCTGGGTAGAAGTAAAAAAAAAAATCTGTGGACATGTGTAAGACATTTGTCAGTATTAGGCAAAGTGTTGATCTACGCTCTGAGAGTTGCAGACTTCTTTGTAAAGGTTTACAGGCCAGGTATAGTGTGTATGATAACACATTCTGCTGCCCTCTGGGGGTCATCTTGTTTTGCAGAAATCTCCCGCTGTCCATTGCTATCTCTATGCCCATTGTCACAGTGATCTACATTCTGACCAATTTGGCTTACTATACAATCCTGCCCATTCCTGCCATCCTGGACAGTGACGCCGTGGCTGTGGTAAGTATTTATCTCTGGTGGTCATTAAATAAATTTTCTTTTTTGATATAGGCCATTTTTAAAAACATAATTTCTTTTTGCAATGGGAAAGCTGAATTATCAGCAGCCTGTACTTATCACAAGGTACTTAAGAAATCATTTAAATATTTTGCTTAATATTTTTTAGAAACCACAAAATCTGGTTTTTAGTGTTCTTTTGTAAATAGAACATTAAAAAGAAAAGCATTTATTTGAAAAAACAAAAACAAATATATATATATATATATATATATATAAGTGCCTTAACTGTCACTTACGATCAGTGTAATGCATTCTTGTTGAAATAAAAGCGTTAATTTCTTTCATAAAAATAAAAAAAGTAAAAAAGAAAGGTACAAGCTTTAATCATCTAACTTTTCTGCTGAGTTTCTTGTCTAATTAAAGTTTTAACTCACAGACATTTGCAGACCAGGTATTTGGGTTTTTTAATTGGACAATACCAGTCGCTGTTGCCTTCTCCTGCTTTGGAGGATTAAACGCTTCAATAGTTGCTGCATCAAGGTGAGTGTTATCTAACACCTGTAGCAAAATCGGTGTTATTGTCACCACTAGTGTTGGGAAAAATTACTTTTAAAAGTAATTCATTACAATATTGCGTTACTCCCTAAAAAAAGTAACTAATTACGTTTTATGGAAAGTAATGTGTTACGTTACTTTTGCGTTACTTTTTAAATATGGGCAGAGCTTAAGTGTTTGTTTTTAATATAAGAAGTTCTATTTA
>JAUMHE010000053.1:3018636-3036066 GCA_032359235.1 Enteromius mattozi | reverse complement strand
ACTGGCTTGGCTCCAATTCATCCAAAGTCCCAACGTCATGGACTTCTTTCATGGTTTGAACAGTCTCAACATTGTTGTCCACCTCTGCTGAAACCTTTTCTGCTTTAGTACAAGGCTCTGTTGTCTCATTCGAAACAGCTGTTTCCATCCTATCTGTTCCCAGTGGTTTATCAGCACTCTCTTTCTGAGACTCTTGCTCTTCTGGCTTTGGAGACACAACAACTTCTGCGGCTGGTGTGGTTTCTTCAATACCGGCTTCTATTTTATCTGCACATTCAATAACTTCAGGTTTTCCCATCTCAGAAACAACAGTTTTGTCAGTTTGTTTTGTTTGACCAGCTGGATCTGACTCTGCAATAGGAGACACTATAGAGAGGGAATTGGATTTATCCTAGCCTTTCTCATCCTTGACTGAAGACTCAGTATTTGATACCACAGTGTCCTTTGTCACAAACTCAAAGTTAAATGAAAAAAACAAAACAATAAATAAGTATTGGTGCAGAATTCAGCACTCAAACTGGTTAACAGTTCTAATGATGTAGTCTTAATTTGTAAACCTGTGCATCCCCAAATACGGTGCAAAGCATGAGATTTTAGCTCATCTGTACCTTCCTACAGATCTTTCGTTTTCCTTCTACCCTGTAATAATCCCTTTTTGAAATCAAAGCTTTCTATAATACTAGTGAAATACTATCTCAAAAACTTCAAGACTTCATCACAAACCAGTATTCCTGTATTTATTTCAAAAATGTTCAGCACTATAGAGTAGACATTACAATGTCTTAAGACATTTCAAAACTTAAAAGATGGACAAAAAGACATGTCTGATTATATGCATTACCTTTATTTAGCATGAGCCAATGCATTTCCCTCTAAACAAGAAAAGTTAATAAAACTTTACAACAAAACAATTGGACCCATCGGTTTACCAAAAAGAAAAAAAAGAAGGAAAACAAAAACTATTCAGAAGAAGCAGAACTATGACTGGGGGTTGTCGGTGTTGAGCAGCCACCCTGCTTTTGAGATTTGAGCTTCTTGTAGTATTTCTGGGTAAGAGAAGAGTTAATAAGAGTTACAGTTTTATTGAGTCTTGAATCAGAACATTTTAATTTAAATAAGTATAGTATTTTAAACTAGTAAGACATTAAAGTGCAGTTAACATTCAGAATTAACTAGTACCTCCATGTTCTGGTAATGCTTTAGGCTACTACAGTGACTTTTCTTAGCCGTTTCCTCATTGCCATAGAACAGAGAGCAGAGTCTACAGAAGAAACCCGTCTTGGGCACCACAAAGTCAACCCCTATGAAACACAACAACAACATAAAATAATAACTTGCTTGGCAGTAATGTTGTGATGATGCATCTGATTCACTCTTTGATCACAGAATTATCAAACAAAGAGATTTCATATAAAGCCAATATGTTGGTGCTGATGGTAGCATCATTTCTAGTGGATCTCTTACCAATGGGATTGTCAGGGTTAAACGGGGGCAAGGTGAACTCTTCAATCACAGGGGAATGAGAGCGGGCCTTCTTAGTCTCTGGTTCCTGTGTCGGCTCTGTCTCCCGCCGTTGCTTGGACTCTTCTGCAAATGAAAGTAGAAGAAAGTAATAGGTGAAAACAATGGTTCAAATTAATGCTAAATAACTGTCAATGAGATTAAATACCTTTGATTGAGGATTTTTTGTCAGAGACTGGTGTGTCAACAGCATCACTTTCTGACTTTGCAGAGTTGTTGTCGTCTTTAGCTCTGGTCCTTTCCTCTTCTGACCCTGAAGAGACCTCTGCAGTCGATGATTCTGGAACATTCACGGTTTCAGCCGTTTGCAGTTCTAGCTTATCATCGAGATCCATGGATTCGACAGCTGGAGGAGGACTCTCGCTTACAGAAGCAGCTGCCTCTGGTTCACACTCCGCATTTGTCTCGGGCTCCTCTGCTTCTTCAGCGGTCTTTTTCGCTCCTCTTTTTCCTCTTGTGGATCTCCTCACTGCAGAAGGAGACAACCAGCTTGCACTTAGAAACACATCTAATCTGAGGGTTTAATGAGAAAGAAACTGCTTTCTCTCTTTTACTCACCTGGAGTCTGGCGTGTTCTCTTTTTGGCCCTTGTAGCTCTCTTTTGAACTGGCTTCTCTTTTACATCTTCGCTGGGTGGTTGATCCTCTTCTTCCTCCCCTACTTCATCCACAGTTACAAAGTTCATCTTGCGGAGCTCTTCAAGATCACAGACATCCTCTTCTTGACATGGTGATTTCACAGGGTCTTCTGGTATGATTGGTGTTGTGGTGCTTGGGGTGGCTGGCTTGTCCTCATTATACTCCACTTCCTCATTCTCCTCATCATCACCCTTGGCCTCATCCAGGGTTACAAGAGTCTGAAAAGACAGAGAAGGGGTCATGCTAATTTACAAGAACTAAACCAAACGAAGGTAACTTTAATGATTGTTTTTTACGAACTGACCTCAGGATTGAATGAATCAAATTCCTCCTCTTCATCAACAATCTCATCCAATGTAACCAGGCCTTGAAGTTCTTTGTCCAACTGGTATTCATCACCCCCCGTTTCATCTTCTCCAACCTCATCAACCGTTACAAGTGTCTCAGGCACATCTTCAGCCTTCGAATGCTGTTCCTCTTTTGTATCATCGAGAAAATCTTCCTCACCCTCACTGACCTCATCAAGAGTAACCATTGCATCATGGGATGGAATTTCAGTGATCACAGTTGCCTTACTATCGTCCATCACTGGGGCAGAGGTTTCAGGCTCCTCTGGATGGACATCTTCCGATTTCTCTAAGGCTTCTGCAGAAGTTGGTGGGCAGAGTTCCTTCTGTGAAGGAGGGGAAGAAACTGACTGGCTTGGCTCCAATTCATCCAAAGTCCCAACGTCATGGACTTCTTTCATGGTTTGAACAGTCTCAACATTGTTGTCCATCTCTGCTGAAACCTTTTCTGCTTTAGTACAAGGCTCTGTTGTCTCATTCGAAACAGCTGTTTCCATCCTATCTGTTCCCAGTGGTTTATCAGCACTCTCTTCTTGAGACTCTTGCTCTTCTGGCTTTGGAGACACAACAACTTCTGCAGCTGGTGTGGTTTCTTCAATATTGGCTTCTATTTTATCTGCACATTCAATAACTTCAGGTTTTCCCATCTCAGAAGCAACGGTTTTGTCAGTTTGTTTTGTTTGACCAGCTGGATCTGACTCTGAAATAGGAGACACTATGGAATGGGAATCAGATTTATCCTCAATTTTCTCATCCTTGACTGAAGACTCAGTATTTGGGACCACAGTGTCCTCTGCATCATCCCCTACTTCATCAACGGTCACAAACTCATCAAAGTTAAATGGAAACGGTTCCTCATCATTCTCCTGGAAAGCACAAATTCTTAATCAGCAATGTCCATCTTCAGTTCAGTAAACTGCACACGTTAAATTTTGACACTTACCTTTTCAGCTGTCCTTGTTTTTGAGTGACTCCTCGAAGGCTGTGAGTTTTTGCTATGACTCTATAGTCATAAAGGAAATAAAAGATAAACATTTCAGAGTAATTAATAAAAGCAGAAACATCAAGGTATCATTTTAAACATATTAAAATACTAGCCATATATACTTGGTACATCTTACCCTCCGATCAACATCATGTCCCCTTAAACGCTTTGATGGAGGAGTGGATTCCCGTCTGCTCCTCCGGGAGGAGGAGGACCCAGAAGACTCCCCACGCCTGGTTCTAGGGCCATCATTTTCAGATTCACCCCTGCTCCTGTGCCTAGATGTTGACTCTTTCTCTGGGGAAGAGGTGTCCACAGACTTACTCTTTGGCCCAGAGTTCTGAGACTTTTTCTCTTTCTCTGCTTTTTTGCTATCAGCTTGAGTGGTCTTCTTGGTTGCCTGAGCAGGCTTCTTTGAGCTTGACGGGCCTTTTGTGGTTTTCTTTTCTGCAGCTTTTTTCTCTGTTTCTGCCCTCTGTCTGGCTTCTTCTTCAGCACGTTTTAGTGAAGACTGTAAGCGACATTGATGTACAGCTAATTCAAGGGCCTTCAAAATCTCCTGCGTAACTGGAGGAAAGTCCAGAGAATTGTCTTCGGTCTGGAAGGGATCAAGCACCAATTGAGGACTGTTTGAGGTACATGTAACTGACACAGATGAATTACTGACTACTTGATTGGAAGTGGAAGGTAGGTCGGAGGCAGGATCAAAGGTTGGAATGGAGTCAGATTCAACAGCTGCAGGGACATGCTCTTCAGGAGGTACATTTTCATTACTAGACTGTGGATTTATGTCCATTTCTAAAGGTTCAGCTGGTTTCAAGTCATTACTTTGGCCCTCGTTTTCAATCTTGAGCTTGTGTGTTTCCAAAACATCTTCTTTGACATCAGTGTCTTTTGCAGGTTCTTCTGCACTTTGGGTCTCCATTGCCTCTACTGCAGTTTCCTCACTGCTAATAGCTGAAGCAACAATCTCCATTTCGGACTTGGACCCAACATTACTGTCATCTTCTAGCTTTGAATTGTCAATTTTGCTTTCTTCCACAGATGCAGGAACCAATTCTTTGGGAACATCTTCAGCCTGCGTGACATTTTGATATTTTTTCTTAAGCGATGTCCCTGTTTGATCAGATGAGTCTATTTCAATTGACGTTTCTAAGGAAGCCAATTCTTGCTCTGCTTCTGCAGACTCCATTGAAACTGCAGGTTCTGAAGCGGAAACAGCTGGTGCAACCTCAAGCTCTGTTTTTTCAGATTCTAAAGCAAGAACCGAGGTTTCATCTTCATGCTCTTTGTTTGGAGATTCAACCGAAACAGCAGATTCTGCAGGGACTGATGATTCATCTTTAAGCTCTGCTTTCTCAGACTCAGTTGAAACGGTAGCTTCTAAAGAGGGAACAGAGGATTCAACCTCAAGCTCCTTGTTTTCAATCTTGGATTCAGCTGTGGGAACTGAGGATGCAGCTTCATGCTCTTTTATCACAGATTCAGTTTCAAGGGTCTCCATGGGAGTTTCATTAACAGCTTGGGTATCCTTTTCTGCTGTATTCTCAGAAGTAGTTGTTTCTGCATTAGCAGACCCATCAACTAAAATGTCTTTGGGAACTGCAGCCACTTTAGTTGCAGCTGTATCAGCATTCATCTTTTCATCACCAACACTTTCTTTCGAACTTACTTCACTATCGCTTATAACAATAACTGTATCTTCTTTAGCCTCAACAGCAGCATTAGTTTTTGGAGCTTGGTCTTTTGTGTCAGGTGGACCTGCAGTAGATGCAGCAGAAGCTCCTGTTGCAGTGACTGCCTTTTGGGCTTTGACAGTATTCGGTTTTTTTGCTGTCGTACCAGGAGGATTTGCTCTAAGAGAAGAGTTAAACGTGAGAGAGAAAATTATTTTGACATTTCCAGAACGTTTTTATAAAATAAAAGCAAAATATTTAATTTCTCCACTCTTACCCTTTCGCATCAGTCTTCTTTTTAAACTGTTAAATAAATAACAACATGGTTAGTTGCATTTTTAATTAATTGCCTCTGTAACAGCATTGAGGTGATGCCACACATGAAAATTCCAGACATTAACTACCTTGACTGGTTTGGCTAGTTGGAAGCTAAGGGTACTGTTCTGGACCACACAACGAAACTTCAGGAAGCGAGTGAAGAGAGCCCTAGCGGTAGCGGCATTCTCCATTTCAACAATAATCTGTAATTAAAACAATAAAACAATTTTGCAACAGTCAGAGAAGATCTCACATTTCCCTTTAATAACAGAAAGCAGATTTAAAAAAAACTGGAAAATAAAAAAGGAGGTATAAGTTTATAGTCACTGCATCATAGTTTTTCCTGCTTTTCTGCAAACATAATACATGAGAAAAACAATAAAACAGGTGCTTACCCTGCCGTTAAGAGGCAAAACTTTCTTGAAAGCACCATAGCGTTGAATTATGTTCTCTACTTCCTTGATTGCCCCAAGTGTTTTTGGCACATTGCAAACAATGAGCAGGCGTTCTGGCAATGTGACAATTTCCTGTGGTCAGGAGGGGAAAAAAAAAAAAAATTGAGTCCGAGACATAATACAAGTTATTTAATTTTAATTCATTTTTTTGCCATTTACTTACAGGTGATTTCTCCATGCCCATTAGCACTCTGAATACTGACTCCTTTGGGGCAGATAAAGAAAACTTTCAGTCAATAATAAGCATAATTAATCAAGCAAGTATAAATGTTCTTGAGATGCAAAGCTCTCTCTCTTATAGACAACACAGAGCGTTCATTAGTATTGCATTTGTTAAATAAGAACGTTTAATAAATTTGGATTAAAAATCAAAACATACATCATAAAATGTTTTATGGACATTTATATTTTTTCTTTAGAAACAAAGTGCACACTCACAGTGTAATTAAGGTCGATAGGTTGCATCATCATCTTAACAGTTATCTCATTGTCTTGCAATTTAGCTGGTGTCTCAGAGCAGGCCTTCACCATTGCTTCAGCTGCCTCTGTGTTGGGCATCTGCAGATAGGCCTAAAAAAATCAAAAAATCAAAATACTATTAAAATATATAATACACTATAATAAAAGAAAATAATATATATATATATATATATATATATTGACATAATATAATATTAAAAATATGATTTCCTAATTTTATTACCTTTTGTTGAGTGATTGCTATGACAGGAGTTGCGATGAAGCCATATGGTTTAGCGAGGTTGGTGAGGTCATCCTCAGTAACCCCTTCCTCTGGAAGATTTGTAATCTCAACTATATTTTTTCTCCAGGGTATTTCCTGTAGTCAAAGAAAAAGAGTAGAAGCAGATGATTTAACAAAGTGAATGGTTTTTACATGCAAAAATAAAACCAGTTTAGACAGAGAACACAAAATAACATACCTTCTTTACCAATTTCTTTGCTGCGGTCTCTGCCAAATGACACAAATAAATGTTATATTAGATTGTCCTACAGGAGCACAAGAATTACAGATGAAGATGCAGTCATTTACCTGAACCCTTAGCAGGGGGTTTAGCTTTAGCTGTCTGAACAGTCTTTTTAGGGTCGCTCTGTTTTCCCTTGGTTACTTGAGCGGTCTTGTTGGGGTCACTCAGTTTTCCCTTGGTTGTTTGAGCCGTCTTATTGGGGTCGCTTGGTTTTCCCTTGGTTGCTTGAGCGGTCTTGTTGGGGTCGCTCAGTTTTCCCTTGGTTGCTTGAGCCGTCTTACTGGGGTCGCTCAGTTTTCCCTTGGGTAACTGAGACATCTTGGAACCCGTCACCTCTTTTGCTTTTCCTGGCTGAGGTGCCTTAACTGTATTTGCATTCTTTACTTTTGCTGACTGGGTTGGTTTTGTTGTTGTGGTCACCTCTTTTCTGTAATAGGATACAAATCCATTTAGATTTCCATTTGCAATAACGCTTATGTATAATTCGAAAACATGAAAAATAAAAGTCAACAATTACATCTACATGCACTGCAAAACCATTGCATACACGAGAACTTACTTCTTAACAGGTTTTTCGGTCTTAACAGATTTCCTCCCATCGTCCTCTCTTGCATCCTACAAAAATGCACATATTAGATTTAATGTCAGGGCTTGGTATGGTTGATCTGTAACGGGAACTGACAAAGAGTCAAGCATACCTTCTCCATGCAGACTTTAATAACATGCCCACGAATTGTCAGGTTCTTACAGTTGAGCAAAGCTTTGGCATCCTCCTCTCTCTCCATACACACCGAGGCCTAACCCATATAAAAATGTAAATTACAAATCAGTGAAGGACAAATTTTACAGAAACTAATTAATTACGTGCACAAAGGTTAATGCAAAATAAAACCACAAATGAGAAAGACATTATTTCTACCTCTTTAATTGCCTTAAGGAGGATGGCAGTATAAATCTTGCCAAAAGGCTCAATGGCATCAGTCAGTTCTTTGCTTGTAGTCCCCTGAGGAATTCCAATGAGCCTTAACAAACAGGACGTTCCAGGGGCATCCTTGGGTCTCGGCTTCACATCACACAGAAACAAAGCAAGCAATTAAATTTCATGCATAATTATTAGCACAGATACATCTACATTCATCTCTACTTCTTTCGAAAGTGTTTTCTAATAACCCTGATAGAAATACGACAATGTAATCTGCCTTGAAGGAATAGTTCACCCAAAAATTTAAATTCGGTCATCATTCTCTCACCCTCAAGTAGTTCCAAATCTGAATGAAAGTTTTTGTTCTGCTGAACACAAAGGAAGATACTTTGAAGAAAGTTTGTAACCAGGCTGTTTTGGGTCACCATTGACTTCCATAGTAGAAAAAAAAAATGCTGCGGGTCAATGGTGACCCAAAACAGCCTGGTTGCAAAATTTCTTCAAAATATCTTCCTTTGTGTTTGGCAGAACAAAGAAATTCATTTGGAACTACTTGAGGGTGAGTTAGAGATGACAAAATTTTCACTTTTGGGTGAACGATTCCTTTAAATATCAAGTAATGGGGGAAGAAACAGCCTGTAATTGCAATATGAGGCCGTACCTTTGGAGTGCTGGTGGACTTTGAGGTGGAGGTTCTGCATGACTTGGTGTACTCCGCTCTCTTAGGAGAAGGTGGCCGTTTCCAACTAGTGCTGCTACTGCTTGCCTTTGATGAGGAAGTAGCAGAACTACTTTTCTTCTTTGCTAGCTCAGCCAGCAGGGCTGGTGCCAAGGATTTCACCACAGCCTTCAAAGTACTACTGTCTGTGATTGAAGAAAACTCACCTGTGGGCAAGAAATGAACTTAATGCATTAATACACCAAGTGATTTGAAAAAAAATATTACACAACAAGAGCATCGCAATAAAAGGTCTTACCTGAAGACATGAGTTTCATGGCCAATCGTTCGCTACTGCTAGATCTCTGCTGCCAGGAGGGGCTCGAATGGCGAGGACTTGAACGGCGTACAGGAGAGCGTCTGCTGTAAACTGGAGACCTTGACCGTTGAGATGGTGGACTACGGGACCTCCTTCTGTAAGGACTGCCTCGAGACTTCCTATGGGGGGACCGGCTGTGACTTCTGGAACGCCTGTACCTTCTAGGGCTTCGGGAGCGAGAACGGGAACGTGAACGCTTACGTCGACTTGAGGATTCATGGTGCCGCTTCGGACTGGGGGATCTGGAGTACGAGTGTGATCGAGTGTGGCGCTTTGAGCTGCTGTGCTCTGTTTTGGGCTCAGGTCTGTGGATGATTGACCATTTTCACGTGAATTTAAAAGACTTTTTAATATCTAGAGCATTATTGTGAATTATAAGATTAATTTTATTTCTAGACCTGAGTGTCCAAGATTGGATATGATAGGGATTTACCTTGAAACAGAGACAGCCTCAACATTCCAGTCAGGATATCTATGACAAAACAACGACATGATTTTCCATTAGCAGTTAAACAAGAAATTCTCCAAAAGGAATTTTTGAGCCATAGAAGTCAATCATAAAAAACACTCACTGTTTCCTAAGACGTCTACAACTCTCAATGTGAAGATTTGTATTCTGATGTTCAAGCCAGTCCTGTGAACAAACAAAAACACTTTAATTATCAGTGTCTTCACTTGAATTACCAATAGTACTTTAAACAGACTATAAATGAAATCCCAGTCCAAATTTATGACATGATAAAGCTTGTGAAATTCACTATAGTCTCATTAAAGCAAAAAGTCCATGATTTTCATGACAAAAGTTTTTTCCCAACGTGAAAAAGTCCAAGGTGCTGCTTGAGGTATTACGAAGATGGAGATCGCCATCTTCCTTTTGTCTTCTGCATTGTGGAAAGTCATCAGGTCTGTCTTCACAACAGGTACAGTATTTGTTTTTTTCAGCCAGTCCAAAGTCTTAAAACTAGGTTTCAACAAAAAGTTTTTTTGATCAGGCTTTCCCCACGTTTCCAGAAAACTGACTGACAGAACTCCTTCTGAAACTGGAATTGGCTTGAAGTAGTCAAGATACAATTTTTCCCAGCCAGTTATTATCTACTCTATTCACATCAGTGAACTGGCTAATATTTTTTAACCCACAATATGGCAACTAGACAACAAATAAGCAACTGAAGTTAACAAACATTAAAATTTCATTACAGGTTTCTGACATTTTATTTAATTTTAATACAGTTTTAGCTCAAAGTTCACCAACACATTTTAAATAAATGAAACAGGAAGTGAGACCCTTTACATACAAAAAAAAAAAAATGCTTTCAAAAGAGGCACTACTTGTTAAGAAGATACTCACCTTTATCTGGATACATTCAACGTTACATAGAGAGCATGTATGAGGAAAGATTCTTGGGGTAGCTGCTGAGTAATCGTTCATCATGGTTGGAGTTGGAAGCCTCTTCATGGCAGGCGTGCTGACTGGAGGCGAAAGGAACGGGATCCAGTTGGCATTCGGACCTCTGGAGATATCGTCAACGGTCATCAAGGGAAGAACACCAAGTTGAGGTGGTATCTGCAGAGGAGGACGACCAGGAGGCTGCAGAATAGGCTGGGAAGCAGATGGTCTTGCTGAAATCGTCTTAGTGGGTCTCGGATCTACTGGTGGAGGTTTCTGAAGCTTTGGAACTTGTACAGGGCCTGGAGCTGGCTGAGGGTGCTTTGTGATGTCCATGCCACTGAAGGGTGGTCCAGAAACCTCCCTCCCAAACTTTGGTGACACTTTAGGCAGATGTTCACTTGCATAGCCATCCGGGTTCTCCTCGGGATAGTCAAATTTACTAGAATGTCCATAGTCAATAACTTTGCTGTACTCAGATCTTGCGTCAATGTCCCTCTTTGCTTTACGCATGCGGATGTCTCGCAAAATGAACGGCAGGTTGTCGGGGGTCAGCTGATCGTCTGGATAGTGGCTTAGAAGTTCTAGGTCCTCATTGGAGAGTCCAAAACTTGCTAGGATGCTGCTGGCACTTTCGGAGGTGTAGCGTGAAGGCCGCTGCTCTAGCGGAGGCTGGCTTGTCAAACCACTCGACCCTCCAACAAAACTTGCAGACGGGAACAGCTGTGAAGAACTGGAAGGACGGTCCAAGCTTGAAGATGTGAAGAGCTTGTCTGGGGCTTGGTATATGGACCAGTCCACCTTGTCAGATCGCGAAGTCCCTGAAAAGCCGCTGCCAGAGGAAAGCACTTCATTCCTTGAGTCCTCTCTCATGCGGGGATCTGCCTTTTTGGGTTGCTGGAGAATTTGAGTGAGAAGGCGAACTTCTTCGCGGGCTCCCCGAAGGTTCCGGTCTATGGCGGCTTCGAGATCTGGGGAAATCTGCGACTGGCGTTGTCCCAGTGAGAAGGGCTGGTTGCCCAACAATCCCCCACGAGAACCGGATATGGAACCCGGGCCAAGACGGGCTGCCCCCAGCTCCAATCGAGGCTGTGACCCAAGACCATACTGGCCAGGCACGATGGGTCTCTGACCACTGGGGAACTGCCCTCCACGGGGATTATATAATGGATGTGACATGGTGACCTTGAGCAAGTTGAGCAAGGTCAAAGCAGGTGACGCGATTGCAGGCGGAGTGACGCTTGTGCCAGCAATTGCATTCAGCTGGTGCAGTGCCAACTGAGTCTTTATCTGTGCCAGCTGGAGGGAGACGGGGCCTAAAAGCGGCAGACTCCCAAAATGCCTCAATGCAACAGGGGGCACACAACTTTCCAAGAACAATGAAAAGCTGGAAAAATTGGGGAAAAACACACAGATAGGGTTATTGGCTTGTTGTCTTCATGTCCTCACACAGAAATGGCAAAACGGATGCGACTATTTTCCCCTTCTGTCACACAATCTCAAATCTCCAGCTTCAAAGGAATTTTAACAGGTTTCCATGTCTTCACTGAAGAAGAAGAAAAGCAAGGAAAAAGGACAAGACAGGCAAAGCAAAAAATATCACAATTTAGGAGTATTTTCACACAACCTTCATGCATGAGTTTTAGTAGGGTTCTTTTTTTTCGTCTGAATGTGAACAGGGAGGGACAAACATGCCTCAACACTGGACAACGTGATAGGCCAGACCAATAATTCATAGATATTAGGCAACTGTACTTTATTAATAAGTTTTTACGTTAATGCTGGTGTGACATAATTAGAGTCTGGATTGTCAATATTGTCCATCCCTGTCAACAAAGATTATTAAGGTGACTTCTCTTTTTGAAAATGAAAAAAATAAATAAAGGGTAAAATCAACTTGTTCAACAACAACAAAAAAAAAAAACTACAGAGCCATTGCACTGAACATTTCTGAAAAAGATCAATTTCTACCTAAGCACCCAGGAAGTGCCAAGTTTGTGGTTTTCTGTGGTATTGGGCTACTTTTATACTCTTGCCAGTGGTTGCTGTCCTCCCCGCTCCATTGAAACCCCCTGGAAGGAGTTTTTGACCCCCTGGAACACTATATCAATAGCCAATTTCCACTGGGACGTGATTGGGCTTGTTCTGAGTACCAACTGGACTGGTTTGGTTACACAGACTTTGCAAACCTGCAACAAGGGCTGCTTTTTCTATGGTCTCTATGATGCTTTTGGGACACACGGTCCACACCAAACAAATCAAAGATTTGAGTGGCAAAGCCCTACAATTTAACTCACTCTATATTCATTTTTGCTAGCAGTAAAAGTGTCAGAGAAGTAAAAAAATAAACAGCATTCATCACCTATTCTACTTCTATAATGTTAGCCTACATTTTACCAAATTAATAATTCATTAAATAAATAAATACTGTTGGGCAGGACGTAATTTTATCCAACTTGGGAACAATTCCTTTTTTAGATCCCTCTTTATCTGCCATAAGCTTGGCACTGAAGTAAAATTATTCATGCATATTATTGATCTTATTGTGAATGATTCACCCATGTATGCATTTGAGAGATGACTCTACTACAATTTGATGGAATATTATAAAGCCGTGAAAACCAATATTATTCATTAAGTAAATAACTGATGATTTTGATTTCTTTGATAGGCCTAAAATTAATTCGAAACATGCATATGAATGCATATCATACAATTAATAGAGCGTATGACAAATTGCATCATCAAACTAAACCTTAAACCACTGGGTTTTGTATTGCAAATTCTGACCTTACCCTGCAGAAGGTGTTGAAAGGGAACATTTACTGTAAAAAGAAACTGACTCAGAGAGGTGAGCCCGCCATCCAGCGACCGAGCACAAAATGTCCATTGAACAGTAACAGACCGCCTCACTCAGCAGCCATTTCTCATTACAGGCCTAAACCTGTGTAAAATGTAAAAAACTGGACACGAATCGGAGACGCTCTTCAGTTCATTATGAAGAACGATACAGAAGCACCAGATGATATTATAACCCAAACATCTCCTTCAGTCCCCCTCTTCACAAAATTACAGCAAATGGAGGGCATATGACATGCAACATCGTGTAAGGAACTGCTAAAGCATATTTGTCATGAGACTGAACAACAGACAGATCGATGGTGATCCAAATAATTATCTATAACGCTTCCAGTCCGACACCACGGCCGTCGCTAGTTCGGGCGTCGATCATTTTTTAACGAAAGCGCTATAGTCTGGGTGAGGTGATGTTTTTGTGGCCATTAAGCCGCAAACAAAGTAAAAAAACAAATGTATAATTGCACGAAACACGCAGTAAGAGTGATCTGGTGGGCAGATCGGTCATGAAATCAACCAGATTCGTGCAGGCCTCTGGCGCTGCTGCTTCGTCAGCGGTCGTCGCCATTTTATAGAGGAAAGAAACATTTTATTCCACAAATAAACCGCCACATTTACGCTACAAAGGTTCCCAACACATGTAAGATGCACTACAATAACATACCTCGTACTTTTTATAGGCAAAATCTTACTGTGGAAATCCGACGAGGAAAACGCTCCGCTTTCTGGGGACGGCCGGCTGCGTCTCAGACACGACCAAACGAGCGAAGAGCTGAGCCACGAGTCAGGAAAACCAATCGAACCCGGAACACTTCCAGATTCAGTATACTATTAACTTCTTATTATTCAGTAGTCTAATTATTTCGCGAGACGGGTGCACTTTTTGCACAGTTGTTAATAAGAGACATGGTTTACGCCGGTTTTTTGTAAACAGCAGAGAAGGGGACGTTTATCTTTAAGAATATCCAGGAGATGGCAGTGTTTTCATTTTGAAACTAGATTCTGGGATATTTTATCCAATTCGCAGGCATCAGGGAGCCACTATCAATATACGGGAGACTCCGGGAGACTTGACATGTCTGGAATTGCTGCATGTTGATGTTCTTGACATCTAATCCTCTGCTCAAGGTCAGAGATGTTGGCAAACTAATGTCTCTCTCAAGTTTCTGCACCTAAACCTCCTTCTTTTACACTTCAGCTGTCTCACCACTGTTTTAAAAAGAAAAAGTAATCAAAGTTGTATATGTATTCTGAAGTGTATTTATTTGATTGTTAATTAGACTATTTTGGTGTGGTATCACTGATGCATTGGCATAATTATTTGCAAGAAACATTGCATTGACTACGTGTTGATTTTTCAATCAACAATTGAAATATTTCTAATTCACCTTCTTCTTTATTAGAAAGGTTTGGAAAGCTGTCAAGAAGAGAGCTGTTATTCTATATTATATAACTTTATTTAACCTTGATGACATCACATAACATATTATTTTGGCCATTGCCATAACATTTAGATATAAATTTTAAATGTTAAAATACACATGCTTATAATGTCTTAAGGCCACTTCACACCGCACAGACAAACGCCAACAGACTGTCGGATCAGTGTGTTACCCCTGTCCAGATGTTGGTTAGAGTTTGTTTTCATTTAAATTACAACAACCACAGCCTCTTTTGTTTAATTCACCATCTTTTCATGCGAATAATGACGCACAAATACATTAATAAGAGTAAAATTTGGATTGTGAATATGAACATGATTCTTATTTTTCATAAGTTTCTAAATACAGCAGCCAACTTGAGCCAACTAGTCTGTTGGAGTCTGTTTGTCTGTGCGGTGTGAATTGGCCTTTACTTGAGCGATAGACTAAATCTTATTTTGATTAGTTTAATAGAAAGCCATTAGCTTCAATGGAACACGTGATAAGAAGCAAAACTCAAACGTACTTTAGAAAACTAGTCCTGTCCAAATGTTTTAACCTGTTTTTTCATCCATGTCACATTTTGCTTGCTGATACAGTCTATTGCTATAGATTACAAATCAAAAGTTTACAGTCAGTGCATTTTTTGGCAACACTTTACAATAAGGTTCATCAGTTAACATGAACTAATAATGAACAATACTTCTACAGCATTTATTAATTTTACTTCAGCATTTACTAATGCATTATTAAAACCACAAGTGTACTGTGAGCTAACATTTTGTACTTTTATTAAATAATGTTAACAAAGATGAATAAATACTGTAATTAATGTATTGTTCATGTTAGTTAATACATTAACTAATGTTAACAAATGACACCTTTTTGTAAAGTGTTACCGATTTTTAAAATTATTATTCAGCAAACAAAGGACACAAACAAACTGATCAAAAAGGGAAAGTAAATACTTTTACATTGTTACAGAAATATATTTGTAATAAAAAAAATGGATCACCGTTTCCACACACTCACAAAAAAACTATTTTGAATATTGATAATATTAATAAATGTTGCTTCTCTTTGCTTCTTATTTTAAGGCAATGAATCAGCACCAGCATTAAAATGATTTCTGAAGGATCATGTGCATATTATAGTTTATATCAATAAACTATAATAAAATATGTTTAAAAAGTATTTTATTTACAGTTATGTGAATTGCAAATACAACTGTTTTTATTGCATTTTTGAGCAAATAAGTGCTGCCAGGCTGAACATAAGACTTCTTTCTAAAATGTAAATATTTTTACAGTCCTTAAAAATTAAGGCTACTCATTTATGGCTTGCTCATTGAGCAAATCCAATTCTCTGTCTGTTCCATGAGTTTTGCAATCCTGTACTCACACCCTAAGTATTTACTGCTTGACCACATGCTAATCTACTGGGCAGAACTTGAGATCATTTAACCAGGAGAACGAGTATGTGTTCTGCTTCCCGGAAACATTATAAGTGGATTGTAGAATTGATTGACACCAATGTTTTCTGTGATCTATATGTGGCTTATAATGCTTTTGGGAGACCCAGCACTAAACAGTTAATTGCAGTGAAAGACACAGAACTAAATATTAGTTTACTTCTAATCTTAACACTCATCTAAGTTTTCCTTTGTCCCTCGTTTCTCTTCCATATCTTTCGCACTGGCCCTGGTTCATGTCCAGATCCAGCATAGTGACAGACCAAAATCATTCAAGCACCAGGGGCCAGTTTCAATCAATAACAGTTTGGGCACAAAGAGAGAGAGAGACAGCTGGCCGCCTTGCAAACACTCAGACATGAATGAAAAAGAGACATGATGAAAGGTGTCATTTGCACTTCAAGCAAGAGCGTTAGAGTTAGGTAAACTATTCGCCCTTTTCATCCCGTCCCCTTCAAGCATTATTGTGGCACACAACTTTGCACGTACTATAGCTGTGTTATGGGCAGCCACAGCTGGCATGGCACCATTTGTCCTTGTCTGGCAGGGCAGATGATATGGATTGTGAGGGTCCCGTTAACAGATAGCTAATTAAATATAAGAAGAATAAATGCCCTCCAGGGATTGGGGGAATACCTACCACTCAGTGCTACAGGACAGACTCTCCCAGGAGCCCTTTAGTTCTTAAAAGGTCACGATAACATGATGTCCTCATGGCAGATGGAGCTCAGGCTACAAGTATTTTCAGTTTGCATGTAACCCACTGGGTCTTATTTTAGATGTCTAGGTTTACTGTGTCAGATCAAAGAATAATTTGCATATAGTGCATTCTGTTGTTTATTATATTAAAAATATATTAGTTTATTATAAAAATAAAACAATTAGCTGAATGGGTGTATGTTTAATATTTATGTTAATTTTATTCATCTTTGTCTGTATGACACTGTGCACCATCTATATGTGATTATTGGCAATGTTTTATGGACAGGCAACTTGCAATGAATTCCGACTGATCAAGTGGCTTTACCCGAAAGATTTGCAAAAGGATCTTTAAACATGGATTTTTGAATCACCAATCATTTGCTTGTGTCAGAAAAATTCACCCTGATGCCATCCAAGATGTAGATGAGTTTTTCAGTGGACCGGATTTTAGCATTGCATCACTTGCACTCACCAATGGATCCTCTGTAGTTAATGGGTGCCATCAGAATGAGAGTCAAAACAGCTGATAAAAATGACAATTACGGTTACAAATGACCTGCTTCTATCATCTGATCGTGGTTGTATCTCATTATTAGTGCTATTGGATCTCAGTGCTGCGTTCGACACTATCGACCACAACATTCTCTTGAATAGACTAGAAAACTCTATTGGCATTATTGGAAGTGCCTTAGCATGGTTCAAATCATA
>JAUMHE010000053.1:2987589-2998814 GCA_032359235.1 Enteromius mattozi | reverse complement strand
CATGTTCTGAATCATTATGTTCATTTGTTTTAAATATGAATATAATTTGGATATCTGTCTCATATGCTACTCTATTTTATGCTCTGTTATACAGTATAATGTCACATTTTCCCAGTTTTGTCTTGTGTTTGGATTTTTGTATTGTAGTTCCTGCTTCTTCTTAGTCTTCTGTTTCCTGTGGTGCCGGACTCCTTTGATGTTTTTTGATTATTTAACAAGTGTGTCTTATTTTCTTGTTAACACTTATTTATTTATACTGTCATGATTTCAGTTTTCCTGGATTTAGTTCCTCTTGCCTTCCTGCATCTTCTTGTTACACATAATCTTTTCTTTTTTTATTATTATTGTGTAATTATGAGTTGCAGTCTTTCATAATTGTGTACCTGCGTTCAACTTAGCTTCTTTGATTGACCAATCATAATCAAGTATTCCAAGTATGCCTTGTAATAAAACTGCTAAACTTCCTCTGCACGTGAATAAACTTGTTTAAATAAATAAATACATTTATTTCATGCTTAATATACTAGAAATACAGTTTCATATTTATGTACTTAATAAAATGCCATGCAATTGTACTTTTAGTATACTAAACTGGTATATTTAAAGTCTGCTAAATTGAAACAACTAATTTTGTATTCAATGCACTTTAATTGTGTGGAAGTAGTGCTGAAGTCCAATTAAAAACATACCTAGTATATTTGATTGTGTTAAAGTGGAACTATTGCAAGTAAACTTTAGGTACACTTTAAATATTTGGCATTTAAAGGCCAATATTACACAATTAATCGTCATTCAAACTGACATAAACACACATTTTAGGCTTGTTAATAAGAAATATTCATTGTGCACAAGTAATACTCCAACTAAAGTTTAATTACAATTTTTATATCAGTAGGTCTCAAGGTATCTGTCAGTAAATATGTTAATAGATTTGAACTATACTTAGTATAAAATAAATATATTTTAAATATATTACTTTTTTACTAGTCCAAGAACTTGCTTTAACATGTATGTGTGTGAAATCTATAGGTATAGTGCTGATAGTATGTCAATTTACAATATGTTTATTCTCCCAAATGTGCACTAAAATACACACTGTCTGCTGTAATCACATAAACTTGATTGTGGATGAAGGGAGTGGCCAGCACAACATGAATCAGTCCTAAACCCATCAACACACTACAGGGTGCTCACATACATGTGCAACTATTCATATGTGAGTATACAGTAAGTATTTTTCTTTATCGTCAGCTAATAGTGTCTGATGGTAATGTGGTTAATCTGAAACTAATAATTTTCTTGTAATATGTTCTAAACTATAAACATGAGATGAATCTTATTGTGGTTTTATTTGCATTAATCTGACCATTGATGCAGGTTGAATGCATTGCATATGTATAATGTCTTTTACCCTTATTTCATAGACAACAGGAAATCTGACCAAACATGGTGGTAAACAGCACCTACCTGTGTGGAAGCAACAGCTCTGGTCTTCAGTTTTTTGAGTGCATGGATTCTTCTCCAGGAAGTGTTCTTACTGCCTTGATCATACTTCTGAGAGCCATCCTTCTGCTGCCTCTGAACAGCTGGATTCTGTGGCTGCAAAGAAATACAAGAGTCGCGTCTTCAGGCTTTGCCAATCTGAACCAAACTGTTGCTGAGATGATTAGTGAGACTTCTCTCACTGTTTTTCTGACGGGGACTTTGCTTAATAAGAAAGTAGTTATTCTCATCTCTAGTTACCTGTGCAGTACATTCCTGGTGGGTCGACCTCTATTTCAAACCTTTTTCTGTGTGGAGCGATACCTGGCGGTGGTCCATCCACTGGTTTACCTGAAATACACAAAAGACGTTAAAAGTAAAGTGACATTAGTTGGACTGGTCTGGCTGATAATTCTGATGTTTGGATGGTATCTCGTCAATTCCTACCCTCACATACCTATACGGCTTTTCATGGGAGTGTATCTAGCAATGTTAGTTGTGTGCACGTCTTGTTCTGTCATGATTTTGTGGGTTTTGAAGAGGCCCAAGCCAGGGGATAAACAGAAAGAAGGAGCATATCAGCTGAAGAAGAAAGCTTTTGTAGCCGTCACAGTCATCTTGATCACGCTGCTGTTTGGCTATGGGACGGTCTCATGTGTTATTACACTGAGGGATCAACTTTCTTACCACACTTATTGTTTGGTTCTAGGTTTAAGCTGGTGGACCCTTTTTCCAAGCGCTCTAGTTCAACCTTACCTCTATCTGTCAAAAGTGGACAAGCTGCCATGCATCAGACGTTTAATGTGTCTGTAGATGTGTAATATATAATAATGCTCTGTTTGATTGTTGATGATTATTTAAAATAAACAAGTTTCAAATCCAACCTCAGTTTCTAGGTGTTAGTATGTCACCTTTGTATGTCACCTTTGTCAATAGGTGGACTTTTTGTTGTTTTCCCTTTGTCACTATAGTTCACCCTACATTCAAATGAACTGAAATTGATGACACTGTGGGTTTGTGCCTCTTATAGTTACTTTCCACCAAACCTATAATCCACCTGTTGACAAAGCTCACATACAAAGGTCACATACTAACACCTGGAAACACAAATTAAGACAGTTTTGATGAAATCAGAGAGCTATCTGACCCTCCATATCTGAAATGCTCCCAGTTCCAGAAATATAGTACAAACATCAGAAATTTACCAAACCATTCTTCTCCCCTGAGTTACGTCTTCCGCCATTTTAGAGAGTATTACAACACAATGCATACGCACGCTTCAACAGATTTTACTAATCAGCCTTGTTTACATTCGCAATCACACACATGTAAGGAAAGCGTGCATATGCATTGTAATACTCTCTAAAATGGTGGAAGATGAAAAACTTGGGGGAGAAGAATGGTTTAGTAAATATTTATTTGTGTTTTCTTTGCGCAAAAAAGTATTCTTGTAGCGTTGCAAAACTGAGGCTGAGCCACTGACGTCACACGGACTGTTTTACCATTGTATTTTATTACATTTCTGGGTCTGGGATCATTTCAGTTGTGTGGCTGTCTATGGAGGGTCAGATAGCCAAAAAGCAAGCAGATTTTGGTTAGTCACTGTGGCAAATCCAGTTGTGAATTCTGCATGGGGAAATCGTGCACAAAGATTGCTATTGAAAGTTTGCTGAAATATGGTAAATTTAACCAAATGTGTGGTTCTAAATTAAAAATTCAACTTCAGTCAAATCTGTAAATGCTAACTCCTGTTCGTTTTCTCATTTACACCATTATTGAGGGAAATACTCTTAGAAAAACACTTTTTATGTGATATCATTTGATATTGTCATCCCTGTTAACAGGTGGTTTATAGGCTTGGTGGAAACATGGAGCTCACTCGAGGCAAAACCTACAGTCTCATAATTTTCAGTTCATTTGAATGTAGTGACAAGCGCTTTACATTGGCGTATCAGTGTTTTTTCTTTTTGGGAAAATGATCACACATTTGCTTGAAATGGATATGTTGGTTGAAAAATACAAAAGCAAGTCTTTTTCTGCAAAGGGATCATGTGTGCCCTGTATTTTCCATCATTAAGAATCAGCCATGCCTGAGAATGATCTTTAGAGTTGTTTTTTCCCCATGAATTAGTCAAACAGGTTAGCAAAACTGCCTGAATCGATTCAGGATTTAACCTGAATCTTTGCTGATTTGCTTTAGTTAAATGTACTCATAATGCTCTTTTACACCCTCATGTACTAGTTCAGTTGTTATTTTGTTGTTTTTAAAACACCTGCAGCTTTTAATACACCTTTTCTTATGTCCTGGACGGAAAGAAAGAACAGCAATATTTTTTTTCAGTAATAATTTTTCATTGAGCTTAAGACTTGCATAATTTAGAAATGGATGTTATATAAAAATATAAACAAGGATTAATATTGTATTCGCCTATTCATATATATATATATATATATATATATATAATTTAAAGAATATTTTTGTCTTTGAGGGTAAGTAATAGCTGTGATACTGAATGATAAATGTAAGCATGTGATGTGAATATTAATTCTGGCAGCCTGTTTGATTTTCTGTAACTGCCCAAGAACATGTTTGATTCCTAAGCTTTCTACTTAACTATGTGTAAAAGGTACAGTATGTACTTTAGAAATGATGTATATAAGGCAAAATATAAGTCTATGAGCTCTAAATAGTTTGAATAACTCAACAAAATCAGGGCAAATAGCCATTTCAAGATGAAGACATTTTTTTATGTAGATAGTGATTATAAGCTCTGGACGTTTTTATAAATTATGGATTAATCTAACAGACGGTCACAAAGCACAAACAAACACGACAGCATCCACTCACCACATGCCATTAACAGGTCTGCCTGTCTCTGTGTGAATAAATGGCACAGTTTGATCTGATACACAAACTCATACTCACACTAGCAGTGTTTTCACCAGCTTTGCATCATTTAATTTGAGAAATAACTGCTGTCGAATAGCCCACACACTGAAATGGAAAGTAAAACTGAAAGACCTTCGTGACAACCTGCAAAATAAAAGTCTGGTTTTACTTGAAGAAATGGTGACTGAAAAACAAACTACTGGGGAGTACTAAAATGAATAATAACAATAATATTGTTTTAAAGAATATCATGCAACCAAAATATTTTTTTATTAAATTATACAGTTTTGTTGTGCAGACTCTTATCTGACAAAATAAAATTGCAATGTTTTGTTGTAAATTGATTTTCACTTAATTACGTTTTACATTGATTAAACCGTTAACGATATATTAATTTAATTAGACAAAATTTTTAATGATGAAATTAAACAGAATCATAAAACACAGAATACATAACAAATAAAATGGAAAAAGGTTAGGTTTAACAAAAATGTGAAAGGCATTTCCTTCCCAATTAAAGGTAAATTAATATCATGATAAATATTGATACTCTCTATACCACTGATAGTCTCGTGTAGACAGACCTTCAGACCTTTAGAGATATTAGTGTTCATTGGCCAAGCCCAGCTCATGAGGCCATTTGACTGACGTGTTTGACATATCAAACAACTAATCACAGCTTGTTTTATTCAGCGTCACATTTTGGGGAGTGGAAATGTCACCACAATAACAGACTAGTGTGTAAAACTCTTAAATGTATTTTAAAGATTTTATGCCACAAACTTTAAATATTTAACATACTTTTAAATATCCAGCGTTTAGCTGATTTAGCTGAAGTGCTCGTTGTCACAGTTGTAAACATGATGGCAAAATGTCAAAGGGGTCATATGATGTTGCTAAAAGAACATTATTTTGTGTTTTTGGTGTAATGCAATGTGTTTATGCGGTTTAAGGTGCATTCACACATTATTTTGTTTCTCCTCTAAGCTCCGCCTCCTGGTCGATTTGTACAATGCTCATCATTCTAAAAAAGTGAAGTCTTCTCTGATTGGCCAGCTTTCCAGTGCACTTTGATTGGCCGAATACTGCAAGCATGCGGTGGAAATGTTGGGAACCTTACCATAATGTGATGCTGTGTCCCGGCACTATGACACCAAAACAATAAAACACATTACAAACAAGGCTTTTATTACATCCAGTGGAGACATAATTACTGATTATCATGACTTAGTACTGTCTTTTTACACATTGCATCATGCCTCATAAATATAACTCCATGTGTGCATTTATAATCGTAGAAACAACAAACAAAAGAACTAACCTTCACTGCTCAAAACTTATGTTTGAATAGTAAGTAGCAGGTTCTTTTTTTATAAGAAAATGTAACTTACTTAAAGGTTGTGAGTCAGAAGCACCAGACTGTCCTTGCAGAGGTAGAACTGCTCCACTTTAAAGTCTTTAAGCACAGCCAGCATATTCTACTCTCTAGGTTTTAGGAGTCCGTCCTCCATAAATGACCTGAACACTCTCTAATATTTTCGTTAAACTGTTCTGCAAGTGTGTTGTGAGTACAACTTAACCACCAATTTGTAGTTTTGTCCTCTTTTGGAAGCACAAAGTAGTTTTACTTTCACAATGACACACAGTGTCTCCAGAACATGGCACCACAGCAACACTACAGCGAGAAAGGAAAATTTGAAATCACATCATATGACCCCATTAAAGACTGCAACACACACATCTCCTAGAAATCCTGTATAATTTAACCAATCCGACAACGACTTCCACTTTTGTGTGCCATATGCATCTGACATTTAGCTAACACTCTGTGGGTGGGACGTCTGAGTCTAAGACTACTAACAATACACTACAGGCTTCACATACACAGTAGATGTGAAACAAGGGGGAATATGGGGTAGATCAGATGTTTTAAATTTTTATTTTTATTTTTATTTTTTTTTCACAGCCGTTAAATGCAAGCTGTACAGGATTTCTTATAAAGTACTTAAATATGTAGTCATTATTCTAGTAAAATAATTATGGTAAAATAATGTAAAATAAAAGATATGAATGTGGTATGTTACTGTATTATCTACCAGTAGTATTACACATAAACTGGTGCATCTCAATGGCTGTTCATCTTTTTCTTTAATACTTTCTCAAGAGGAGATTTTTTGTGGCTTTATTTGGCCTAATCTGACCATTTTACACAATAAGCCTGCTGTCATGCCCTTGTCAGTGTTCTCCCTCAGGCACTCCCTCACTCCGCTTACAGTCCCCTGATCATTACCTGCACCTGCACCATGTCAGCACCCTCATCATCTCCAGCATAAATATATGCACACATGCCCTTCTGTTCTATTCAATGTCTGGTCTACTTGTTAGTATACGGACTATTTACCTGTCTTCTTATCTCCTGCGATTACTCCAGCAATCTTCTCCTGTGATATACTCCAGCTTTTCCCCTGTGTCTCCACAATTCTCCATCATTTGTTTAATCATTGTCCAATTTTGAGTAAGGTGCGTGCTCCAGTGGATTTACGATCTTCATCAGCAGCTACAGTTAAGCTTATTATTCTCCAGTACTGCCCTGCCTTTTTGCTCTTGCCTATTACTACTCACCTGCATCCCTTGAATATAGATCCCTGTGTTGTTTGCATGTAATCCTGTCTTGTATCTCCATAATACATGCAGTTAACTTTTTTTTATATAGAAAACAAAAGAAAATCTGACTGAATATGGCAGTAAATGGCACTATTGACTTTTTAAGCACCTTACATTTTGGAGGCAACTCTTCTGGTAATCCATTTTATGAATGCATGGACTCTTATCCGGGAAATGTTTTCACTGGCCTCATCACATTGGTGAACTTTATTCTCACACTGCCTGTGAACGTCTGGATTCTGTGGCTGGTGAGGAGAACAGCCGGTGTCGCATCTTCAGACTTTGTCATATTGAATCAGTCTGTTTCTGAGATCATTAGTGGGATTTCCCTCTGTACTTTTTTCTTAGGCCTTTTGCTGAATTCTAAAGCACTTGCACTAACCTGTATTTTTCTGTGCAGTACATTCATGGTGGGTCGACCGCTTTTTCAAGCCTTTTTCTGCGTGGAGCGATACCTGGCGGTGGTCCATCCACTGGTTTACCTGAAATACACCAAAGACGGTAAAAGTAAAGTGACTTTTGTTGGACTGGTCTGGGTGATAATCATGATTTTTGGATGGCATTTTGTGGATTCCTACCCTAAAATGATTTCATGGTTTTGCATGGCACTGGTTGTTGTGGCGTTAATTGTGTGCTTGTTTTGTTCTGCGATGATTTTGTGGGTTTTGAAGAGGCCCAAGCCCGGGGACGGAGAGAAAGAAGGAGCGTATCACCTGAAGAGAAAGGCTTTTGTAGTCGTCACAGTCATCTTGATCACACTGCTGTTTGGCTATGGGACGATCTCATGTGTTATTTTGCTGAAGGGTCATGTTTTATATGACACTTTTTGTTTAGCTCTGGGTTTAAGTTGGTGGACCCTTTTGCCAATCGGTGCAGTCCAGCCTTACCTGTATCTGTCAAAAGTCGACAAGTTGCCATGCATCAGAAATGTATAATATGATGCTGTCTGATGTAGATTGTTTGTTGATATATTATAATATATTATCATATTTTGGATTAACAGGGTGAAATCCATTAGGTTTAATAACAAAACATTATTTTACAATACTGAGGGGAAGCATCATTTGTGATCCTATACAGAATAGAACTTTTTCTTTCTCATATTTATATAATTTGCCAGAAGACATCTGCTTTTAATGTGCATTTTAGTCTTTGTTGTCTGAATATATGTTATCAATTATAATCATTTTATAATTAATACTCCATTTTTTGGATTCATATAAAATCTCAGTGGCTTTCAAACACTATGACTATGACATTAATTCCTGTCACATTTGACAGCACCTGGTTTGTACAGGCTTGGTGGAAACTCAAAGCGCTCAAACCCACAGTGCCATCAGTTCTAGCTCATTTGAATCCAGTGCAATCTATAGTGACAACCAACTTAAACTGTCACATCAGTGTTTATTATATTGGCAGGAGTATATATGTTTTAGCCCACACATACGCAATTCAATGTGCTATTAAAAATCCTTTTTACCATACATTACAAGTGTATTGGAATGCATAATCTGTAACTTGAATTGTTAGCTAAGTGGGGATCAAGATCCATCAAAATCAGTTGCAAAATAACATTTTAAACTGCAATAGCATATGATCCATTTGGATATAGGGAGGGGTTATTTTAACAATATAAGCAGTATAAAAGCAACACCCACACATAACAAGCTTCAAGTATATGAAGTGCAACTATTGATGTGTGAGTATGACAGCTGAAAATATATATGTATATGCATACTGATTTTTTTTTTTAAATCTTGTTTTTTTTTACTGTTATCCTGTTATTGTGTTTTATTGTGTTAATGCATTGTTTTGTTATTTTCTAACCTAATCTAAATTATTGCAGTTTAATTGAGATTAATTGCAATGTAAAATGAAAAAAAAAAAGATTTTTGAAAATTTTACAGTTGTCTGATTTTGCAAATGAACTCTGCACGGCTCATATATATTTACCAATGTATTAAAGAAAAGTACTTATACAAAACACAATTTTCCTTCTTTTCCTGTTAAACAGCAAACCATTTTACCTTCTTTCCATACAGAAAAGAAAGGAAAATCTTTGCAAATATGGCAGTGTACAATACTACCTACTTCCTCTCCAATTGTACCTCACAGTCTAAAAGCTACGGTTCTGGTGTTCAGATTTTTGAGTGCATGGACTCATATCCAGGAAATGTTTTAATTGCCTTCTACATACTTCTGAGTGTTGCTTTCATGCTGCCTCTGAATGGCTGGCTTCTGTGGCTGACTAGAAGAACAGATGTTGCATCTTTAGACTTTGTCTTTTTCAATCTGTCTGTTGCTGAGGTCATTGGTAACGCTTGCATATTTGTTTATCTGTTAGGAACAATTCTTAATAGTAAGGTTGTTATTCGTATTTCTAATTACATGGTCAGTATGTTAATTGTGGGTCGACCGCTCTTTCAAACCTACTTCTGTGTGGAGCAATTCCTGTCAGTGGTCCATCCATTGATCTACCTTAAAAACAGTAAAGCCTCTAAACTTAAACTCCTATTTCTTGGTCTGGGTTGGCTGTTAATCCTGTTGTTTGGTTGGTCTATTATGGACTCATTCCCTAAAATACCAACATTTTACACAGGTCTGTTTATAGCCATGGTAGTTGTGTGCACTTCTTGCTCTGTCACCATTTTGTGGGTTTTGAAGAGGCCCAACCCTGCAGATGGACAGCAGGGGAAAGAAGGAGCACACCAACAAAAAAGGAAAAAGGGTTTTGTAGTCATCACAGTCATCTTGATCACTCTGGTGTTTGGCTATGGGGCAATTTCATGTGTTGTTACACTGAGGGATCAAATACCATACTATTCTTTTTGTGTACTCGTAGGTTTAAGTTGGTGGACCCTTTTGCCAAATGCGCTAGTTCAACCTTACCTCTACCTGTCAAAGGTAGGCATGTTGGCATGCATCAAAAGCTGTTAAACTTTGGATATGTCTGTTGTTAATATGCATTATGTTCTAGTCTGCTGATAAATTTGAAACGTTGTATTTTTTAGCACTTGTCATGTTTTTTTAGCACCTGCATGTTTGTTACATTCCTCATTTGTGAGTCACTTGATATAATGTGATACAATATCTTATTCCATATATATAGCCTATAGACAATAACAATTCAGAGGATTTCATTCATACTTCATCATGTAATATTTTTCTATGACATCAGTTAGTGACACCTTTGTCATCATGTGGTCCATATGTCATTTGTGTTTATACAGAAGGCACAAACCCACAGTGCCATCTAATTCAGTTCATTTGAATGTAGTGCAATCTATAATGACAACCTCTTTATTTACATTAACATGTCAGTGTTTATAATGTAGAGGATTTATTATAGTGTATGCTATTTTATGTTATAGTATATAAATTCAATGCTACATAAAAGTAATATGAATTTGTTTATATGTCATAAATGCATTTAAATTCCCATGTATAATCTGTTGCTTGAATTCTTGCAAAAATTAATTAATAAAAAAAAACCATCAAAATGTTTAACTACTGATTTGCAGAAAAGAGACCAACCTATGAAAATAAAGCATTTAATGGTGACTTTTCAAAAATGAAAATTATCTTGTCTTTTACTCACTTTCGAAGCATCCTAGGTGTATGTGACTTTCTTCTCAGACGAATCCAATTGGAGTTAAAATAAAAATTGTCCAGATCCCTCCAAAGAATTTGAATATAGGCTACTTAAACGGGTGATATCCGTTACATTTCGGAAGACGTAAAATAACGAGCACGTATTCATAATAAAACGGCCTTGGCCAATTTGCTGCCCTAGGCCCTAGGTGAGATTTTACCTGGTGCCCCTTACCTTAGCCCATTCCACCAATAATCATTGTTCAAACATTCACGCAGACACTGCATAGCTTTGTCTTGTTTTTTATATTTTTATTGGAAACACGCCAATTACTTTGTACGACCACACAACCCCACCCCTAAACCTACCAGTTACAAAAATTGTGCAAAAACATGACTCAAAGGGTTTTATGAACACATGCGTTCTCTGGATTAGAACCCATGATCAGATGATCCCGTTTTATTTTCTAACACATCGTTCTACAAACTGAGCTACATTAACCCCTATACTATGTCAACAAATTTGTACAAACGACCTATACAGGCGTATTAGTTGGAGGACAGGTTGAACTTGAACTAACAATGGACATTACATTTG
>JAUMHE010000053.1:2910212-2924193 GCA_032359235.1 Enteromius mattozi | reverse complement strand
TAATGCTAAATTTCTCCAAATCTGTTCCAATGATGAATTCAACTCATTTACATTTTAGAATGCCAAATGATGGTTAAAATTTCAGCCAATTTTCATTTGTGGTTCAACTATTCCTTTAAATGATTTTTAAGACTTATTGGTGCCCCCTGGAAGACTTGCAGAGGCCTCACAGTTTTTCATGGAAATTATAAAGACCCCACATGTACCAATTTCAAACAGAAACTGTCCTCCTCTAGGGCAGCTGCGTCCACCTGCGGGAAAAGAGCTGGTTCTTGATTACATAATTGAGAGGAAGAGGATGGATGATCTGTGTGGAAGCATCATAGATGGACGCTTCAGAGAGCAGAAGGTTTGCACCATGACACACACAAAAAGAACTTGGCATTCAAGGTGTATTTTCTTTTAATTACCTGGTTTGTAAATATAATAAAAAATAATTGTGACTTCATTTGTGATTCATGTGAAAGTCTAAAACTTATTTAATGCCCAATTTTAAATAATACTAGGCAACTTTTTAATTTTATAATTTTTAACTTTATAATGGACATTTAAAAAAAAGTCTCCTGGGATGATTTAAAACGTTTTGACATGCATTAAGCCAAAAGTCTCTATATAATTGTTATTTTGTTTTTAATGTTTTTATTACATGTAATTTTTTTTGTTTTTTTTTTGTATATTTGTACTTAACCATAGTTGTTTAAATTAGATTTATAAATGAGAGCCTGCTGACATGGCATTAAATCATAAATAAATAAGTAATCATTTGTGATTTATCATTTTCCCGTTTATTTTCTTCTGTTGCATTAGTTTCGACTGAAGAGGTGTGGTCTGCGTAAGCCCATTTATTTAGTGGAGGAGTGTGGATCAGCAGCAGCTCATCTCAGTATACCTGAGAGTACATTACAACAAGCTATAGTCAATACACAGGTACAGAGCAGGCCTCAAGACCATCATGCAATAGTGGAGGATGATGATGATGATTGTATAAGTGTGTATCTCGCAGGTGGTTGATGGCTTCTTTGTGAAGCGTGTACAGGATGTGAAAGAGTCTGCTGCTTACCTCACCATCATGACCAGATACCTCCAGAAACTCTATCAGGTTTGTTTCAAAGCCAAATCAGTGCAGTATGTGTAAATCACCTCTTCCCTATTATATATGTCAGGATGTTTTTGTTCTTTATTTTCGTTGAGATTTTGTTTTTTTTTATCCCCAGAATTGCACATTATTCTGTCGCTCCAGAGAACTGGAGGGTGATGGAGAAGATAAAAGTGAGCAAATGGCAAACCTCTCCTGTTCTCTCATGGCCTTCACAGAGTTTAACTACGGGGCTATTAAGAACAAGGTAATGTCAACGAATCAATAAACATGAGGTTTGGTTTGCAGTGATATAAAAAAAATGGCCCATATTATTGGCTGAAAATTAAAATAATTGTTGCTGATATGATAAATCTGTACAAAAAAATATAACATTTAAAAACTAATGTGTAAGTGAATTTAGACTTCACAATATTATATTATATAGTATGGTTGGATATTCGGTTTCGAAATAAAGCTGCTTTTCCACTATTGTGCCGAAGGGTTCTCTTTGCAAAACCGTTCCGTGCCGATCCGAGCTGGCTGGTACGGTTCTGGTTTCGTTTTCCACTGCGGGGCTGATAATGGATCTCTTTAGAATGCAATTCAAACGCGTCAGTCGTTGCCGTGGTAACACAAATGTTTACATATGATATGAAGTGTAAATAACCACTGCGTTATGAAGGATGAACCGAAATTTCTTTACATTTTATTTCTAATTTTTGTTTACATTGCTCAAAATAGCACACTTAGCAAGCTACGGAAAAGCTAGTAGCCGGGGAACAGACAAATGACAGATCCTGACTGGCGACGTCACGCAGACGCACTTCATCATTAGCACGGTTCAGCAAGGTACCAAGCTCACGTGGAAACACAACTGGAACCGTACCTGACTTAGAACCGTTCTGCCCGACAGTGGAAAAGCGGCTTAAGAGTATTAAAAACAGCCTTTCTTAAAATAGGGCTTTTAAAGAATTAATTTATACATATATAATATATTAGTGCTGTCAAACGATTATTCGCATCCAAAATAAGTTTTTGTTTATATAATATATGTGTGTGTACTGTGTTTATTTGTGTGTATATTAGTACACACACATACAGGATATATTTTTGACAATATTTACATTTTTATATTTATATTATCATATAAATATATTTAATAGATAGACATAACACATTTTTCTTAAATACATGCATTGTATTGTCTGTATTTATATATACATAATGAACATGCACAGTACACACTAATATGGGTCAAAATGATCAATTTTTCTTTTATGCCAAAAATCATTGATATTAAATAAAGATCATGTTCCACAAAGATACTTTGAACATTTCCTACCATAAATGTATTAAAACTTAATTTTTGATTATTTTTAGTAATATGCATTGCTAAAAACTTCATTTAGACCATTTTAAAGGTGATTTTTCTCAGTATTTTGGGATATATAGACATACATAAGGGTAGGATATATAATATAAACTCTTTTTTTTTTTTTTTTCTGCTGGTGACCTTTGATGTACTGTTATATATCATGTGGAGAAGTATTTCAGAGTGTTAGGTTTTTGTTTTTGTTTTTTTCTTCATTAAAATAAATCCTACTATTCCTAATCAACATTTCTGACTCGTACAAACAGTGCCAGACAGTGCGGGAAGTATTTGCGCGACAGCTTATGCAGATCAGTGGAGTCTCTGGTGATAAAGCAGCCGCTGTTCTTGAACACTACAGCACAGTCAGCAGGTGTGACTCACTCTACACTATTGCAGAAACACTCACTCATTAAAACTAATTTACATTCCACTATCACAGACACTCACTCAATAGTTACTGTGTACCGTCCCGCGATCACAGACACACACTCATTAAAACACTCATTTATATTCTACTATCCCAGACACTAAAATGATTGTATTCCATAACAATTGCTCGGTAACACAAATGGATGACAAGATGTCAAGGTCATGTCATTTTACCTCTGGGTTCAACAAATCGTGGATTGGAAAAGGCTATTGCTTTGCCTGATTTTTCTTTTTTTTCTTTTTAATAATTCAATATTTCTCTAGTTTATTGCAAGCATATGATCAGTGCTCCAATGAAACCGAAAAAGAGAAACTTCTTTCATCCATCAGATATGGAAAACTTAAAAGGTTTGTTTTGTGTGTAGCGATTTGTTTATCTATCTGTCTCTGTCTGTCTGTCTATTTGCATGTATATATTTGAGTTTACAGTAATGTAATGCCTTTGCTTGCTTATCTGCTAAGAATAGCTTAGTTGACAAATAGAAATTGGACTATGTCTTATGGTGTGACATTGCAAAAATGTAAAAAAAAAAAATACTTACAAATAACATGAGGAAAATGTATCTTCATTCTTAGAGTTACAAATTAAAATTTTCTGTCACACCATATGAGAAATATTCTAATACATGCTGCTTTTCTTAACTTTAATCATTAGTGAATATTGACAATAATGTAATTTACACAAAAATATTAAGCAGCACAACTTTATTCGTTACTAATAGCAACAAGAAATAATAAGCACCAAATCAGCAAATAAAAATGATTTCTGAAGGATTATGTGACACCGAAGACTTGAATAATGATGCTGAAATTCAGCTTTGCATCACAGGAAAAAAAATTACATTTTAAAATGTAGTAAACGTTTTTTTAAACAAAGTAAATGCATTCCTTGTTAAGCCTAAATGACTTCATTTATTAATTCAGAATTTACTTTTTTAGTTGCTATATTATGAAGTATATATTTTTTTATTGCAGGAATATTGGACCAGCGTTGAGTCGCACTATATATCAGCTCTACTGTACACGGGGACCTCTATCATAGTCTTTCGCCTTATTAGAATTGTGTTGTTGCACTTCAGTTTAAACATTGCATTTTCATTTTCATTCTGTACAGCTGTTGGCTCCCAAATAATGTCTAAAGTAATAAAGATATAAATAAGAGTTTTTCTAACTTGCTGTCTGTCTGTTTTCTCCCACGCCTCTGGAGTATTGCAATTCAATTCTATGCTTTAAAACAAAAACTGCAAACTTGCTGTGCCTTAGCGTTAATCACTGAAGCGTAAGATTTCTAAAAAGGCTAAATGTGCATTAAAATGAGGCAAAGAATTGCAAGGGGGCATTGGTGCAATGGATTGGGACAAGCTGTATGGGGCAGGTGGGTGACATCAGTGTTAAGAAACCCGAGTGTTGAGGTAACAGCTGCTCTGCTTTACAGGAGATTGGAGGGGGACTCCACTGACGTCCTCTGAATCTCCCTCAAGGAGAAACACGCATATCGACAAAAACAAATAGGGCGCCTTGGATCGACGCTGCTAGCTTTCGTGGAAATGTGTTTTGACGTTTTGCTGCCTGCATCCAGCATTCAGACAGGCGCGTGCGTTATAAAATCCTCGATGCATTCTCTTCCCATCATCCATGTTTCTGGACCTACAGCCATAACAACAACCTCATCATCCTCACCACAGTGAAGGTGATGAAGCTGGTGGTGAGATGGTCACAACCGAGAGACTATTTGAGAAGATATGCATGCACTTGATGTGTGAAGGGCACGGAGGAGACGGAGAGCGCGGGTGGGTAATGTGGCGTTGTTCACGCGACTTCGCCGCTCTCGAGCAACCGTATCGGGACCAGCGGCGGATGGGGTGACTTACCCGAGGGCCGCCACATCCTGAAGCCATCCCCGGGGTGCCTCCGTGGGGCTAGAGGGACGGAGGAAAGATGCAGGAGGCGACGGCGGATGGAGAGGAGCCCATTCTCAACGGAGCTGGGAGGGAAGAGGTGAGACGAGGGCGTGCAAATTCTCCCAAGTCCGAAATAAATGGTGCACTTTTGTGTTTACATATACAGGTTTAGCTGGTATTCTGTAGTACAGTCAGTAATATTGTTGAGCACAGGAAGGCTGTCACGACGTATATGGCAAGCCATTTTAACATTTATTGTCCATTTTTAATGACTTGCTAAACAATCCATTAGAGAGTTCAGTCTTTAAATAGTTTCAATAGCAACTATTTATGAGATTATTAGTGATGGAGTGATAGTTTTACTAGTACTTTTTACCTTTTACAAGACAAATCATTTCCATTTGTAACTAGCAGTATTTCTTATCTTGCATGTTTAGTTGTCATTTATCATGACTAGTCAGAATGGTTTAGTTATAATTTAATAAACAATCTTGACAATTAGATTATGAATGTTAGATTTAGTAGCCAGTGTAGTTATATTTTTGCTATCTATATTTACAATTACTGGAGAATACTGGAATAGATACTTACATTTTGAATGTGAGTAAGTTACTAATAGCAATTGAATACAATTACAACATAACTAATAATTATTAGTGGCTGTTGTGATGTATGTGTATAGAGAGGGAGGCAAAACCTGATTTTACCAAGTGCAACATTTTTCTGGATGAACGTCTTTGTTGACCCTGAAACAGAATTTAAGTTTTTGTGAGGTTTAGGCTTACAATCAGTGTTTGGTGCTTGTACATCAGTGTCATTCATCTATCAGTTCCTCTTATTTTATGGATTACTCATGGTTAAGGTTAGGTTTCGGTGTAGGGATTTGGTTAAGACTAAATTTTTGGTTTAAAATGTTCCAGGTTCAACAAAATATGTTGACCTAGGAATGCCTCAAACTCAGCAAAATAAGGACGTGAGAGAAAATATATAATGAAGAGTTAATAAAACTGAAAAAGATACATTATTATATAGTTAAGGTCAGGGGTGCCCAATCCTATTCCTGGCGATTTACCTTCCTGCAAAGTTGAGCTCAAACATACCTGAACCAACTAATTAGGACGTAAAAGAGCACTTGATAATTACAGACAGGTGTGATGTTTGATCAGGGTTGGAACTCTGCAGGTAGTTAGATCTCCAGGACCAGGATTGGACACCCCTGGTTTAGGTATAGTAACATAATTACTTGCTTATTATTAGAAAGAAATATCACAAAGCATGTATACATCTTGCCATATGACATAATCAAGCTATACTCTTACTAGTGTTTTAGTCTCATAATTGTTTTAGTGGTAAATTTTGAGACCAGTTTAATAAAATAGGCTGTTTCTCCACAGCAAACATTCTGTAGTATATTAACCATATGTCTATCTTTGCGCTGCAGTTTGTTGTTTCCCTAGATTTTCTGTCCTGGCTATGTATTCTCTTTTGGAAGAAAGAGGTTGTATTGGCACATTTAATTCACAAAACGTACTGTTAGACGTACATTGATAGTATCGATATGCTAATATAGTGGTACCGAATGATATACACAAAACAGTTTGCATGTTAATAGGAGGTACTTTAAAGAAAACCATGGTGGTAGCATAGTAGAAATTTATAAACATTATATTACCAGGGCAATGTTGGTGTGAATCCCTGTTTGGAGGTGTAAAATCATAATATTTCCCAAATATGTTATCTCCACAGATCCATTAAATTGGTCATTCACATATATATATTTATTATTTTTTTATTTTTTATTTTTTTTTTTTGGATTAGTCAGAATGTTACTAAAGAAAGTGTTACACAAAGAACATGTTTTTAGTAGTGCAACGTGTATCATAAAGTGATCTATATTCCCCACACAGGGTGATATGCAGGTCTTTACCCTCAGGTCTTGGCAGAGCATTTCCCTTGGGGCTGTTGTTCTACTACCAGCCTTCTTGGCAACGTCTTTCTCATTTTGCCTGCCACTGTACTTAGCTCTTTCCTTTTTAACGTTTATCATGTTCTTCCGTCTGCTAGATGCCCTCTTGCTGGTACAGTATCTGATCAAAGGAGGTCTGTGTTATTTCAAGGCAGATAATGACTTCGGTTAGGTCAACAAATCTGTGACAATGCTCAAGACCAGAGTCAGCACTGACCTCCAGGCCCTCCATATTAACAAACTACAGCATTTCTCTCTCTCTCTTCTCTATTCATTCATTGGTGCTGAGTTAACCTCCTGTCTCTTGTTACATGAAGATCAATAGAAATGGAGACCGCTTGAAGGGAAGAAAGCTGTGAGTCATATCAGAAATGCAGTTTTAAATTAATTTGGTTGGCAGCAGTAATAGGCTACAACAGATAGCATGCTATTTCTGTACATTTTAGTATGGCATAAATGTGGCACAGTCTGCTGAAGGATCATGAAAGACTGAAGCCAAATGAAGGATGCTGAGAGAGTATCTGGCTTTGACATATCGCTCCTCCTGCCAACGTACTTATCTCTCTGACTGTAAAGATGTATCATATTCCTTCTTTAGCCGATGTCTTTCTCTGTATTATGTTCCCCTCTCTCTTGCATAGCTCATTTTCTTTCAGTTGTTTTTCTATTAACCAAACCACAAATACAGAATCTTAAGATTCAAGTAGCTACAGCTTTCATTCAAAGGCCACAATCCTCTTTCTACTTTCACTCCAATGTTAACTTCTGAATTTGTGGTTTGGTTAATAGAAAAAGAGTGAAGGAAAAGGGGTTATGGAAGAGAGATTGTTATATAGAGTGTTTGAGCGAGTGCAAATGCACATTTTAAATCTTAGCATGCATCCCTTATGTACACAGTGAGAAGCATTCAACATTCCTCATTCTTTTTTCTAAGTATTAAATATTTACAATAATAGCTTAGATTACAACACAAGTCTTAAAGTACTTATAAGATCACTTTGCTAAATGTTTGAACTAATGGTCCTGTGAAATCAGACTGTGAAGGATTCTCTTTGTCATGTCAGGTCTTATTGAATGCACAACAATGAATGAATTGCAACAAACACTGCTGTTTGTAGATCGAAAATGCTTAAAAATTCAGAATACAGTTGATAATTAGAATTTGCATAATGTTATCCATTAGGCTAAAACAAATTATGTTCTAAAATCAACCAGCAGGCAGCTTTTCAAAGAGCTTCTCAACAAGTATTAACATACCTTTTCTGACAATTGCGCTAAAAAGTGCTTGTCTGGAATCTCATAGTTGGCGAAAAGTAATTAAGTCTATATTTTGCAACCTAATGTGCATGAAATTTATTTCAGGCCAGGCCAAGAGTATTTTGTAATATAACCATACAGGTGATTTGCAAATATAATTTGATATTGTTTCTCCAGGCAACAATTTCTTAATTATTATAACCTATTGTCCATATGCTCAATCTGACATATATTCTCTCTGCCCTCATCTCTCTGCAGCAGCGTCCGGTGAAGCAGTCCTTGGCTGCGTCTCTGTGTCGCGAGTCTCACTGGAAGTGTCTTCTCCTCACTCTGCTCATGTTCGGCTGTTTTGGCACACTGGCCTGGTGCAAGCTGTGCAAAGTTCCCGTGCTAGCTCCGACAGAGCCCGAGGCTGCGGTTGTGGAGCCTCGAGACCCCTCTACGACCTCAGCGAGCTCCGATGTCTACATCCCCCTAGAAGTGGATCTGGATAGTCCTTGTTCCAGCGGCTACATTTATATCCCTCTCGCTTTCCTGGCAATGCTGTACGTGGTCTACCTGGTGGAATGCTGGCACTGCTACTCCAAGACGGCCATGTTGGCTCAAGCAGAGGTTGCGGAGGTTTATGAGCGTGTGCAAAGGCTGCAGCAAGCAACGCCGTGCATCTGGTGGAAGGCCATCAGTTACCACTACGTTCGACGGACAAGACAGGTAACGCGCTACCGCAATGGGGACGCCTACACCACTACGCAAGTGTATCATGAACGTGTAAACACGCATGCTGCGAGCTCAGAGTTTGACTATGCGAGGTATGGCGTCAAAGATGTTTCAAAGGAGCTTAGAGGCCTGATGGATTACCCAGCGGTACGGCTGCGCTTCACCAAATGCTTTAGTTTCGCCAGTGCCCGAGCGGAGGCTGCCTATCTCACCCAGCGTGCACGTTTTTTCGGTGAAAACGAGGGGCTTGATGATTACATGGAGGCACGGGAGGGAATGCATCTGAAAAACGTGGACTTCCGCGAGCACATCCTTGCTTTCCCAGACCCAGCCAGACAGCCCTGGTACGCCAGGCGTAAAGTTTTCTGGCTGGCCTCGGCTTTGCTCTTGTCCTGGCCGCTTCGGGTTGTTGCGGAGTATCGCACTGCGTATGTGCACTACCACGTAGAGAAACTGTTCGGCGATGCTGACGATAACAGCAGGGGTGACGTAACTGAGAATGGTACGGGCAACGAGAATGGAAACGGACCTGGAGCTGGGACCGGATCGAGCTATCGTGCAATTTCACGTGTTAATACGGTAGACATGACGGAGCTGGAGTGGCACATTCGCTGCAACCAGCAAATGGTGCCTAGCTACTCTGAGGCCCTGTTGATGGATCCCGGTTCGGCGGGGAACCAAGGTGCCAACACTCCTCCAGCCGGGCAGGCGACTAACTCAACAGCGAGTGGCCCGACTCTTCCAGTGGCCTTCGCTTCGGCGTACTTGCTCCAGAACTGTCCTCGATGCCGGCGCACCACAAGCAGTGCTTCCTTGCCGTCCCGGCTCAGAGGCCCAACTGCAGCCCTGCTGAGTGGAACCATGGCTGGGATGAGAGCAAGTGGATCAGCAGGCGGTCCTGGAGGCCCGGGACGGCTGGTTCTGAGCAGGAGCGGCTTCTCATTGGGGAGGCTCCAGGCTCCTCGGCCGTCGTCCCTCTTCCACTCCCGAAGTGTCGGTGGAGGACTTGCGATGAGAGGAGAAGAGGCAAGTGGGGGAGGTGGTTTCTTAGGTTTGGGAGCTAGACAAGATGAAGAGAGCAGAAGAGTGCTGGGGGGAGATGAGGATGAGGAGGTGCCAAATGTGGTGGAAAGAGAAGGCAGCAGTGGCGAGAGAGATGGGGAGGAAAGAGAGCAACAGGAGAATGCAGAAGAAGAGGAAGCAAGGGAAGGAGACAGACCTCCTACATATCAGGATGCCTTTTTCTTTCCTGTGTTGATTGTGCATGGAGAGGAGAGTTGCCATTCAGGTGAGGACATTTCCTGAAGAGTACCCATCAAAAAGTGCATTGAGGAAGCAGGGGGAAACAGATGATTAGGAAAGTCTTGGCCAAATAGAATTTGTGATTTGGGAATTGAGCTCCACTCCCCTTGGTCACTGTTGCTAACTCGGACAAACCTTAGAGAATATGCCATATAAATGAATTGAGGATATACATACCCAGTGCGTTTTTTACATTATAATGCATGAATATAATTAATTAGTAAAAAAGATGAAAACTAATTAGAATGCTGACCACGGAAAACTGAAAATAAGTAATTTTTTAAAAGATCGATCAATACATATTTGGTGTAAATGATCATAAAAGTAAAGCTTGTAACTCTATGTACTTTGTGCCACTATTTTAAGTAACCTGCCAGCAATGTTTTACCATAATATTCTCAAAAGTGCATTTAAAAGATCCAGTCTCTCAGATCCACTGAAGACTTTCATTAGTGCAATAGCTTGTCTGAGAAAACAACAAATGGCAACAGTTGCTAAGTGGGATTGGTCAGTACTTTTTTCAAGGGAGCACTTAGAGAATGGTCAGCTTGTTCAGATTAAGACTGATTGGCCAAACAATGACTGACGTTAATACAAACTTATCTATGCAATAAAGAAACAGAGTGTGTTTGTAAAAATTAAAGGGGACGCACAACAAAAGAAGAACCTTCGATAAACTTGCACCTCCTCCGGTTATGGAGCAAAAGACATGCTATTAAAAGACTATTGGAAAGTCTTCCAAAGATCATGAAGAGAACAGAACAATTTAATTCATCAAGAGGAATGTTTTTAATCTGTACACATAGCCAACATATAGCTGTGTCCCACAAGTCAAAAAATAAATTGTTTTATTTAAAGAAAAAAAGAGGAATCTCATTAACTTGCACAAAATGTTGGGATTCAGCTTCTTGAGACCTTTCATCGTAACTGTTTTTTATTTCTCTCACTGCATCTACTGTTCGTATGAAACGGATCTTTGACAGAACTAATGGATTCCATTATTGCAAGGAATATAATCTCATTAAGCTATTTTCTTGCAGCTTCATTGAAACTTTTTTCTTTCTGCAGGCTTGCAAGTCCCAGTAACACGTTTTTGGTTCGCTTATCAGAAAACTAGTAAAAGTTTGTGGAGATGTTTCCTCAGATTGCACTACAGCACTCAATCTTGCTGTTGTGAGGTGCTGTAATCACTTTTTGTTCACTGTATGTATTTTATATTTATTGTTAGTCAATAACTGTTTATTTGTACAGCATATCACCAATTTGCCTCATGAAGAGCTTGACACAGAAGAGCACCTCACAGACATAAATAATGGTGCAGCATGTTGCCCTCCATCGTAGCCTCTGTGCTCGTCTTCGATTGGCTGAAGCGTCATGTGAAAAAATAGGCCAGTCGTAGATGAGACTGCTTAGTGTGCCAAGATACATCCATCTCCTGGTAACTGTGGATCCTCGTGAGACGTCTTAGTAGTGAGCTCATTGCGGCATACACATGTGAATGTTTAATAATTGAAAAATGTGTATAAACGCAAATCTTCCTACTTCCTTCAAATATAATCTGCAAATACACACTGGAAGCAGAAATGCACACGCTTAGTCCTACCATGAGCCTACAGCATGCAGACATGCTTTCTCATTTATCCTTTAGCGGGTCACATAGATGATGCAACTGTACTGCAAATAATTTACAACACCTTTGATCAAGAAAAAGACAATGTTCTTGCAATACTGTCAAAATGTTCTGTCACAACGTGAATGTTGATCTAACAGTGATGTGGTGTCTGTTTAAATCACTATGAATGTAAAGTACGTCATCCGTGTTTGACAGTGCAGTGTGTTTCATCCATTCACCTCTTGTTGATACCCAGATGATGGAAACTTGGATTCCCGGAATACTTGAATTTATAGAAATCAGAATTGTTTCATTGGATGCACAACTGTCTTCTGGAGTTCATTTTTTTTTGGAGTTATTTTTATTTTTCTGATCTGTTGCAGCAGGTTCAGGCAGTCTTGCAATCAACTGTCTATATGTTTGGCGAGCGTATTTATTGTTTCAACTAACCTTTTGAGACTTACATAAGAACCCTTTAATATTTAACGGTAGCATCAAAATGAAAAAGCAATACTTTCCTTTTTTGCGACAAAGACATTTCAGATGTAGCTAAATTCACTGAGGCATTTGCAGGAGGAAAGCTTTATTTGTGTTTAAATAAACAGGAGCTTTATATTTGTCCCTCTCCAAAATTACGAAGCAAAATATTGCTGTTATGCCTCAAACGGGTTTGCCTGAACATATGTTTGACAGTGAACTGGCTTGGAGTTATGAAAGGAGGTATGTAAGTGTGTGTCTTGAAGGGCAGGCTGAAAATAAGGATTGTCATAACTGATGATCATGATAAACGTAATACTGGTGGTATATAATAAATTGCTTGATTTGAAATCTTATATGTGCCTTGGCATCAATTTGGGGTCTCGTTATCATATATTTATTTGTTGTATAAGAATGCATTTTGACCGTCTGATCAAAATGGGGGAAAAAACAATGCAACAAACGCATCTGACCTTCCCATTGTCTACAGGTTTTATCTACATTTTAAATTGTTTTAATTTCCAAACAGCCCTTATTTGTATGGCTGGAACCTTATGTCACTGATTAAATTTAATGTTTTTAAGTCTAAATCCCCCTTAGGTCCAGTATTACTTCATAAAAAGCGTGTTAAAGTTTGTGTAGGTCAACATACCTGTAACCAATCACAGAAGTTGTATTACGCCGCCATGTGGACACTGCTGGTATTACATTCTCCTAATAGCTCTGGATTAAAATGAATTTACTCACTTTTAATAACTTTTTAAGTCCTTATAGTATATTTTTATTTGCATGCAAAAGGTTCACAAATTGTAACTAGAGTCCTGTTATGAAAATGTCTCTCTGTGTCTGTCCCTGTCTCTCTCTTTAATCCTGTCGTGTTTAATTTGAGGTGAAGTAGATTTAAGCCACTCGTTAGAGAAAATCACGGATTTAACAGATACAGTCTCGCTGAATCGCTCAGAGACAGCAAGCTGAAAAACTGCATGACCAAGACAGAAGGAAGAGTCTGGTAAGTCTGGGGTTTTATCTGATTCATGTGAAAAGTCATTTGCGTTGTCTGCGTTCAACTGGACGTTTGTTTTGCATGATGAGTTGTCAAAAACTGCATTCAAAACGCTCATACCTTTTTTTAAATAGTCATTTCAATTGTTATTACTTTACCTGCTGTTTGTATGCGGTCTCGTGTTTTAACATAAGCTATATTCGCAATCAGTAAAATGTGAGAGGCTCGGTAAGCCTCTGTAAGCCGCTTGATACCGCTTGAAGCCCGGAGGATCAACCCGACTGCCCCTGCTGTATAATGAGGTGTCACGACTGATGATTGACGCATTTTCACTTTGACTCGTGTTTGCAAGTATGCATTTAATGACAGTCCTTGGCAAGCACTATATAAATCATCCATACTTTGGGACTGAGTTTCTGAGGGTTGCAGCACTTGTAAGAAAGCATTTGATCCACAAGAGAAAGACAAGATAAATACACCTGTGTGTATATATAGGCATACATAATTGTATAACCACCAACCCTGCTGAAAAAAACAACATACGCTGATTATGTATCTTCTGAAGCTGGGATGCTGGTTTAAGCTGGTCATGTGCTGGCAAAGGACCAGTTTAAACCAGCCTCCCAGCTTCAAAACATACCTAACCAGCATATGCTGGGGGGGTTTTTCAGCAGGGAAAGTTTTGTGTTATCTTAAAGGGACAGTGCACCCAAAAATGATAATTGTCATTGTACTCACCCTCCTATTGTTCCAAATCCGAATGAGTTTCTTCTGTTGAACATACACACAGACAAACACACATGTTGGTTTTTGTGATTTATGGGGACTCTCCATAGGTGTAATGGTGTTTATACTGTACAGACTGTA
>JAUMHE010000053.1:2897412-2910112 GCA_032359235.1 Enteromius mattozi | reverse complement strand
AATACCTATGTCATACCCATGTCATTATACAAATTTGTGTCCTCATAAACCACATAAACCCGCACACACACACACAAGTTGTTTAAAGAATGTGGGTGACCAAACTGTGTATGGTACCCAATATGTTTGACTCAAAATGACAGGATAAAGAGTTTAATTTCTATTGTCTATGCTTTAAGGTTTAAAGGGATTTTAAGATGTAGCCTTACTGAGTAACTAAATTGCTTTTCAGACAGCTTACTTTTTGAAACTTACCCAACGCTGGTACCCATTGACCTCCATAGCATGTTTTTTTCCCCCCGTACTATTGAAAAGTCAGTGTTCTGTCAATGTGTAATACCCTTTCAGATTTTGCTACCTCCCATTAAAACAATAGGTAGTACAATTTGACAACAACAAAACAAATGCAAATCTGTCAAATTATGGTTTATTAACATCTACACCTACCCCAACCCTAAACCTATCGTTTACAGTAATGTAAATACAGTAATTATGTGTTGTTTAGGGTTGTTCCGCCTATTGTCAACTTGATTTTCTTTTATTACTTTCTAAACCTACCCTAATTGTTTGGTTATTCACATTTTTAAAAATATCTTGTGTTCAGCAGAAGAAAGAAACTTGCCTTCTTTATTTTATATCAGATAAATCTGCATAAATGGTCTGCATAAGATACATAAATTTTAAACCCCCGTTATTAGCATATTCCTTCATTCCTTTCAGTTTTCACTGATGGCCCTGCTCTCCTCTTTGTCTCTGACAGATGATGACTGAGATAGTAAAGGCCCAGACTGATTCGGTGGTGTCCAGTGTGGAGTCCATGCTGGCGGACGCTGTCCGAATACAGTCACAGTGCAAGGAGCGCAGCGCAGAGCTGGCTGCAGCTGCCGTGGAGCTGCACGAGGAGACCCAGAGCCTGCGGGAACAGTGTGAAGCCACTCAGCTGGACATGGCCCGTCTCCGACGGACACTAGATGAGCTACTGGACACAAAACACGCCTACGAGGCCCGTGAGAGACAGACCCGAAAACTTAGCAAGCAGCTTTAAAGAAAGAGTACAGTTTTAATGGACATATAAGAATCGCAAAAAAAGTATGAGAAAGAGAGTACTATGTAAAAAAAAAAGTTAATTTAAGTATATAAATAAAGTTTTACTGACAGCAAACTATGCAGTCCTCTAATAACTGTACAAGCTTTCCTGCACTATTTAATAGTGAATATAACAGGAAAATTTCACCCAAAAATGAAAATCTACTATCAGGGCTTTTAAAATGTTTCATGCAAACATGCAGCATCTTGCTTTCCAAGATATTAATTAATGGACTGGAGCTTGGTGATTACTTGTAAAGTTTAATTTGATGGCACCCATTCACTGCAATGTATCTATTGTTGAGCAAGTGATGTAATTCTAAATTTCTTTAAATATGTTGAAACAAACTACATCATCTTGCCTCAAATTGCCATTAAATTAAAAATATAAAAGTCATCATCATGCACCTTTAATATATAGACATCGTGAGACCATAAGCACTTGGATGACAAATTTAATTGCTTTGAAATGTTCACACAGTCATAAACTCTGACATAGTGGGTTATACAACAGATTTAGTATTCATAAAAAACGTCAGTGTATAATCCATAACCAGCAGTTCTGAAGCAATAGTAGCAAGTTAATAAAAAATGTACAAAAAGTTGCACAAAAAGAGAAGTGATTCAATGATGATGGAGCATTTAGTGGACACTGGACCTGGACGCTGTGTTGCTGGGATGGGCGGAAGGACACTGTGTTTCTGAGGACTTTAGTGCTGTGGGCAGCACCTCGGATTTGGCTCTTCGCCTGTGGAAAGCGGATACCATCACAGGCCAAATTATGGATTTATGTCCCTGTCATCCCAAACACACACACACTCCTACCTCCCGTGGCTGTGTGCAGGAAAAAGCCATTAAAAAAATGACATCTCTACTGGGCACAAGATTAATAGCCAAACACTGTCGGAAAGACACTCTCAAGCAGTTTTGCTCATGTTAAGGACACCAAGGACTATGAGTAGGAGAAATGTGAAATTAGGGGGAAAAGAACACTTATGGGAGATTCCTGGCCCACAAAATAGGCACACCAGCACTGTCTAATGGGATTTATGGAGTAATTCATAAAAACAGACAGCAGAGGGCGAAAATGTTGTAGAGCAAAGAGCAGGCTTAAGGTAAAAGTTACAGTACGGTGGTTAACTTAGTTGACTCCAGGTCAGTTAAGTTCAGTTTAATGGTTGTTATTCTATAAAACTCTTTGAATTGACATGCACTCATGAAATGTTTTAGCCAGAGAGTCACCGTGTAAGTATATTTTATAGCCGTTTTTGAAGAGTTGAGTGTGAACTCCTCAAGTTTATTTTTTTGATATCGTTTTTCAGCTTATGAAAACACTGACAATGTTGTCAGATTTGATCTCTTTACATAAAGCTGTGTCTCAATCAGTTCAGGTCACACCACCAATCTGGCAACCGCACACTATCACCTGCCAGGTCTGTGCTGCCAGCCACAGATCAGTAACCATGGCAACTAACCCTTGGCAATGCTAGTGAACAAAATCAAGACCGTATACTGGAGCTGCCAAAATCCTCTCGGCTCAGCTAGCCAACTGCTAGCCAGCAGCGCGATTGTCAACGCGAGCGTGTGTATGTGTGAGTGTGTGTGTGTTCAAGCGGCACATAGACTGCTTTAGTGTGGAGAGACATAGATTAGACGTGTCTCTGTTCACTAAGAACGTCCTGGGTGGTTGAAAAAGGGCTCCGTTTCAGAAGGGGTCGCTGCTGAGTCCTCTCCTTCAGACCGGATTTCTGACCCTTTGTTACGCTGGATCAGGACCAGAACTGCTATGATCAACCAAAAGAAGAAATTCACCCATACTGCTGTCTGTGAGAGAGAGAGAGAGAGAGAGAGAGAGAGGGGAAAGAAGTTTCTTAAAGATGAAGAAATTGCTAGGGAAATAATAATAAATAAATATATTTTCTTTGTTATTAAAGGCATTGCATAAAAATAATAATAAAACAAAATTATTTCATGAAATAGAATGATTTTTTTTTATTGCATGCCTGAAATTCCACTACAACGAAAAAACAAAGTAATAAAATAAAATAATAAATATTTTTGTAGGCCACTGTAATTACAGACATTGCATAATAAAATAATTATAAAAAAATATGTAATTATAATACTACAACTTTAAATAAATAATAAATATCATGAAATAACATGATCACTTCATGATATAGTAAAATCCTTTTTTTTTAATTGCCATGTATCAAATTTAGATTTTTATATTTAGATTTTTTTTCTAGCTACATTTCTTAGATTAATTTGATGTACTAAAGTAACTAAAACTGAAAATTACATTTAAAAACTATTTATGATAAAGTGTGTAAAGTAAAGTGTGACATATTTTACAAAAAATATAGCTAATAAAAACACCAAAAACGGATTTTCTTTTTTACTAATTTACTATAACTGAATTTACAACAAAAACAGAAAATACAAAAAGAAAGAACTAATTCAATATATATGAAATGCTATTACAGTATCTCAAGGTGTTTGTAGCTACAGTACCTCTGCGCTGTGTAGTCTGGAGTAGAACTGACTCCCATTTATAGGACTCATCCAAAACTTATTTTGTGCTTCTTCACACCTGGAAACGCACAAAACCTACAAGTCATTTATGGTTGTTATCCTGGGCAATACTGTCTGCCTGCAGTAATCAAAAGCTATCACAGAGGTCTCTCGCTCACACTCACTTGGTTATGTTTTTCACCGTATGAATCACGGAGTCACACAGTTTGTCTCGGCCGATTTTCAGGATGCATCCCGTCACCAAGAGGAAGAAGAGGAAGACTCCAGACAAGCCAAGAGTAACATTCATCCACAATTTCTCTCTGATATCAGACAACATTGCATGTTATTAATATAAATACACTACGATTCAATTGTTTGGGTTCGCAAAAAAGGCTGCATTTATTTGATTAAACTACAGGAAAAACAGTAATACTGTGAAATATTATTACAGTTTTAAAGATGTTTTTCCTTTTTAATATATGTAACCCTGGACCACAAGTCTTAAGTGTATAGCCTAAAAGGGTGTATTTGTAGCAATAGCCAAAAATACATTGCATGGGTCAAAATGATCCGATTTTTTTAAGCCAAAAATCATTAGGATATTAAGTAAAGATCCTGTTCCATGAAGATGTTTTATACATTTCCTACCGTAAATATATTTAAACGTAATTTTTGATTAGTAATATGCATTGCTAAGGACTTCATTTCCACAACTTTAAAGGTGATCTCAATATTTCGTTTTTTTCAGATACCAGATTTTGAAATCTATAAATGTCTAGATGATGTACAAATTGACATTCATGACTGGTTTTGTGGTCCAGGGTCACATATTTCATATTTTTATTCCTTTAATAAATCGTTCTAATGTGCTGATTTGGTGTTTAATAAAACATTTCTTATTAATACCAAATCTGAAATCAGTTGTGCTGCTCTTTTTATTTTTTAATCTGAAATAAATTTTTCAGCACTTTTGATCAGTTTAATGCATCATTACTTCAATAGAAGTATACATTTCTTTTTTAAAAATCTTACTGACCCCAGTGTCACATATCTAAATACTAACAACTTATTTTTATGAGTCTGCATCATGTCCGCTTCAGAGATCCTCCTGCAATCCATTCATACCAGAGCATGGCATAACAGGAAACAGAAACTGTGCTACCTTCAGATAACCTCTGTTCTCATTCCTAAACCAAACTCACTTGCACATGATTTACTGTATTCCTGGACATACCTTTTCACATCTCCGTCAACAAAGGCCATGTAGATCCAGTAGAGAGTGAGTGAAAAGCAGAAGATGGCCACACACACTGAGATGGCTGACACAAAGTAACAAAGGGAAGGAGAACTGGATGAAAGCACAGCGATGGATGAGGAGTTCAGGCGCACTGAACCGTACAGCATGCACTTCCCATTAAAACTGCCCTGTTTAAGCGAAAAAAGAAAGATTAAACTCTATCATAAAAATGCATCTCGTGACCAAAGTAAACACTTCTCGTGAATAAGGTGCAACAAAGAGCTGTTCAAAAGGTTTTATTAATTTTTTATGGAGTTTGCCTCTTCTGTTTTATTATTATTTATTAAAATAATTTATTTATCAACTTATTAAAAAAAGAAACGTCATAAGAAAAGCCAGAAAGGATAATGATTTGACTTCACAGTATGCTAGGAAAATCCACTTATGTCTAATTAAAATAATGCACCAAATATCAAATTATATCAAATTATGGTATTGCTTTTAATTTTTGCATACGGTTGGTTAACTGAATGTTCAATACCTCAAGTCAAAATGAAGGGGTGGAATATAGATACGCGTTTCGAACTAGATACTTTTTATATTAAATGTTATTTTAGACAATAGTTTATCTTGATTTGTGCCTCTAATGCTTTTAAAGTACATTAAATTACAGTTTTTTTTTACCTACCTACATTTTCAAAACTTTACACACAAATCCAGTAACTGCACATATGAAAAATACAAAACGAAGCACTGCGTTCAAATATCACAAACACATCACAAAAGCAAACATCTGTGCATAATATTAATTCCTGTTGGACTTTTGTATGTTGCACAGAGAATTGTGTTGCAAAAAGTGTTTTATGAAAGTTAAAACTGAGGCGGAGAATTAAGAGTGGTTTTGCAGATTGGTGTGTGCTTCTGGTGTTTGAGTGTCAGGTTTCAGAAACTGTGTGACAGGTAAAGATTTTGTGTGTAAGGTTAAGCGGTTATAATAACTGTAGTAAAACCTGCCAGTACTACATAAAGTCCATCATTCTTGGTGGACTCCCCACTCCTGTATTGTTCTCCTTGAGCTAGCTGGATAAAACCTGAGTGAGGCGCCTTCAAACACTCTGCTCATCTGACTTTAATAAGCCAGTTACTCTTGGGTGCAGGTTCTGAGCTGGTCACATGACAGAAAAAAGTGAAGAGAGTGACAGAAGTGGAAGCTTCAGTTGCTTCTCCTGTCACGCTTTCAGTTTGTCTTCACTTCCGGGTTTTACTTTTAAAACGTATTAGTTCTTCTACAGCTTAAATAAATACACTCGACGCTTTTAAAACATTTTTAAAAACACTCCTAGTCTTAACTTTCACCAGTCACATGACTGAGACGATTCTGAAGAGTGCAAAATCAAAATAGAGAGAAAGTTGTGATTAAACATGTCGATATTGCTAGGGAAAACATCAAAACGTATTATCTGCAAAGAACTGCGCAAAAAAAAAATTATACAACGTTATTAAAGTTTGAAACGAGCATTTTGCGCATGAGCGCAAAGCGCCGTGTAACACCAAGGTGAAGCCTTCTATGGTTTTCTACGTTAAATAACAAACAGCAGATACCTGTGTGATTGTAACAGAGGCGGCTGTGATGATCCCGCAGATAAAACAGCTGGCGTATAACAGCAGCTCCAGCAGCAGAGGCCTCGGCAGCGCCATAATAACTCCACACTGTCTTTAACCAGCCGCGGCGGCGCGCAGACACACACTCGGGAGGTAACGACAATCATGTGATCGAATCACATTCCCTAGCATTTCTCTGAAGTATAGCATCAAAATAGGCCAGAGTTATGACAGTGACCATACCACCTTGTTTTAGTAAACACATAATTGTTTTATTGTTCCAAAGGGCAAAAAAAGCCCTTGCACTTCCAATAATTAGTCACCAAATCTTAAATGTAAAATAATACAAAATATTGACTGCAATAGATGTTGATTTCAGTTTAGTCGTTTGAGGGCCAGTAGAGCATATGAAATGTTCATGTTGTTCAATGATACATCATGTAAGGCTGCATATGCATTTTACAATATGCATTTAGCACTAAATTATAGCACTGACAGACAGCAAGGAGTGTTTGACTTATTTTATTACACGACACCACAGGTTCACAGAAACTCAGCAACATTATATCACAAGTAACAAGTAATATAAAAAAACAAACAAATCATAAGCCAACCAGGCCTGTATTTTCAGATAAATTAATAAGCATTAATGTAACAGCAAATTAAATTTCCATTCAATCAGAACGCTTTTAAGTGCCTACTGGAGTAATGCTGGACTAAAGTAGAATTATCAGTCAGATAATGTTTAAATAAGTAATACTTTAGAGCATCATGATGGTGATAATAAACCATTTATTTAGTGTTCTCAATCTTTACTGCACAGTTTTGTATTTTCTTAGTTCTTTGCTATTAGTTCAAATTGTTAACTGTTCTGTGCACACTTAGGATGTCGATCCATGCACAGTGTTTTATGAGGCTGTGCATGAGTGTGTGTGTCATAAACTTATTTAACCCATCCGGTAAGAGTCCGTGGGGCAGCCGGGCAGACGGAAGCTGTCAGGCACCGGGCTGTCTAATTTACAGATGATCTTGTAGATGGCCTTCTTCCAGCACGGATCAGTATCTCGACCACTCTGTATGGCGGTGAAAAACTCCCTCAGGGCCACCTCGGATACCTCCACAAATCTCTCTGGAACCTAGAAAATGCACATGATGTTTATACACATAATTGAACGGTTACACTCGCCACTCGAGCCTTTAAACATGTGCACATGCACGCACTGACCTGGTAATCATTGCTCTTATTGTAGTGCATGTTGAGAATGCGGTAGAGCTCAGTGTCTCTGCCCAGGCGGAGTGCTCTGTCTCTGGCAGATGCAAGCCCCTCTCTGGCTGCCTGACGGGCAAAGCGCTCCATCTGGATATAGAAGAACTCCCGGAAGTTACTGAACCACTTAATCAGCTGGGAAGTGACACAGCGATTGAACTGTGTAGAGAAAAACAGAAAGTTAATTCCAGCAACCTTTTTTTTAAACATGGTTTATAATGATTGTAAACCAGCGAGTTTTCAATGTTTTCAAGATACCGTCTGATGTTTAAAGTAAAAAGACACCAATACAGCTTTAATATGATGCATATAATTGCAATACAAATTCCATATATGCATTTACTATAAATGCAGGAACATTTTCTGACTGTTCTAATTGAGCCAAAGCTTTTCAAAAGGAAACCATGCCACACTGCTGTATATAGGTCAGCGTAAATTCATTCAATAAGTCATTAGCCCATATAATTTGTGCAGGTTATGCACACACAGCTATACTATTTTGAGTTCAGGATATGAATAATGCTTACTTTGACATCAGGGAAATATGTCTTGAGTGTGCTGGAGCTGGGGTAGCGTGTGTAGAAGAACATGAGTTTGGCTTTCTTCAGGTGGCACGGAGAGAGACCTTCCTGAGAGTGTAGTGGTTAAGAAATGTATCTTATACAAAACAAACAAATAATGCATGTATACTATTATTCAAATGTTAGGGGACTGCAAAATGTAAAAAAATGATTTTTTGAAGTAAATGTCTCATGCTCACATGGCTATTTAATCAAACACAGTGGGAAAATTTTAATATTTTGAAACATAATTGCAACTTTTATATTTTGTTTCTGTAATAACATAACTGAATGTTCAGCAGAAATTACTCCAGATTTCAGAAATCATTCTAATGCTTATTTACTACGCAAGAAACATTTCTTATTATTATCAGTGTTGAAAGCAGTTGTGCTGCTTAAAATTTTAGTAAAAACCATGAACTGTTTTTCTTCAGGATTCCTTTAAGCTCATTATAAAAGGTCTTCGCTGTCAATTTAAAACATCCTTGCTGAATAAAACTATTCATTTCTTTCAAAAAAAGATTTGGTGACCCCAAACCTCTGCACAGTGGTGTATATAAATGTATACATGTGCATCTACTTTCACAGTTTTTATAAAAGGATATTGACCCAGCAGCAAGATAGAGTGCTGCATCTCCTCCATCCACCACCCCTGCTCCACCTCCTCTCATCCCTCCTTCCCTGGCTCTATCCGACTGAGAGGGGTCTAACTGGCCCAGCAACGGGAGGGGTGGAAACGCAGAGTTGTGTGAACGGAAGTCCATGAAAGACTCAGACAGGCAGTCCTTATGAAGAGGCAAACCGGAGAGGGAGCGGGTAAAGAGATTCTGCATGGTGTAGTGAAGAAGGGGCAGGGGAACGCCGTTGTCTGGGGGATAAGAGGGCAGGAAGTGCTCTTTGCTCCTAGGGGGTAAAAGAGCCGGGAGAGGAGGCTGGGCTAGCGGAGCGAGGCTGGGGTTGGCTTGAGGAAGAAGGAGGTCCTTGTGCACACTCTGAGCAATAGGGGCCCTCTTGTCTTGAGGACTCTTTGTGACGAGTGGCAACGCTTCCACCTGCTCTGCCACATGAGTTCTCGGCCTCCGGTCTGGGTTTAGATCCAGCGTCATGCTGGTTTCTTGGGGACCGGCAGTGGATGTGACTGCCGAGGGGTCAGTTTCGGCGTAGAGGCGGACAACCCTGTCGATAACTTGAGCCACGACGTTTGCCAGCTCTTGTTTGAGAGCTTGTGCAAATTTCTGCCCTCCTTCCACGCTCTCCCACTCACCTCTGACCAGGCTGCATCCCAGCCACACCTGATCGCCATTTAACTCCAAATCCAGGTCCACGGAGGTCTCTGGAAACATCCCGGCATTCCCGTTGGATTCATTGGGTTTCTTAGACGAACAGCGTGGAGGAGAAAACCCGCTGCCGGCGAGTGGATCATCGCTGTCGGAAAACATCTCCGCAACCTCATCGAGATTGATCGCCCCGTTTTCTTGTTCTTCCTCTCCTCCCTTCTCGTCATCCGCCTGCCCTCCGTACACTTTCCACACCTTGCGTTGGAGCTCCAGAAGTTTCCCTCTGGTTTCCTCCAGCTGGAGCTTCAGTTCTTGTCGCTGCCGCTTCCTACCTTCCCTGCTTTCCCTCCTGTTCCCTTGTTCTGCTGCCTTCCTCTCGTCCATTCTAGCCGAAGCTGTACTCTTCCTCCCCCTCTTCCCTTCTCTCCTCGTTTCTTCTTCGCTTCGGGCTCCCGAGTCCATCCTGAGTCTCTTAACTCTTGCAAAATCCTGCCCCCAGTCGCCAGGCTCAGGAGCCGAACCTTGCCCCCGTTCTCCAGGACAGCGCTGCGCTGATGCCCCAATGGCAAACTCTCTCTTCCCAAACACATCCTCCTCACTTACATCATCATCAACCAGAAGCCCCGGGAACAAGCCCTGGCGCTGTCGGAAACTACCCCACCTTTGGGACGCGCTTCCAGGGTGCATGAGAGGGGAGAAGAGCGGGTGGGAAGACAGGCTGCCGGGGGAAAATCGGTGGCTTGAGGGGTTGGAATCCGGCAGGCTGCGATACAGTTCGAAGGGACACATCTGGGAAGGCTGCTGATGAAATCGATCCGAAGGAGAATCCATAGCCCCCTTTTCCGTTCTGATCTGGTTTCAGGATCTTTAAAGAGAATAACAAATGCATAATCGTAGACGAAAATATGCAGCTATTTGGACGGGTTTAAAAATTGCTCATAATCCTCTCATTGTTATCAGCATCATCATCGGCTCTTTTTTTCCTCTCTGCATGTGTGCGTTATCTATCCGCTGACAGCTGTACCCTGTGTTTGTTCAGACTGTTGACTCTATTGCTCTCATCCTTCTTTCTCTCTCTCCCTCTCCCATACACATATACTCAGCATAACACAAATACATGCATGGTGAGACAGTAAATATTTTAATGAGATTACTATAGTCCCGAGGCTCTAAATTTGCATTTTAACTTAATTTATACCTTGTAGTACTAAAAAGAGTTTTGTGTATAGGCATACAGACAGATAGACATACAGATAGATAGGTAGAGAATAAAAACTGTGCCCAAATCCTATTCTATCCTAAAATCAGATTAATAGAAATTACTCTCCTAAACTGACGTTTATGCCTTTTTTCCTCATTGGCACAAATGCCACAGATGTCATCAGATTACTGCTGGAATATAAAGCCGTTTAACTGCCGCAAAAAAAAAAAAAAAAAATGTAACAGATGGAAGGACAACACCCTCACGGATAAATTATAGAAATTGATTTGCGTTAATTACTGACACACTAACCAACTCGCCGTAAATAATATCCCAGAGTTCACATCAAAGTTTTCTTGTGAAGACGGATATATCGCTCCTGCTTGAATACCGGTGCACAGCGGACATTTGTAAACTCCGCGCGCTCGTGTCGCAGATTCATTAACAGATAAACAGATGAGGCGCGTCTGACAAGGACAAACAAATACGCACATGCCCCAAAAGGTAAAAAGGGACAGAGAAAGGTCTACAAACTTACACAACAGTCAGTCAGAAAGCATCCTCCGTTTGGTCGCTGTCCTCTCGCGTAATGTTTCGGTCTTGTCGAGGTGTCCGCTGGTCACCGGCAGCATCAGCGTTAAAAGCGCCACCGAGTTTCCTGTTATTGCTCTCGCTCCTGTCTCGCGCTGTCCATCTCTCATCCTCGCGCACTCTATCGCGTGGTGATCAGCCAGTAGGCGTCGAGCCGTGAGGGAGGGATGTCCGCTGCCCCCTTGCGCGCGCGCACACACACACACACGGTTTACTGTTCCTGTCTCTCTTTGACTCTCTCACACACTCTCCACGTGGGGCAACTACTTGGTTATGAGCCTGCACCAATCAAAAACGACCTGATTTACTAAAATAATCTGATGGACATATATGGTAAGTATACCACGGTGACCTTTTTTCTGACTAAATCACTTGTTAATATTTTTTATTAATGACTGATTACAAATATAGGATCTCATTCAAGCAATTTAAGAAGTTATTGGTTTCATCTAATGGCATGAATCCAACTGGAATTATGATCGAAAGGGATTCTAAAAGGAGAGAACAGAAAAAATCTCTCTCTCTCTCTCTCTCTCTCTCTTTTTGGTGCATAGTGTATAGCTCACCACTGAACATTGTTTATATGTGCCCCATTATTACACTAATGCCCAAAAGTTCGGGGTCAGTAAGAGTTTATTTTATTTCTTGAAGTAAATTAATAATTTTATTGTGCAAGGATCCATTACACTGATCAGAAGTGAAAGTATATATATATATATATATATATATTCTATTAAAGAATCTTGAGAATCCAGTCTCCCTAAAGAAATTAAGCAGAACAACTGTTTTCAACATTAATAATAATTAGAAATGTTTCTTGAGGAGCAAATCAGCATATTTCAATGATTTCTGAAAGATTATGTGACAATGCAGACTAGCGTAATTGTTGCTGAAAATGCGGCTTCAAAATTACCTTTAAAAAAATATTTAAAGGAAAGAGTTATTTTGATAATATTAAACAATATTAGTGTTTTTTGATCAAACAAATGCACTGTTGAGCATAGGAAACATCTTTTAAAAACATTAATATATCTTACCAAGCCAAACCTCTGAACAGAAGTTTATATCACAAGAAATGTAAAGAAGATCTTTCACAATTTTAAATTATTATTGCATTATTACAATAAATTACTAATAAAGTACATGTTAAAATGGTTCCAAATATGCTTTATCCATATTTGTTTTTCTTAGGATTCTTTTCTGTTTTCACTGGAATGAACTCTAATAGGAACTTGTGCACACATTCTTTTAAGTTTTTTAAATGTCTTTTTTCTCCTTTTTCTTTTCAATTAATCAATCAATCACTTTTATTTATATAGCGCTTTTAACAATACAGATTGTAGCAAAGCACTGAACATTATC
>JAUMHE010000053.1:2885388-2897312 GCA_032359235.1 Enteromius mattozi | reverse complement strand
AATGTTTTAATCTTTGGTATGAATTGCACTGACTCTCTCACCAGAAGTGAATCACAGTTTCAAGGCATGTCACACTTTCATGTGCACGTGCTACATTAACTCAGGATCAAGCCTGAATTGACAGAGGAAGATGATGAACAGCTTCATGGTACCAAAAAACCCAGATTGGAGTGGTTTGGTTTTGTTAACTCAAAACTAATCCTGAAACCCTGAGTTTCTTTAGCCACCATCATGGTACAGGCCCCTGGTGGCCAACTACAAGAAATGTGTAGTTTGACAACAAGAGTTTTGGCATCATGTTTTGATCTTCATCATCTTTTTTTTTTTAAAAAGTGTTTTTCTGGATTTTTGTTGCTTCTGTCTCTCACTGTTAAAATAAACCTACCATTAAAATTATAGACTGATTTTCTTTTTTTTTTTGGTCAGCAGTCAAACGTACAAAATCAGAAGGGGACCAAATAATGTTTCCCCACTGTATTAAAAAGCTGTAATTTTTTCTTAACCTTTCCTGCAATGTGGATGAGAACACCCTCAAATTAAAGCACATAGTGTGCACTTTAAGCCCACCTTTATTGTGTAACTTGAATATGTTTTGGTCAACAGCTAAACATTGTTTAAATTGTGCCTGTGTCCAAAAATATGTACAAGGGGATGTCAGGAAGATAGGATGGGAATTAAAACACACACAAACGTTCAAATAAGGCTAGGGTAATGTTAGTTCATAGCCACCTTACTGGTTTAAGTGAGCCTAAACCAGATAGTCCACATGACCAGACAGTCCAGTAAACCACCTTAGGCTGATACCCCCCAGCAGGAACACACAAGAAACACGGTAAAAACGTCTTAACTTCTTTTAAAGTTTTGGTATTGGTGAACTTACCACTAGGGGCCGCATTCATCCTATAAAGACAAAGGTTAATCTTTACAGAGACTAGTTTTTAATGTATGACAGTATGGTCAGTGTGTTTTAATGACGTCTTGAACCTAACATTACACGCATAGTTCATGACTGTACTCCAGTCAGTCATTCTTGTAAACAAATGAAAACTAGCTGGCTCGTGAGCGCGCTCTAGAGGCGGAGCTTCGCTGAAACGACACGAGCACGTGCGAGAAATAGCCGCTCATGTCAGGAGCAGGTGAATAAGTAGAAAGTAGCCATCGACGATGTGCTTGACAGTATGAGTTGACTGTCTATGCATTTGAAAAGAAACTGCTTATTTGATTTGACCTCATGATGAGTCGGGAGGAAAAAGGGTGAGCGGGTTATGGGTAAGTAAGTAACTACCCGTCTGTTCCAGACATATTTACCGGTGTTACAAATGCGTTTTCAAACAAATTGTATTTTGCTTGGAATATTTTAATGGTATTGACACAAATTCGGGGTCGTATATTGCATGTCATGTCATTCCATCTGTTCGTGTCATGCTGTTTTGTCTAAAAGGCTTTAGTGTTTCATTGTACCACATTGTATCTATTTGTGCGGAACATCCACGATAAAAAAAAAATATAGGCGTTTTTGTTGCTGCATATATTCCACGAATACATGGCTAAATCGTGTCAGTGTCACTGTCATGTAACACTGTGACACATATAATCAATGCTGGACAACAGATAGGAACGAGACGGGTTTGCTACGTCACTATACTATTAGAACAACAAGGCTGATCTCATGAATATTAATTAACTCATGCTCTGTCATTGGCTGTTGTTACTTAATTAATATTTATGAGCAATATGCCTTATTTTCATTGGACGTATTGGACGTGTGACTTTTTCACCATATAATTGTCACCAAAAACTGAAATTTAACATTAAGCTACAAAAGAAAATATTTGAAATCATTTAATGTTTTTAAATGTGTACACATTAGCATCTGTAAATATCTTGACAGGAGTCGTCTGCGATTTTCAGAAGACATTGATAGAGAGGGGAAAGGTAGGTGTATCATGCTGGTTTATTTTATGTTTGCCATTTATTTTTTATTGTGCCTTTTTATGTTCGCATAGGTGGACTTTCAACATTTAAAATCGATTGTGTAAACTGTAACATTTTAGTAGTTTTAATGAAACATGCTAAATGAAATATTTGTTAATAATCTTTAAAAGTAAAATATGCAGAATTTGCATGCATATACATGCATAAATATGTATAAAGTATAATTAGGGGGAGAAATTACATTTAGAGCAGTTTGCGTATCATTATTATTTTGTAAAATGCATTTAATTATAAGTAATACTTTTATTTGGGTATTTTACAGTATAACTCTGCCTTTTGAGGCGGCTGTATTTTAATAGTAATACTTGACCATATAATTAGAATTTTAACACATTATTGATTTTTCATATAAAGTAGTACAGTACAGTAGTTTTTTTGTTGTTGTTGTTGACATGTTACATCTACATTTAATCAGATTTTATCCGGTTTGTGATATTCTTCTCTATCTGCAGGTATTGATTTGTGTACTAGCCTTTCTGGAATACTTTTTCTTTACCAGTAGAGTTTAGAATTTGGTGTTTATGTTACAATTAAATGTTTAATCAAATTAATGTAAATATAATGCAAAAACTATGCATTAAATTACTTTTAAGGGTTAGTATGGGTTTGGTTTGGGAGTGTAACCTACATATGTGCTGCCTGACAAAATGCTTTTTTTTACATTTATTAACAATAATAGCTTTTTTACACTGCAAATATTTTAATGCATTTTTTAATAGTAGCCTACATTCTGTTTCTACCAATGTTTTGACGTTAAAGTTAGCTCATTCTGAGAAAATGAAAAAAAAAAAAAAAAGTTTTGACCCAGGGGTCATCCTGGCCTGAAAGATCAGATTTTGATTGGTTAAAATTTTCGGACCACTGGAAAAGACAGTTCAGAGTCCACCTCATGATCATCTCATGATCACAAGATGATTCGGGACTAAACTAAAAGACTTTACATACTGGTATGTGTGTGTTGTAGAGGAAATTAAATCAGGATAAGAACTGACACCTGACTGTTAAGTGAATATAAATCATCTTAGTGTCAGAATTTAAACTGGTAGGTTTTTAACAGCACTGTGACATAGAGTGAACAGATGTGTTTAGTTTCAAGGTAATGTTAAAGAGACCATGAACAGTATGATAGAGAGCAGTTGTTCGTCAAGAAACAGAGCCCTATGTAGTAGATGGGGTTAAAAAATCCCTAGAAGCAACCTAATTACTTTTATTGTTTGGTTGAAGATTTTAATGTTGTTTATGGCACAGTTAAAGATTACGGACATGCACTAGTCTTCTCTTAAAGGGATATGAACAATTTAGTCACGCTCAAGGCCATGTAAGATGTAGATAAGTTTCTTTCTTCATCAGGATAGATTTAGAAAAGTATCATTACATCACTTGTCTAAACAGCTAATACATACATCACAATAATCCAGTCCATAAATGAAAACAAAACAAATCTCTCATTAAGGCATTTTTAGCTTAAAACCATTGTGCCAGGCTATATACAGGTCCCCATAATATCGCTTTCTCCAGTGAAAAGAAATCATCTTCTACAGATCAGTGGAATGGACTTTTTCACTGAAGGAAGCATCATTATGGATTATGGATTGGTATTTTGGCAGTACCAGACATTAAATATGTCTTGATGGATTTGTTTCTTACAAACATACAGCTAATATGTTAGTATGGACTGGAGACTGGATTTTTTTGTGGATATATATGTTTGTCTCAGCCATTTTTACTCTCATTCTGACGGCACCCATTCACTGCAGAGGATCCATTGGTGAGCAAGTGATTTGATGCTAAATTTCTCCAAATCTGTTCCCATTAACTCATCTACATTTTGCATGGCATGAGTCAGTTTTCATTTTTAAGTAAACTATTTGTTTAATCTGTCTCCACAGTGCAATCATGGAAAAGCCCCAAAAGACACAGGAAGAGCAGCAGTTGTCCTCACAGATGGCGGCACCTGATGGAGGTTGGGGCTGGGTGGTGGTGGGATCTCTTTTCGTGTCCTCTGCCCTGGTTTTCGGCCTCATCCGCAGTCTGGGCGTCTTTTTTGTGGAGTTTGTGCAGTACTTTGGTGAGAGTGCCCAGGCGGTGTCCTGGATAACATCTATTGGTTTGGCCATGCAACAGCTAATGAGTAAGTTCACTCCTTCAGTTGTTCATGTATATATCAACAAACACAACTGGGTAAAACAAAACAGTTTGGCTTCAGCATTCAATTGATTACGTATGCCTGCCTGCAGGTCCTATAAGTGCAGCTGCATCTAATGTATACGGAGCTCGTCCGGTTGTTATGATGGGAGGATTCTTCTCAGGCTTGGGATTCATTCTGGCTTCCCAGGCAACATGTCTTTTACATCTTTACCTGACCATGGGATTCATTTCAGGTAGATGCTTTTGTAAATAGTGTCTTTAGTATTAACCAATGTCAGGATCCTGATTCGTGTTTATTATCTCTGTTAGGTTTAGGCTGGGCACTGATCTTCACCCCTACCATTGCGTCAGTAATGCAGTATTTCACCTTGCGGAGATCTCTAGCCGTGGGCCTGGGCTTCACAGGCGTGGGACTTGCTTCTTTTGCATTCTCTCCACTTTTTCAGTATCTTGTAGAAGCCTATGCTTGGCGAGGGGCATTGCTTGTCCTCGGAGGCCTCAGCTTCAACATGATTGCTTGTGGAGCTCTCATTCGGCCTCTAGGAAAACCAGAGGTCGAGGTGAAGGTAAGTGCTTTGATTTTATATAAAAATATGAACTGAAAATGACTTTTAAAATGTTATAAAAGATTTATATTTTAAATAAATGCAGTTACAGTTAGTTAAATAATACTGAAATAATACAAAATAATAAGCAGAACAACTGTGTATTAACTAGGACGCAGAATTGCAATGAAAAAGTAAAACATTTATAATGTCCTAAAATATATATATATATTTCACAAAAATACAATCCTGAAAAACAAAATTATCATTGGTTCCCACAAAAAAAAGCAGCACAGATATTTGCTAATTACTATTAATAAGTGCATTAAATAATCATGTTGGAATAATTTCTGAAGGATCATGTGACACTGAAGACTGGAGTAATGGAGTAATAAACTTTGTCATCAGAGGAATAAATGAAATTTCAATATGTTAAAATAGAAAACGGTTATTTTAAATTAATATGACATGTCACAACATATGTATTTAGATTTGTAATCAAATAAATGCATCTTTGGTGTGCATAAGAGACCTTTTTTGAAAAGCTTATGGACCACAAACTCTGGAACAGTATATATTATAAATATTTATTTATTAATTTATAAATTATTTATTAATTTTATTAATTTTTTTTATTAAAACAATTTTAAATATTAATTTATTTAACAATTGATGACTAATATATATAATGATACATTAAATACATTTATATTCAGATGAATTTATTATTATTGTTCTGCAGATTAACATAGAATATATGAAGCTTAATGACTATATTGGCTTGTTTTTGTGCCATTCTCAGACTGAAAACCCGACCAAGATCAACAAATGTTCTTCTTTGTTCTCCCGTATCTATGAGGGCTTTGAGATCCCTCTGCTTTCACACCGAGGCTTCCTCACTTATTCTGTGGCCATCACCTTTTTCAATGCCGGGTACTTTATTCCTTACGTTCACCTGGTCGCCCACAGCCGTCACATTGGTTTCACTGAGTACCAGGCAGCCTTTGTAATCTCTGTAACCGGTGTGGCAGACATCGTGGGTCGCATAGCCTCCGGCTGGTTCTCGGACCTGGGCAAAATGCGGATCAAGCACATGCTGGTGGTGTGGACTGGGTTACTGGGGCTCTCTCTGATGCTCATTCCTGTTGCCGTGGTTTACTCCGGACTGTTGGTTGTTGGTGTGGTCTATGGGTTTTGCGCAGGAGCGATGACGCCGCTGGCATTTGCGGTGGTGCCGGAGATCGTCGGCATGGAGAGAATGCTGGGAGCCCTTGGCCTGCTGCAGCTCATAGAGAGCATCGGAGGGCTGCTGGGAGCGCCACTGTCTGGTAGGAGCTCATGAGATCATCACAGTAATTTTATTTAAAGAAAAAATTAACGTTTGCCAAAAATGTATTCACCTTCGGGCCATACAATATGTATATGAGTTCGTTTCTTGATCGGAACAAATTCACTGCAAATCCTCTGCAGTGAATGGGTGCCGTCAGAATGTACAGCTGCAATTCGTCTGATGAAGTGAAAAGCTGCAGGTTTGTTGAAAACAAATCAACATTAACACATTTTAAACCTAAAACGGTTGTTTCTGACTATATTGTTTTGCATGTATTTAAATTTTTATTTATATTTTTATTTGATACATTATTCATTATATTGCTTTTTCCAGTGAAAAATTTTCTTGTCTGAATCATGATATGCTCAGGTGGAAATATGCTTAGGTCACACAAAAACAGACAATTATGTTGGCAAATTTTTATGTGAGAGAATAACAGGGGGTGGAATTTGAGGAAGAAGCATTATTATGGATTTTGGACTCATATTTTTGCCAGAAATTACGCTGTATAGTTAAAATGCCTTAAAGATGTTTCTTTTTTAAATGAACATGTGGCTTTTCTCCTCACAATAAGTTACACTGCATAAAATGGCTTGTCTTACTTAATATTTTTTGTCTTGTTTCTAGTCAAAATATCAAGATACTTTTACTAGATAAGCAGAATGACTTTAGATATTTACTCTGGTTTCCGGTGACAAAAATCTGAATTAAGTGCATTTTGCTTAAAACAAGTAAAAATATCTGCCAGTGGGGTAGGTAACATACTCTTGTTTAAGTAAAAGTATTTTGATTGAATGCTAAATTCCTCCAAATCTGTTCCCATGAAGAAACAAACTCCTCTAAATCTTATATGGCCTGAGGAAGTGTATATTTCCAGCACATATTCATTTTTGCTTTAAGTATTACTGTTAAAGGCTAACAAAATTGATCTTTAGGTTTACAATCAGCATTGAAGTGATTGTTCCATCTCCATTTTTTCCTCCAAGGCTGGCTTAAGGACTATACTGGGACTTACACTGTGTCTTTTATCGCTGCTGGAAGTTTCCTCGTGTTAGGTATGTTAGTTACAATGACTCTTCCTTATTTCTGGTCTTGTACGGCCCCTGCACCCCCATCACCTTCAAGGAATACATTTCAGGATGAATCCATTGAAGATGGACTTCTCAAACAAACTCTGTCCTCAAACTCTGTACCGGAGATACTCTGTGCTATGGATGATATACCCTGCCCAGATAAGGAGTAAAAGATGTGTTGAAAGAGTGATGTTACACATCTAGTGCAAGAATGAGAAGAATTACCTCAGGAAATGATGCATCATACTAATTTAGGGGAAAGATTATGATTTGTTTAGATGTTTTTGGAAGTACATTTTGCATTGTCAGACAGGATATAGACAATTATTGGAATTTGAATGACAAATCATATCGCACTGAATGGTTTTATACCACATTTTGAAGTAAAACCTTTAGTGGGTAATTTCCCCATGCCAGAAAAAGTGAAGTGTGCTATTAGTGCTTTTCGGCTAATAACAAGACAATCAATTTGATCAAAGTCCTCAGGTTTTGAGAGAGTTTGAAAAGAAACAGTCAGTTTACGGCTCAAATTTCCATGTAGCCTGTTCTGTGTACATTTCAAAACATTTTCTTAATGTTAAATCTGGATTGTTTAACCCTTCCTTACATATACAAGTAGACAGGTTTTTAGACATGCACCATGAAATGAGTGCCCTTCAAAAGCTGTATAACAGGACAATAGGAGCATAAATCCTTATCATGATGTAAATGCAATAACTTGGTATATGGTATAACACTGTACCTTGGTTCTGCCATATTACTATTTCCAAGAATATGATGGAAAAGTACTATTTATTTTAATTGATGATAGTTTTTAATGTATTATTACAATTTTTGTATTGTAAATTATTGGCACACTTCACCTCCGGCCTTCGCTGATAGGATTAAATTATCACGCACAAACAGCTTCAGGGTTTGGTGGAAAAATTGATGCTTGTGGTTTTTGTTAATTTTGTTAAGTTACCGAAGAGCATTTTGTATTCACGGCTAGTAAAACATAAGGGCTGCTAGCAAGAGTTTCTAGATTCCATACAAGCTTAGTTATTATCACATATCTGTTGTCACATCAAGCAAAAGCTAAAACGAAGGCAAAACATTTTCTTTTGCCAGTAAGTTTAGCTGCTGGAGGCTACAGCATACAAAAGCAGGAAGGCAAGCTAAATGCTAATGCAATGCTAATCCTGTTCTGCTCCTCGTGTAGTGCATTTTTCTTTCACTTTTTTACACACAACTTGCTGTACCTTACCTTGATTACAGCTGGATTGGTCTTGAGTTGCATACAGAGGAATATGATGATCATATTATGTTCTTAATGTTACTAGCATTGTCTGAGACATGGTATTTAATGTTGTCCTTTCAGGGTCAAACTGGACCATGTGATTTGTGTATTGCATTGGTGCGTTTTAAATATTATATGATGGGAATCTTGCCCAAAATGAAGGGCTTTTCAGGTTTCAAAGTGAATATTGACTACAGAGGTCGCTGACGTAAACAAATTCACTTAGAAATCATTGACCAAACATGTCATGCACCACAGTCTTTGAGTTATTCAGCGCCTTTGTTTTTATTTTAAATATTTCACACTGTGCACAAACTGTTGTAGATTCATTTAAACCTGGTCAGTTCTCTACTTCCCACTGGTAAACCTTGAATATTAGCCACTAATGCTGTTTTAAAGGTACACTTCTCATAAAACCAAACACGTGAGCCTTAATCTTCATAGACTGAGAGTCAATGAGCTTAGCTGCAGCTAGACTTTGCTTTCTCATGTGAGAGGCCCTTATTGCTTTGAGATTAACAGCACTGCCTTTACACACAGTTGTCTTCAGATGCACTGTACTAATGCAGTTTTACATGCTCTTTGGCCTATTGACCTCAATATACTTTCATAGTATGAGAAGTGAGACTTGGATGAATTTGGATCAGTCTATTAGCTTTGGAGTGCTAGAGCTGGTAATGACATTTATAACAGTATTTCTTCATCAGGTTCTTTGAACTTTATAGCTTTAGAACTACACAAGGTAACTTTTTATCTAATTAAAATGTTGAATGGAACTTGCCATCTGAGCCAGTCGGGTAGTTTTACCTTTAACCTTTAACCAGCTCACCAGCCCAAGTCTTGTGCGTTATTGTTTTAATTTTCCAAGAAGCGCACAGCATGGCGAGACTGGTTTTACTGGATCAGTACAATTTAAAACTGTGTTTTAGATAAACAGATTTGATCACCAGGAAACTGTGTTTTAATGTGGTTGAATAAAAGGCTATTTCTGTTTGTATCATGTTCTTCTTATATTTATACATGATTCTTAATAGGTTCTAATATTATGGTCTTTTTATGAAGAATTCTGGTTTGAAACATAATTTAAACTAACATATTATGAACTCAGCTGGATATATTATAAATACAGATAACTGATATGTCCATGTGTGAAATCAGGTTCGTTCAAAAGTTTGGGGTTGGTAAGAATTTTTTTTCTTTTGTAAGATTTTTTTGAAAGAAGAAGTCCCTTATGCTTACCAAAGCTACATTAATTTGATCAAAAGTAATAGTGTGATATATTATAACAACTTTAAATAACTTTTTCTATTTGAATGTGTTTTTTAGGTTTTACTACAAAATTCTCAGAAATGCAAGTTGAATAAGTCATGAATCATTTATTTATTTAGCTACACATTCAACCGTTCTCACGGTTATTCATTTATACATGTTGTTTAGAACATTGCATGCTCACAAAACACAACAATTGACCATTTTCGAATGGGTTGCTTTGTTCTTATAAAAAGAGAAATTAAACTTATAAAGAAAATAAAATAATAAAAATTATACAGGAGAACAGTGATCTCTCACCCAAAGTAACAATTACATTCAAGTTGCATTAACACTGTGGCTCACAACATGGTGAATAGAAAGAAGAAAAGCAACTTGTCCACTGAAAATCATCTGAAAGAGGAATAATTAATTGCCATCTAAATGAGAAAGACAGATGTGTCCACTCCACCTCTACAGTCTAGCTTTTTGTCTTGCTTTCATACCATTTGGAATGTAAACTTGCTCAAATTATAAGTTATTCGGCTGATGAAAAGAAAAACAACTGATAGGAAACGCCAAAGACTGATGACATCCTAAAGCCTAAACCGGAATAAATACGCAAAAGCCCAGACGTTTAGACTCCTGTACACAAGATGAACCAAATGATGCAGCTTTTCATATTGTCTACTGGAGTGTGTGTGTTTATTGGTGTAACATTGACATCTAGTGGTCAGATGGCTTATTTCATGTCAGTGCTACGGCGTTTAAGCTTCTCTGGATTGTTGGAGGCCATTTGGGAGAAATCCCTGAAAATGTCATGATAGGTATCATCACCTGCAGGATGAAAAAAAAGAAGGAAAGAAAAATCATTATAAGCTGAATATTGTCTTGGGTTTAAGCAGCACAACTTTAAACTATCTGATGAGCCTTAGTTGTTCTTTTGCATCCTTAAAGTACTTGTTGCATGATTCTCTGTTCACATGATCACATTTTGCATCCAAAACAAACAAGACTATGTATTACAATCATATTTTGTGTTAGAGTGACAATTATACCCCTGTGAGTAGGAAGTGATTCAAACCTAAAAGAGTTTAACAAGGTCTAAAAAGCTTGTTGAGTACACCAGCAGAGGAAGAGCTTTGATTTGGATTGATAACTACATAAGTGCAGTGGTTATGCATGCATACATAAAAGCATAGGGAAGCAGTATATTACCTGTCGCGCGCAGTGCAGAGGACACACACTGCAAGCAGTAGACACCTGGCCACCCGTCTCAGGACATGCGCACACACACATACGCGCACGCACAACAGCAAAAACATTTGTATACGGAGACACAGATGGACAAACTGCCTTAAACAAGCCCCACAGCAAAACAACAGATGCAAAGAGCATAAGCACCACGAGAAAGCACACCTGTAAACATCTGGCACTGCAATAAGAGTAACAGGAAAAAGCTAAATATTACAAGTGATCATAGCAAATGATCAACAGGAAACTGAACTATAGACTGTATCTGCAGTTTGAAGTTTTGAATACATTTATGATCAAAATTGTAAACATATGGGTTGAATGGTGATGATATGCCAAACAATGCCAAATATAATTGCCCATCTTATAACAGCTGTTATTTGCTTTTTTTGAGGCAACATGTTTAGATAAATCGTATGATTATATGAATAGACAATCTGAGAAAGAGGAGGATGGATAGATAGAAAGACAGATAGATAGATAGACAAATAGAACGTCCGTTCACACCAAGCATGATAACTATATTTGCGTCCACACCCGCGAACGATATCGTCTGTTTATTATAAGTTCAAGCGCGTCTGCCGCTTTAAATTCTCAAGCGCATGACAGCAGGATTGGTTCATCAGCTTGAAAAAAAAATCGGTGAAAATGATTCCCAAAGATATAGTTTCTCTGTCATTTATTGTTGTAGTTGTGGTGTGGATGCTGCTATTCTTTAACACTGAGAACGATATCGTTATCGTGCTTGGTGTGAAAGGGGCTTTAGAATGATAGATCGTAAAAAAATGGGGGCCAAATGTTAAACAATTCAAGTTGAATTATGTAATTGTGGAAAGTTGATCAAAAAATAAATAAATAAAAATACACTGTAATGCACTGTAAGCACTGTAATGACCAGCTGTGGAGTTTATCCTTTACATTATGTTTATCAATTTTGTATTGCCTGATTAGGTCTGAATGAACGTTAAATCAAATAATTTCCAAATATCTGAAGCCCAGCGCAGACGGAGAGAAACCACTATACATTCCACTTGAGCTGTTTCTAATAGCTA
>JAUMHE010000053.1:2852678-2883808 GCA_032359235.1 Enteromius mattozi | reverse complement strand
ATATATATATATATATATATATACATAGTACACATACATATATTATGTAAGCCTTTATTTTGGATGCGATTCATCAATTGACAGCACTAATATACAGTATATACAGTGATGCAGTGATGGTTTAGATTCAACTGCAATATCACGTATTCAACAGCAGGGTGCAGCACTGCTGAAAAGTGTTGCAGGAAACACTGACAGAGAGATCAGTCTTAGATTTTAAGAATCAGTATTGCAATTGTTTAAATGAAAAATGAGTTTTACCAATTTTTTTTTTTTTTTATGCAAAACTAATATCTAAGCCTGTGTTACCCTGTATGTCCCAGTATGGTCACATGGTGTAGTGGTCCCCTCCTGTTTGAGTCCACCTGGTTAACATTAGCACCGTTCTGTAGGAGAAACTCACAGGCTGCCAAGGAATTCTGCAGAGAGAAACACACAGTAAATATTTACTGTAACACTTATGCTATACACACTCAGATCATGAACAATAGACTCTCTCTCTCACACACACACACACACACACACACACTTACAACCAGAGCGGCTTGTATTAATGGAGTTTTGCTGTCTTCAGCCACATTGACCCAGTTGACATCAGCGCCATGCGCCAGAGCATCTGCCATGAGAGGGAAATGCTGCATTGCCGCAGATCGATACAGCAAAGCCCCGGGATGAAGACCACTCAGATCCTCCTCTTCATCATTCTCTGTACATAGAGAGAGAGTGAGTGAGGAGGAGTTTGTGCAGCCAAATGGATGTGTGAACATCATATCTGTGTGTGTGTGTATAACCTTTATGAGAGCTAGAATTGTTCTTCATTATGTCACTTGGGTTCAGGCCTGTAGGGGAAACATCAAGCAACAGCCCACTGATTAGACCAGTACAAACTGAAAGAGACACTTATTTTCATTGTTTCAAATTACTATGTCATCATGCTTGTTGGTGTGTCTCATCTACAGTTACAACAGTTTTGCATTCATTCTTATTTGTTATAATATTTTCAGATTTTCTGTAGATTTCCGTTTGGATATTGTTTATTCATGATAGTGAAGGTTTAGGTTTTATTTATAACCATATTTCTATTTAGTCATTTGTGGCAAAAACTGAGATTACATTCAAATGTTTTCAATATTTCAACTGACTACAGAAATTTCAGTGACCTTTAAAAGTTGTACTACTTTCCATGATTCTTCCATTAGCTTTTTTTAAAGACTGTACTAATTTCCATCACGACTTTTTCATGACCTTTTTTATTTTATTCATTTCCATGTCTCGCAGATTTATTAAAGTTTAATGTGACTCTGATGTAGTATTTCATTTCAACTGAATTATTACCCAACTGCATCTTCAGGATTTCAGTTGCATCATTTAAAAACAGAACCAGAAGAGGATACACGAAATCGATCTTGACTCAGCATACTTGTGCACTCTTGACTGCAAGCTATGTGAAAGTTTGTTTGTAACAGAAGGCAAGGTTCTCTCTGGTGTCTGTGGTATAATTAGTGTCCATCTTTGCTATCAGTATCTCATTGCCATCTGCGTGTAGGATATCTTCCCCCACACAGACACAGAGGTCAGGTTATTACATGTGATGAGTGCTTACTAAAAAAGTTATTTATATTAACTACTATTTTTAGTTTAGTTGCACTTTAGTTTTTCATTTACTTTGCATTGATGGAATAATTATTAATAAATGCAGTGAATGGGTGCCGTCAGGAGCTGAGTCCGAACAGCTGATAAAACATCACAATAATCCACACCACTTCAGTCCATCAGTCAACTTCTTATGAAGCAAAAATCAGCGTGGACTTCTGACGGCACACATTCACTGTAGAGGATCCATTGGTAAGCAAGTGATATAATGCTAACAAACACTTTAACATCTTGAAAGTTCTGAGGTTGGTTATATTTTCAGCAAAGTGGGTGAACTATTCCTTTATTTTTTGCTATTTCTGTTTTTTTTGTAATTCAATAGTTCTAATTATATACTATGTGTTGCTGTGCTGAACTGTTGAGGATAATCAAAAGATAAATGGAGTTTCTTGGGTGCATGACTGAGCATGTATATGTGTTTTTTGGCATGCGTGTCTGTGTACCCGTGAGTCGTGGCAGAGTGGCTCGGTTGGGTTTGGGTTTGATGACAGGGCGTGTGTTGGGTCTGTCCTGTGTGGTTGCTCTGTTTCGCCGGGCACTAGAGCGCCGCAGGACCGTTCCTCGCCCAGTCTCCGGGAGCTTGTGGATGAATTTCTTCTCTACATATTTAGAACGGATCCACGACTCCTTATCTTGTCTGAGAAAACAGTTATATACAGATTATATTTACAGCTGTGGCCAAAATTATTAGAAGACTAGTATTTTGGTTTCAAGTCAGTTATTTCTTTCTTTTGCTATAGTATTTCAGTAGGAAATATCATTTGCCATTAATTGTAATCCTGTGAGATTTTTATTTGCACAAGGAGTCTTTATTACCTACAGAAACTACAGAAGATAGAAATAACTGACCTAAAGCCATTTTTAGCTGAAGAAAATACTACTGTTCTATTAATTTTGGCCACCACTGTAATTATGAAAACATTTCTGTGGTTTTCTGTGATTATTAAATATAAACACCTACTGTACCTTGGACTAGAGGGATGGGGCTTCTTGATTGTGATCTCATCAATACGCGCCTCATATATCTTGTTAATGGCTGTGTTTCCTAACTCACACATGAGCTAGAAAGAGCAATATGGACAAAAAAAGAGAGAATGTGAAAAAAACTAACTAATCCAATGCATGTTTCAAAAATGTATCTAATACATGAACGTATGGGCATGATGTCCATGCTTACTTTGACGAGCTCTGGCTCCCATGAGTCCAGTGTCAGGGATCGTACCTTCGAGAAGTGGACACCTAAACTCCTGCAAACACAAAAACCAATTCAGATGCATGTTCATGTGATACATTATGTATTTCTGTGTGTGTATATGTGTGTTACCTGTGTATGCCAGAGCAGGTGATGCACAGCGTGATGCCCAGATTGATAGAGGCCCAGTCGGGTCCAGGCTCCCCACAGTCACAGCACTGGCTATTCCCTGAGATGGTTTGCACTTCCTCCAGAGCCTCCCGAACAGACGGTTCTGCCTCCCCTGAACTCAAACGAACATTTCCCGCAGACACTGAACTACAGCGATCTCTCTGTTTAACACACACAAACACACACATCCTTTTATAACACTCCTTTATTAAAAACCTTCATTAAAACATGGCATTTTAGCTGATTCCGCTTAATTCAGCGCACTTTTGGGCATGATTATGTAAGTGGAAACTTCTAAATAGTTTACTGTAAAAATAATAAGGTATTGATTATTACATGAATTAAAAAAAAAATCTTAAAAAAAAAATCAAGCAAATTTAACATTAAATGCTGCACCTACTGTACCTCTGAAAAAAAAAAATCTTTAAAGAATAGGAGATAATCTTGGGGTTTACAAAAAATCACCATAATCAATATTAGTGTAATTTTTTATTTAATAAAAAAAAAAAAAAAATTCATTTAAAATTATCTGTATAAAATATTAACAAATTTAATAAAAACAGTAACTTTTCAAGTATTTCTTAAATACAAATCAACTATGCTGCCGATGCAAGGCATTCTGACCAAGAAGCATATCTGACCATAGCAAAATATCATTATTTACAGAGAATACATCTAAATATGCATGTAAGTGCTGCAGACAGTACTAACAATACTTTAGAAAGATTGTTATCATTACATTATTATTTATTTTAATGTAGACTTGGTGCTTCTGACATGCCTAGCCTGTAGTAATATAATCTATGGTATGCCTACAGTTAGGTGTTAAATGCGGATGTGCGTGACATACAGTGCCAAGATTGTCATCTCTTCTGTCCTGGAAGGCTGAGGCGATGCTGTTCTGGACAGCGCTGATCCAGCTTTGCTGCTGTCGCTCTGAATCAGCCTGTAATAAACAGCTCCTACACAAACACACACACACACAGATCCTGTCATTTGGAGCATGGGCGGGTTATGCACAGACTTGTCTAAATGCAGAATAACATATTTACAGGACTGTTTACAGTCTAAATACAGACAGAACCCAAACACAAGAACACGGGAATCAGAAAAATCCACATCCACATTATATTCCAGTTCTGACAGATTCGTGTACAGACACACAGAGAGACTCACTTGGAGGGAGAGACGACCTCAAAGCAGAATCGTCTGTCTTGTTCACTGCAGGTCTTCACGGTGCATAAGCGCAAGTCCTCCACAACAACAGTGATCTGCTCCTGATACAGAGAGACAGAGAGTATATTGAAATAAAACAAATATGGTCTGGATGTGCAATTTATAATGTCACCAAACAAAGAGAACAATTAAAACATTCTCTATAAATTTCCTATTTCCCAACATTTCGTCAGTGGTTTGTGGGTGTGTGTGAATCAGTGGGTCATTACTGTTATTGGTTAATGCCATGTTATCCTTATGTTAAACAATCTAATACTTACATTATGTTTCTTTTGGTAAACCAGCTGGTTCTTCTGAATGGAGAACCAGCGCCTGCGATATGAACACACCCACACACATAGCCATGTGAGGTATTAATAATGCAGTCAGACATATGATTGTAATTCATCTCAGAACTGACTCACAGAAATAACATTCAACCGACAAATGTGCAAAACGGAAAGAGTCAAAAGAGCAAACGTATCTATTATAGGAAACCATCACTGTAAAATATAAATGTAAACGAATACAAAACTTCTACTAAGACAGACACAGAAACACTTGCTCTTGTCCAATTTGCATAGAAAATTATTACTCAAACAATGGTCATTTATTACAGCATTAAAAAAGTATTTGTATATTACATTTTGTATTTATTTCTTAATTTCATTTAATGTTTGTAATATAATTGCTTTGCTTATTAAAAGGTTTTAATGTATTAATTGTAATTATTTGTTTTACATTAATCCAATACTTCTGTGACTGAATCACAAATTGCTGGAGTGCTGTACCTGCTCCATGTTTTGAAAGCATTGCTGGCTCTCTTGTATAGGTAACCTTCCATCGCGATACCATTGGGTGCATCTGGGCTAAAGTCCATTATGGAGTCATCATATGACACATCCTAAAGACAGACGCACAAATATATCTTCCCTTTAGATGCATGTATAGTGTCTTTGTGTGCAGATACAATGGTGTGTGTCTGAGACTGAGAGAGAGAGAGAGAGAGTCTTACTACCTTTTTCTTGACAGCACCATGCCTCTGCTCCATATCCCTTTTCTCTCTTGCAGAATTCAGGACTAGCTGAGTATACTGGAGAAAAAGAGGAGAAAATGGCAATCATATTTTGTATTTGTGCCTAAATCAAAGTTGCATGGGCCATGTGACCCCAGAGTGGCCCTGTTTGTGTGTGCGTGGATGATGTGCAATATGTGACTGACATTTTAAATTCTGACCTGGGTCACGTTATTTGTAGAAACAAATCAGATTCTAATAAGATTTTTTCTTTTATGGAAAGCCAGTATGTAATAGTATCTAATAATCATCATACTGTAACAGAAGGCTTGATTTGTCTTTAATGTGACCTATAAATAAAATTATTTATGAATTGTCATGTTGAAGAACTGCACGGAAAGATGTGCAAACCAAATTTCTTAATGCATTTGATCTTGTGCATGCAGTTAAGGAAACATTGCTTGTTTAGATCTTATACCAACTTAAACATCATGTGACAACCTCACAAACATCAGGTTTGAGCTGAAAATCAGAACTGGGCATGTGAACGTTTGGCAGATAGGATAGAAAATCCCGAAAAGATGGAAACTTTTTGAGACTGAGGTTTGGAGCATTTAACTAGATCTCAGAATGGAAGAGTAATTGCATGTCATACAATTATAAACACATGCACGGAGGCTCAGTCTAAATCCCCGCGGCTGTGTATAGTTATTATGCGACTTTTCCAGTCAAAATTTGCGATGACAAGTCTGCTATAACTGTAGTCTATCTGGGGGTGCGGTGACTTCTTGGACCACAGTGAAGAGTCAAAGTGCACATCACTCAGGGCTGAAAAAGGATGTAAGACATGCTGGCACTTGCTCAACTTCCTGACCTATATCAAGAAGAGGTCATGAAGATCACCTCCACCTTCACTTGTTATCTTCCACAAACTTTCCTGTTCTCTCCCCCTCTCTTTTCCACTCCATTTTGTCAGTTCATCAAAACAATACACTTCCTCTTGTCCTCTCTAACATTAAATCTGTAAAAACGAAGCCACCTCTGATTTTACATTGTCCCAACAATGCTTCCATCTTCTCATTTTCAATCTGTATATGGCTCTAAAAAACACTGCTACTATGAATAGGCGCTAGAGATCTCTCTTGACATTTGTCTTGCTAAGCTTTTCACCATTTCCTGTGCTTACAGGAAGCTATGAGCAGGTTTTGTGGTTTTCACAGGCCAGTAGAAGGTGAGTAAGTTTCCTGTCTAAAACTTCTACATTTCAATGTTACACTCCTCAGTAACATCAAGTCATTAACTTGTCAAAACATTGTTGCGTAAAAAATGTATCTTCAACAGCTTTTAAACGTTTCTGATCTTGTCGGTGGAATTAAAAGAACAAAGATATTAGAAGATTTTAGAATTTGCATGCGAGTTTGCAAACTGCAGTTGGCGTTTGTTTATACTCTTGAACAGTTTCAAGCTGTTTTTCGGGCAATTTTACAGTTCTGCAAGCACAGAAGTGTTTGCCAATAGACACAGTACCCGTGTGTGATATATACTGTTTCCTGTTGTTGCTCACTCTGGCAGAAAACTTCCTGTCATGATGGGCCTCATGTGATATCTGAATGTACCATCACATTCCTCTCACTAGACCTTTGATCCCCTTCTTCAATTCAAACTTTACACTTCTGATTTTTAACTTTACAAACATGATCAAATAGATATATGTTTCACCCTCCAAGTAACAATTGCATTTTGTCCTAGTTGGTACTTCACACTTTCCCTTTCCTTCCTCTTTTTTCAGTCATGCGTCCAAGCAGCTTTACATACTTCTGACATAAACATTAGCTGATAGATTAGACTGACCCACACATTTCTTACCTCCTCGTTCAGTTGCTTGCGGTAGCTTTCCAGTTCTGTGAGTGACTGGTAGCCTTGCTGGAAGAACAAAGCCTGGGCCTCCATAAGAGAAAGCATCTGACACACATTCACCCAGAAGATAGACACACAAGCGAGAGTGATTTTAAGTTACCATTCAGTCCTGACCATTATAATAAGATTCTCAATTATATATTACATTAAAACCCATACCGCCATAAGAATTTCAGTCTTCTTCCTGGATTCAATGACATTAATCTAAAGTTAAGAGGAAAGAGAATTCAAATAATAAATAAGCACTCCTCGCTTAATACAAGCTAAAGCAAAAAAATCCTAAGTATAATTGCAATACTCAGTACAAGAACAGAAGCTTCGGGTTTATCTTGGTATACAAAAAATATAGTATTGCATTAAATAATCAATGAAATCTGCAAACATTTGGTAAGTGATAACCAGAAAACTGCATAATACTGTTTTCTTTTAATTCTGAACAATATCTATGGTGTTGTTTTATAGTTTAAATTACAGCCCAACCGATATGTTTTTTGGGGGGTCGACACCGATATTAGGGAATAAAAAAAGGCCGATATTAATATATCAGATGATATTCTTTATGTGTATATTATAGTACAGTACCAGTCAAAGGTTTGACACCTTCCCAGTCTTGTGTCAAAACTTTTGACTGGTACTGTATATAGAATAAACAGAATATATATATATATATATGAGCCTGACATCAGTGCACTTAACACATTTCACATCACTCATTATTGATAAATATAAAACACTATATATTTAACTTGAATTCGTATTTAAATAGTCTTTTTACGGTTTAATATTCACAGGCACAATAACAAGATTTGATTTAAGTGTACAGAACTGTACTCAAAAAGTATGAGTATGATAAGCTCTTTGTATGAGTATAAGTGACGGCGACATTGTATATTTATAGCATTTTTGCGTCTCACAAACTAGGTGAAAATGCACCTTTACTCAGGAAAAAGGTATACATGTTATGCAAAAAAAAGAAAAAAAAAAGAAGCAGAGGCATATTTGATGATACCGATATATCTGCCACATTTATATCTTTAAATGTGACTCAAGTGTCCAAATGCGTGCACTGTATATGTATGTACCTGCAGCACATAGTCCAGTGCTCCTGATCTGAAGGCTCTGCGTGAGTTCAGGAGGTTGTTGCTGGCTTCTTCCACCTCATGCTGTTTTCCACGTGGTGCCTGTGCGTTCCTGCTCAGCGCCGTCTCCAGGTTCTCACTGCTGCGCTCAAACTCCTTCCGTACATCCTTGAAACGCTTCACATCCCTTCACGAGAGATACAGTAGAGAAGAAGTTAACAGTTGCAATAAAAGGGGTCAGAAGGGTCAGTGATAAATGGAAAAATGAATGAGCTTTATACGGAATAGAAGATCTGATAAATAAAATGTGCTTTAGTGAAGAGGCAGAGGAAGAAAACACCTTACTCTTTCACAAAATTCTGTAGCTTCGACTTCACAGACTTTTGTGTGGTTTCAATCACCTCCTGTGGGGAGAGACATCATTCATGGAATGGGACACAAGCCAGAAGAAAAGTAAAAACAGGAACAGGATCTCCAGAGAGATTGTTGGCACATTGGTCACCAGTAGTAACAGTAAAAATAAAAAGAAAGAACTCGACTCACCTCTTGAGCAGTGACAATGTCTGACAGCTTTTTAGAAAACTTTTCTAAACATTCCTAAAAGAAAGAAGCACAGTCTCTATTAGGATTCTATTAACTTTCAATCATTTTCAACTCATATGACTACACAGGCATTGCTTTTTACTAATTTTATGTTCAGTTCAGCAAACACTTACACTTTTGCTCAAGTATTTTTAATTTAAAATTACTGTTTTATATTATAAAATATTTTAAAATTTACTTAATTCCTGTGATCCAAACTTATCCCAGTTTGCAGCCTTGTATGATCTTTAAGAAATCATTCTAATACGATGATTTGGTGCTGAACAAATATTTCTTATAATTAATAATGTTGAAAACATTATAATTATAAATTAATTTACTGTCAATCTAATGCATCCTTGCTGAACAAAAGTAATCTTACTGAACCCAAACTTTGAAACAGTTTTGTGTAATGGAAAAAATTAGGAGACCACTTGAAAATTCTCAGTTTGTCTGGATTTATTAGGTATATGTTTGAGTAAAATGTTAATATTTGTCTCATTTTGTAAAGGTCTGATAACATTTCTTGAAAATTAATATATATATATCAACATTTGGTAACCTCAGGGTTACTCCACCAAATGCTGATTTTATTTAAAATTCAGAGGAAATGTCATCAGTAGTTAACAGAATAAAACAAAAAACATGTTTTAGTCAAACACAACATGTGAATTTGAAAATCCAAAGAAACTGAGAATTTTTCAATGTTTTTTTTTCCATAGCTGTTTGGTCAACATTATCTTTTTTCATCATTTCTAGGTGCACGTGTCTCAAATGCTTAAGGCTTCCAACCTCTATCAGACCATCAAACATCTTCACATCCCATATTTTACACTACACTGGTCATTTTTGTTGTTTGTCATATGGATCTGGAACAGCCATGTGTGTAATCGTACCATTCTGGAATTGACAATAATGCTGTATCACTTCCTTCTTGTTTTGATGCTGTTATGGGTGATCACATGTTTATTTACCGGCTCAGGTATCAGCTATAGCCCACGTGGGTTTTGTATACAGTAAGTAATGCTCATTTGAAATCCGTTGCAGGACTGTTGAGACACTCACCCCCATGGTTCGGTCCTCAGAACAGTGGTGTCCCAGCTCTTTGAGGCCATTTACAAAGCTCTTACTGTTCTGGCAATAGGCACGGCCTGCATCCAGCATAGTGTGGCACTGTTTCACCAACTACACAAAAACAGGTTGTTTTTCCAGGACGTTAAATAATGTCATGTTATACATAACATACACATAAACCTCATGAAAACTTCATAAACAAATTTTGTGAGCAACTGTTAAACAATTAATCATGAGATGAACAGTAACCATCCAGTCAAATAAAATCAAGGGGAAATTATGTTGAATTGTGGTTAAAAGCTTTTCAATTGGCAATTCCTCTTTGTAGTTCCTCTGCATAACACTATATCTCTTCACAAGACCATAGAGCGGGAGACGCACGCCAGAAGAGAGGAACAATGACTTTGTTTCAATTTAGGGAATTGAGCATTGAAGGTCAAACACATAAACCCTGCAGCAATGATATTTGGGTGTCTATTGTGTGACTCTAAATAAGAGACTGCGTCTGTTATGGTTTAAAACAATAGCGAGACTTTGTTTTAGATATTTTGATGAAAACGAGAGTGGGTGTGGTGCTTGACCATGCAAAATTCAAATAAATAGTGGCCCAAATCTCTAGATATGACGTCAATATAAGTCTAAGGGATATTTTTTCACCTGTTTTATGTTTTATCATTCACAAGGTGCAAGGACATAAGTTTGCACACTTAGTAAGTAGTACTTTATTCACTTTTCTCCTAAACAAGCCCCATGTTTTGAGCTATCAATAATGTCCATAAGTAGAACGGGTTTCATTCTGGCATTTAAATCTAAGTGTTGGTGGTTTGTTCATATATAAATATCAAAGTGATTCAGCACGTAATGATGTCTCTCGGCATTTCCTCACCTTCTCGAGTCTGGTCTCCAGCTCACTAACGTTGACCTCCACCTTCTCGATTTCTGCCCTGTTGAAACATAGCGCATGCTTTTTCACACACAGAAGTGAAAAAAGAATGATATTCTCATTTAGCCTGTTAAAAACGCTAATCAAGTTAATCAAGGAAGCTATTATTGATTCAGTAGAGCGAATGGCTGCGTGCATATATATCTGCATTCAAATGTGGATTTCTATCAGTGAGTCTTTGCTTATATGTGTCATGAGACCTTCTCAAGAAGGCATAGAAAAATAGCTCAGCTCTTTGTGGTTTCCCGCTTTTTCACACATACAGTACAGACAGACAGTATAGGATGCTTATATTTTTCCACTCAAAAATGCATTTAATTAATAATGCAAAAACAGTAACTTTGAAACAAAATATTACAAAAAAGCTCAAATACACCATGCTGCATGTTATTTAAGTAAAGGCTGGAAAACACTACATGATTTTTAACCCCAATTTCAGCGTAGGCGAGTCAACGCTGTCTGCAAAGCTTTCACAGAAAACCGCGTAGTGTACGATGATCACAGTCTCTGATTTTTTAGCATCAGACTATGATTATATCCAGTTGTTGAGACATTTTTTTTAACGCATATCATTTTCACTTATCACGCATCTCCTCGTAAAGAGGATTGGGTGATTTGCTGTGGTCGACATGAATTGAATTTGGGGGTAGTGAGTGATCCTCAGTCATTTAGTCTATAACGCCCAGTTTCTGTAACCATTAACAAAGTTAGCAAGTGTATAATGCCAAGTGTTTTAGAATCTGTAATGCACTCCAGCCTTAATGTGAGCTTTAGAGCTTAGACACACTTTTTTTGTGCATGATTTTGTGCGTGTATTGAAGAAAACGTTGTAGCTTCCGAAGCAATCCACCCCTAAAACACACTTCCTGTCTCCTGTTTATCATTTCAGTATCGCTCGTCTCACTTCCTGCTCCCCCACCACTACCCATCACTTAGCAACCGGAGGCAGCCGCAGTCTGAAGTAAACTAGGCCTTGAATGTGTTCAAACCAGTAACCTCCTTGCACCTTCACTCGTTCTTTTCAGTTGCTTTCTGTGTATGAAGGTCAATAGCTGCCATGCACGGCTGTACATTTAGTGTAGATATGTTCCAGATGTTCTGTATGTTTAGATCCGCGTACGACAGATGAAAAGGGATATTGTGTGTGTTTATTCAAGTACATTTCTGAGTGGTGATGACCTAATTTTTGAACTCGCTACACCCTCTGAATCTGTTCCCTCTGCAGCCACTAAAACATGGCACTCAAACTTTCCATTATGCTGCCCAACTAAAATCTACAGCCAAACCAGAGAAAGAAAGAAACTTCCAAGTCGAATAGTTTTTTCAAAACAACTCAAAATGTGTTATTCTTATTACAAAATCCTTTAAATAATAGCATTATATATCCATGTAAACGCTCACGATGTAAAAAAAAAAAAAAAAACCTGTGTCCACCTCCTACTGTCCACAGAGACATTTCATTCATCATCCCATTCATTCCTTCTGTATGGACCTAAGCAAATTCTTTCCAGTGCTGTGCGATACACTAACCTACATTTAGGGCTGATCTGAGATCAGTTTTAATCAAGAACGTCTGGGCCAAAACCATTAAGCTGAACTCATTGACATGATCCTGGAACTGCTTGGAAAGAAACCTGCTACGTCATCCCTTCTGCACATGACAGTGAAGTTTATCATTTTAATGTAACGCACGTGACCAGTCTTTTATACACACACACACACACACATATATATATATATATATATAATACATAACTATATATTAATATATAATGCACAGTCGGTATTACATTTTTATTACCATGTATTATATATATTATTACTATTATATGTTGTTAAATATTTTCAGTGATATATATATATTAAAAAAAAATAGTTTACCTGAATCGCGGGGAGTCTTTTAGGCATTCTTCAAAATCCAGTTTGACAGTCATTTTTGGCAATTACGAAGAACACAGTCGATGCGAATAATTCTTTTAATTCCTCACAGTTCTTTATTGTGTTGCGCCCTAATAGAGTTCCTTTACGCTGTAAACGTCCAACACTGTGAGACCACTGGTGTTGACAACATCAGGTTTCGTTTAGAAAAGATGAATTAAACCAGTCGTTTCCATTGGATGCTTTCGCTATAAATACCAGTCGGGTGTTGCCTTGTGAAAGCAAAAAGCATCTTCTCCAAAAACTAAACCCAAGTTTGTGTTTTCCGGTAATTTACCACTACGACGAGTCACAGAAATAAAATAAAATGAAAAATAAATTGTGAATGATACAAATATTTAAAAGAACGAGTGCTGGTGTAAGAACATTAAGTAAAGCGTACCGATAATTATGACCTCATCCCTTTCTAAATGTTCAAGAGCGCGCTTTCATTAAACGCTCCATCCATTTATTAGTCCATAGATGCGAAGTTGATATATCGGCATGTCCGTGTACGTTTCCCCTGAGAGACTAAACTTGTTCGCACTTCACAGGAGAACTTTTTTTTTCCGCTCTTGAATTTGCCACAGTTGGTCCACCCCCCTTAGCGCGAGCACGTTGTTTCCGGGTTTCGGTGAACCGAGAAAATTAAAGCAGATTAGCTGTTTTCAAGAGAGATTAACACTTATTTAGCATGCTATTGCTGATTATGTATTTATTGCTGCTTTTGCTAAAGCACATATATCGTGTCGCATTGCATAGTCACTGAATTCATTACGAAAAGGCAAGAAAATGATTATTCCTCCACATCCCAGTTTCAGATGAAGGCTTTTTCAGGGAGTGTTTCGCTCAGTTTCTAACATCACGTGTCAACAAAACCACACTGCTTTTGTCACTAAATCTGCTAGCAGTTTATCCATACTTGTCCCGGTTAAACCTGTTGTTCATAAGAAAGCCCCACCTGACAGCAGTGAAAGCATTCAAGCCAAAACCGAAACACAGGCAAAAGCTGCGAGTCTGAGTCAGAGATGTAAATTTAAAATAATCCCATGCAGCAACTGTACACGACACATGCAGGCTCAATTAAGCCATGCTATCATTGATCTCTCTTTAGTGCTTTGACACAATTTGTATTGTTAAAAGCTTGATTGATTAACTGAAAGTTTAAAAATACAACTTCCAACAAATTACTTTTGAATTAAAAAGAAAAAGCTGTGTCCCCAATCAATATGGAAACAGTCTAGCATTTACAAACTCCTGAACACACTGCAAAAATAGTGTTTTCCCTCAGTAGCCTACTGTTGCCTTGTTTTTCAGTGCAAAGTTTATTTATACAGCACTTTTCATATACAGTGGCAATTCAAAGTGCTTTGCATACAAAAGGAATTAAAATAATCATAAAAAAATAAACACAACAATAAAACAAGAAATGCAAAATGATTTAAAAAAATATAAACAGTTAAAACAGTTCTGAATTAAAATGATTATAGCCTACATAAAATGCAATGCAAATGTCTTAAGATTCTTGAAAGAAGTGTTACGATCTTGTTTGTGAACTCTTTTCCCATAACCACAAGAGGTCACTCTATCACCACAAACTCTCAACTGTTTGCCCATCATGCTTCACTCTTGGACTAATCACACACACCTGTGGCTCATTACCTCACCCACACACTAGTGATGGGAATTCCGGCTCTGTCTAGAGAACCGGCTCTTTTGGCTCGGTTCACTAAAAAGAGCCGGGTCTTTCGGCTCCCAAGCGGCTCTTCAGGTTGTTTTGTTGCATTAATTAATTTATTATCAACAACAATATAATATTTATAAGGAGTCAGCGGTAGTCCTTAAGATACGTTACCAGCGCTGCAACACACTCAGCAAAATATAATTATTTTTATTAGTAAAATCCCAGAAAATATTGAGATATGTGATGCGATCTGGGAAAATCCGTCAGATGTCCCGCTGGGATGTTTTTCAGAAAATTCTAAACAGAAAATGGCGATTTATTGCAGGAAGCAGTGCATGAATGTGCTGCGGAGGTGCTCTCTCAACACCACAAAAACGGTTAACATATCCTATCAAAACTTTTTGTCAGTTCACAGCAGAGATAGAAATTCATCCTTTCCAATAAGTTTAAATTGATTTTAACCTTTTATGTGCATTTTTGCCTTTATAAAGCCATTTTTTTCCTAAAAGTGTGCATCATCTCATGAGTCAAATGCACAAAATGAATTACTAATGTAAAAAAAAAAGGTGTTTTGTATTTATGTTTATTCACTCCACATAAAATGTAAAAAATAAATTATAAAATACAAAAACCAACTATTTATAATTCAACTTAAATTTTCAGCTTTTTCCTTTTAAACAAATTTAAAGTGAAACAACACAAAACACTGCAAACCCTTTCCTCTCTGCTCAGCGCAAATACAAGGCACAAACACATATTGACCAATCACGTGCGGCGTGAAGCGAAAAAAAGTGAGAGAGAGATAGAGAGAGAGGGTGAGAGAGAGAGAGAGAGAGAGAAAAAAACCCACGGCTCCCAATAAGGAGCCGGCTCCAGTCGTTCACTTCAAAGAGCCGTTTCGTTCACGACCGACCCACCACTACCACACACTCATTACTCCCTGCATATAAGCCAGACTCTCACACCAGCTAATTGCGAAGTCTTGATTTGCCCCGGCTGTCATCTCTGAGCGTTTCTTCCCGTGTTTGTTTTCCCGTTATTACCTAGGACTGTTTATTCTGTTTTGTGATTGTTTGCTGCCTGCCCCTGATTCCTGCCTGTTTATCTTGACCCTGATTCTGTCTCATCCCCATAGCTCTGTTTGCCGGTGTTTTGACCCTGCCTGTCAACCTTGAATAAAGTTTATGCGAATGGATCAGCACGCCTCCATCTCCATTGCTACATCAAGATACATTTAGGCTACTTGAGAAGCAAATTTTTGTGAAATTGATCAGGTTTATGATTAGAATAACCATATCTGCCATACCTCACAGACAGCTTTATTTAAAACTCACTTAATTTTGCTCAGTTTTTCAAGACTTCCAGTTAAGACCTGCAGAAACCCTGTGAAATATGGCCTTGCAGATGACATTTCTATTTACGAACTACAGCTAAACCGTATGTTTGGCGAACCGCTACCTCTGCTGGTCGGAAGTCGCTATTGCAGTTCACGCATCCTGTGTTTTCACTCACTGCAAGCCCAGGAACCAGGCCAAAATTACATCAGTATAACTGCTGAGATGTCTCCGCTAATGTGATTTCACACAAGAACGTGTCAACAGCATGCACTCGCTTCAAATGCATCTAAAGTATGATCATTACGCTATTTTTTTTCAGTCGCGGTCCATAAGGGACACTGCGTGTTGATTGGGCACTTCATGTAAAGAGTTAATAAACACACGAAGGACAGCATTTTTTATTTCAAACGTCATACAGAAGGGCGTGATAAACCCTACTCCCGTCCAAGATAGAAAATCTCACGTTGCTGGGAAACACAAATAAGCGAAAAATAATGAGCGCGCAGCCATCATAAACAAAATATTGTTAAGCAGATTAATCCCCACTTATCCCGCTGCGTTCATGCGCGCTTTCCAGAGGCACAGAGTTGCCTCCTTCGTCCTCGTCTTGCTTTCTGTTCGCAATCTCCCCAGAATCTGTGAGAGGAAAGACGGCTGCGCAACAGCAGAGTGGTTTGATACCGCGCGTACGGAGAGGAATCAGCAGAGCGAGGAAGAATAATGATCCCAGATTTTCTTTGCGCCCAGAGGAGAAAACCGCAGCGATGAATAAATAAACTCCTCGCGGATCGGCCAGTCGTGACCACGGGAGACTACGCATGTAAGATCGTTTCATGTCAATTCAAGTCAGCGCATGAGAAGACCTCCAGACGCATAGGCGCTCTCAGAATGCGCGCGTGAGAAAAGGCACAGGCTACTACTACGGCGGGGGAATTAAAGTGCAGCGGCGGGCGAGTGAACGTCTTGAGGGCCAGGGGGTGTGTGCGACTGCAGGACACCAGCATGTCGAACCGAAAGCACCGGGACAACCAGGAGATATGCGCCCGCAAGGTCCGAGAGCTCGCCCAGACGGGAGTGAACAAGCACTGCTTCGAGTGCAGCCAGCCTGGGGTCACTTACATCGATATCACCGTGGGCTGCTTCGTATGCACGTCATGCTCCGGAATGCTGTGAGTGCTGTGATATAATGCATGTGATTACCACAGCTTATATAGTGACATCTATGTTTTGTTCATGCTACTCTTCAGCAAACTCTGGAAAATACTGTTACGCGGCTACAGCGTGAGTTTGAGAGATCTCTAGTGTTTACATTCAAGACAGTCGGTAATTGCTACTTTGTCGCTTTCAGGCGTGCCCCAGTCTCGCTTGCGTTACGTCACGATTTCAGGTTTGGCATTCATATAAGCGTGTTTTCTGCATGTCAGCAAAGGAATGGTGTGATTCCACTGCAGTTTCTACACGATTTCAGTATGCAACTGCACTCACGCGCACTGGAGCGGGGGGAAAGGAAAGGCTTCCTTCACGGTTTTGTAATTTGTTGCTGCAAGAGGCTCTTGCAGTTTACTATCACGTTCACGGCCCCGTCACCGTTCACCTCACACGTTCCTACTGTTTGTGTTCAAATAAACGCCAACCCGTTGAACGTTTCTTCCCAGTTTCTCCGCGTTTAACCACGCAGTTTGTTTCTGTTTCAGGAGAGGGCTCAACCCACCCCACAGAGTTAAGTCTATTTCCATGACAACCTTCTCCCAACAGGAAGTGGAGTTTTTGCAAAACCATGGCAACGAGGTGAGTGACAGGTCCACTAGTAGCTACATAAATGATGCTGTGCGAGTTTCTGAACGCGAGACAGTTGCCTTTTATTTCTGAGGTAATATAGGCTAAAATCAATCACGTTCTCTATTTAAATTTTGCATATTAAAATATTTTTAAAGATTTGTTTTTGACACATTTGCATTTTTATTATGATTGGAGAGTATATGAGACAGGAAGTGATGTAGGAGAGGATGGGAAAATGACTGTTAACGCCAATATTTTAATGTAAAATGGTAGTTTCCCATTTCTTAATGTATGCACTTTTGCATGTGAGTACATTAAGATCATACATTATTTAGTGCTTGATTTAAAATAATAAAAAAAAAACATTGCTGGTTAATATATGTCGATTTAATCATCAAAATATGTTAATTAATATTTTAAATTTTACACCACATACCATATTATATAATCTAACACAAATGGTGGTAATTATAGTTAATTACTTAGTAAAAAATCTAAATATAGGGTTACTTTTGTATGAACATCAATGGGGATTTTTTTTTTTTTTACCATCACAAAGCCCTGAACTTAAAAGTAAACCCAAAGCTTAAAAATAAACATAGCACTGAGCTGCTAGTCATGCAAAGAAGGCATTTACATAGGAGAAACTCAACACTGACTAACGTTAAAAGAAAACCTATTATATACATATATACATATAAAGACTATATAGTGCTAAAACGTAATAACAATATAACAATACATATTTTGCAAAGACATATGTTATGTCGCATATAAACAACCTCATAAGTAACATACTCTAAATTCTATTAATAGAAAATACCACATGTGTAAGGGATAGACTTTCACAGTTTATTTTCAGCTGTATTTCTTAAGTGGATGTGTGTCAAAGTGCATATGTAAAACCACCTAGTCCATCCTCAAAAATGAAAGACTGAAAATATTTGATGTCTTCAATAATATAAACTATAAAAGCAGGCTAACTTAGTAGTGCGTTGAGTAAATGCTATATAACTGAGCCTCTGTTAAGTTTTGTATTAAGTCAACTGTGTTTAAATGGTGTGTGGGCACAGCATAATATATATAAAATTTTGTAGTACATAATATAATGCGGTTTCCTATGAGCGTGTGAGCAAATCTGAATGGGGTTCAAGTACAGACACTGCTCTTACACTCCCCAGCCGACACACACATACTCACATTCACACCCACGATTGGCACTACAGGATTCTTGCTCATTGCAGTTGAAGCCAACTCTGAATGCTCAGAGGGTGGGCGCCGTTGCTTGTGTAACACTGGCAAAAAATTCATCTGACTCATTCCTCCTCTTACTGTCAGTGAAGCACTTTGAGTATGAGAAGGAACAGACAGGCACAGCAAATATCAATGCTAGTGATGACATTGAAGCGTATGATAAATGAAAAACACACGGGTAAATCGTTACTAATCCATACACAAATCACAAAGCGTAACTGAGCCTGATAATTTGCATCTAAGCTTATTTTATGCTAAAAATGTGTGCATTTGGACTAATTTTTTGTCATTTACACCATTGAGCATTTGGGTCTAATTTGTTAAAGTACATCAGAAACATGCAACAAACAGTAGCAGTTTGACATGTTTACATTAACTATTAATGTGCAGTAATAATAAAGCTTTTAAGTTAATTGCAAACATAACCACAAAGATGCAACATGCTTTCTAAGTAGTCTTGGGCAATCTCTATTTTACATTAAAATGCTAGCAAATATCTCCTCTGAAGTGTCCAAGCAAATACTATGATGATTAGCCTGTAACAGGCAGTATAAGCTTTGTTAATGAAGCTTCAAAAGGAGATTAACTATGTTCTTGGTTTACGGGGGGGTTAGGTTGGAAGGAGGACCTGGCTCTGCATATTTGACCCCAAAACAGACGGCTGTTTTGACACACGTGACACACAGAAGCTGAAAGAGTTCTTGCAGGACAAATATGAGAGAAAGAAATGGTGAGTGAGAAGGAGTGTGGTCATAAAGGTAGTTTTAGTGTGGATCAAACTGAATGATCAATACATGCCCTGAAACAGTTCTGCCTTTTCTCCCTGCATTATGTATGGATGAAAAGTAGATGAAATGTGATACCAAGAAGTGTCTGTTTTTCCAGGCATTTCTCTAAAAGTAAGATCCGCAGGGATGTGAATGAGTCACCCTGGGCTCCAGGGGTTCAGGCTGTTCCAGCTCCACATGGACCCGCTCAGAATCAGCCTCCGCCCGGACATCCTCTGAACCCTACAGCCCGGCCCACCCGTACCCTGGTGAGGAAAACATGAGGAAAGATCAGGAATTAATAAAAAAAAAATGTATAGAGAGAGAAATCACAAAAAAAATTCAGCAATGTTTGCATTTATTTTATACAGTATATATATTTTTATTAAATGTATTATTTTTATTATTAAGATAAATAAGAGCCGTTTTATTTATTTATCAATTTTTTTGGACTATCAGAGCAAAAATGTTGGTGGCATTGAAAATAAAATGAATCCTTAAAGGGTTAGTTCACCCAAAAATTTAAATTAGTTGGTCTTTTTCCTCACTTTCGAAGCCTCCTAGGTGTATGTGACTTTCTTCTCTCAGACAAATCCAATCAGAGTTATATACAAATTGTCTGGAACAATGTTAATATAACTCTGATTGGATTCGTCTGAAAGAAGAAAGTCCCATACACCTAGGATGCTTTGAAGGCGAGTTAAACCCAGGCTATTTCTCATTTTTGGGTGAACTAACCCTATAATTTAATTTATTTTTCAATAATATTATTATCAATAATTATTATTATGAATGCAAATTACAAATGGTTTGAGAAGGAAAGTAAAGCTGTAATTTTACATTTATAGAATTAATAATAATAATGAAAATAATAACAATTCTTATACATCATTATTATTGTGGGCATAAAATGCATCAAATGATTTTACAAGGAAAATAGAATATGCAAACTGGCTTATTGTCAGTGCTGTAAAACTATAATTTATTATTGTTAGAAATGTAAGAGAAATTTACATTCAATGATTTTACAAAGATAAAGGGGGAAAACAGGCTTAGCATCAGTGAAGAATTCTAAAAATGTAATTTCACTTTAATGAAATAGATATAATAATACTGAATAGATATGAGCACATTTGTAAGAGTGAAAGAGGGTTTTGGACAGAGCTGTCTAACATGCTTTCATCTCTGATCTGAAAACCAGCCCCAAAATGTGTCACACCGAGGGTGCTGATCTGATTTTTAATACTGTACGTGTGTGTGTGTGTATTCCCACAGTCCCAGTCCCAGTTGTCAATATGGGACAGAGCTCCTGCTGTCTCCCCAGCTGATAGCCGAACCGAGGTGTTCACTGCCAGGCCAACTCGCTCACAGAGCTTCAGAGATCATCCCATTAAAGGTACAGCCTTCAGACTGTCTTCTCATCCATCTGCTCTTCTTTCCTTTCCTCAATCTGTTTTTGTTCCTCTTTTCAGGTCTTCTCTTCCCCTCCTTCCGTCTTGTCTACCTCTCTCCTCAATATTAATACTGATATACTGTATTGTGGGTCATCATTAGACTGTGATTTATTATTTTTCATTTTTATATAAATATTTTAATGTCTGTTCCTCACTATCTGTCCAAGACACATTGTTAAGTGGTGTGGAGAGACAGAGGCCAGGAACAATTTCTTCTGGAATGGGACACCAGAATCATCCCTCCTCCTTTCCAGCCCTTCCACGTCCTTCAGGTACACACACACACACACAGATAAAATACATTCCTGTAAGTATATAATGGGGTCCAAAATTATAATGGGGTTATGTAATGGGGTTACATTAAAAATCTGAGAATGTTACGTTTTAAAATTAAAAGTAAGTTATATAAAATTAAAAAATAATATATTCAGTATAATTCAGATTAGAAAGTAATATGTCAAATTCTGCATTATTTATAAGCAAATTTGTGACATTCAAATAAATGAAATTCAAGTTTTACACTCTTGACTTAAAAATTGATAAAACCTTTTATATTAAATTAGAAATAAGTGTCTGAAATCTTTAATGATGAATTACAATGTAAATCTACATTTCTGTATCATTTAAAAACTCATTATCCCTGAAGTTTTTTTTTTCACTATTTCATTTAATCTCACCTCCCTTTCCTTATCTTTTATTTCACAGCAAGTAGCACTTTCAAAAACAGCTTTACTTTAGGTAAGTCGCTTCAACGATATATATTTGATTATGAGTGATTGTGCAATGCAGACACTAGACAGCTATACCTCAGACCATCTGGCAGCAATGCTGAGTGAGCTAGCCATGACAAGCAAAAAGAAAATGCATGCACTAGTGTGCAGATGTAATGTTCGGGCATATCGTTGAGAAAGAGGCAGAGGAAAAGCTTGACGCTATGCAGAATTGAACCCCCATGGAATAATGCTGTTAACAAGAAACCAGCGGAAAAACTATGGTTTAGATCAAGATCATATGACCAAGCTAGTCTGAGTGTAAGATAAATACATTCAGGGTGTCAGCAGTTTGTTGTTACAGTATTATATAAGCCAGTCCAGTAAAACAAGCTACAAACGTTAAGAAGCTATTTTAAGAAACACCTTGCCCAGTTCAGCCTAGCTTCAGAGATGTTTCTAAATACCAGCAGTGCCATGCTAAAGTCACAGAATGATATTAAATGTGTCCTGCGCCCGCTCCAGCCAGCTACTTCAAAGCCCTACTTCACAGCTCTGCCAGGTCAAGGAGAGACAATCTGCTCTTTGATAATGAAAAAGGCACAGGCTTTAAAGTAAAGGTATATTTAGAAAATTGCCCAGACCAGTGCCTGCTGTGTCTCACGTCTGTAACCATAACCTGTTGATGTGAAAGAATGTGTATTATCTGAGAATATACTGGAACATTAATATTATAGGTCACACTTTATTTTTAGGTCCAATTCTTGCTTTTAACAAACCATCAACTATGACTTTTGCCTCAATAAACAACTAATTTGCTGCTTATTACTAATTAGTAGTTGTTAAGTTTAGGTATTGGGTAGGATTTGGGATTTAGTATATGGTAATGCAGCATATGTGCTTTATAAGTACTTATAAACAGCCAATATGTTAATAATAGGCATGCTAATAAGCAGCTTATTTATATTGAGAATTGGTCCCTATACTAAAGTGTTACCATAATATAGGTTTCATTGGGCGCACGTGCCTGGACAGAAATGAACTTCCGGTCTGTGTTTGTTTATCGGTCTGGTGTCGCCGGCTACAAAACCAGCTAATGATGAGTAATGAAGTTGGTCTCAGGTTATTGTGCTGTGGGATGTGTTTCCCATATGTTCATTTATTTGTGGCGACCTGCCACGATATCAAAAATGACCAATTTTCCAAAAGGCTTCGTTGACTAAACAAGAGTACGTAATGCACGTTTAAATTTTTTGTTTCTTTAGGTTTCTTGTTTTAGTTTGAATAGTTTTAGGTAACAATAACACTGTCTGCAAAAGCATTTAGAGCACAATAACTGATAGACTTTCTGATTGGTTCAGGTCGCGCTCTGTCAACTGGGGGTGGAGCTCCATTCAGAGCCTTCCCTAAATCGATGAGTTTGGATTTTGGGGGCCTAAGCCACGCCCACAACACTCTAAGTTCTGCTGCTCCGCCCCTCGTCACTCAGGATAAGTATGCAGCCTTATCACATCTTGATAAGGTGTTCTCAGACAGCACACCTATCACAGGTAAGAAGTCTTTTTTTTTTCTTATAATATTATTAAGCCAATCCATAAGATAAGTCCAAGCAAAATCATGTATTAAATAACCTAAAAGGTTTTCTTGCTAAATGCAGTGTGTAGATTTGACCATCCCTTTTACACTTTCGTAGCCATTACAACAGCTCCCTCTGATGGACCGCCTCAGTATAGCACCCTCTTTAGTAACCGACTATCCTCCAGTTCCACCCCTGCAAGGTAAAAACTTTAAATAAAATAGAAGATATTACACATAAGCCAAACTATATAAAAAAAACATATCTTCCAATCCACATTACAGTTACGGTGTTTGTAAAGGCTTATAGCATTTCTTTGTTTATTCTTGTTTTCCTCAATCTATCTATTTTTCTCTCTTTTTCAGCTCCCCAGGTGTTCCAGAGGCCACTTCTGGATCTCAAACATTTGCAAGTGAGCCATTCAGAGTAGTAGTTTATCTAGATAACCCACCCAGAACTGACTGTAGGGACTGCCTTTGAGTTTTCAACCTTAGCTTAGTCTTTAAAGCCGGGGGTAAACAAGTAGATTGGAATATATAGATCCCGAATTATCCCATTTCCCAGAGTTTTTCTAAGAAGAACCATAGCCTGGGTGTGACATGCAACATTTGGATGACCTCAAAAAAAATCTCTGACATAAAAACATCGCAATAATTAAGTCAAAACAGGGATGGAATCCAAAGTACAATTAGTGCTAATGAGAGGCCTTCTGCTGTGTGTGACACATAACCACACTTTTTCCCCCTCTCTGATTCAGATTTCCCAAACCCCTTCAACTCTACAGCCAGTTGCGCCCAGCCCGTTCTGTCTCCCAGTAACCCCTTCAAAAGCACAGCCTCAGGTAAGAGAAGTGTTCACTTCATATTTTGACTTTTAGAAAACAGGAAGACTGCAGTTCAGCACAATGCAGTTTTTGAAGTTATCAGCACTTTTGGAAAGATATGATAAATTTTTAGCTTTAATCCATTTAATAAAGTATGTTTATGGACTGAGGTTATCTTAGAAACTGACTGTAAAGGAATGCATTCAATCCCTATAGCTTCTTAACCAAGCCTTCATGTTACCAGTGACACATAGGGACATTTCCCATTGAAAGCAGCCAAGAGTCAACATTAAATCTGATTGTGGGACACCAGCCCATAGTTATGTCTTATGAAGGATACATTTTTACAATGCAATAAATCTGACAGAGTGTACTTGGCTTAAAAGGAACTTAATCCATAAAGCAATGAATCTGATAATTGGCTATGCTGGTGTTCCCGTGCTGAACTATTGTTGCGGAACTACTTCTAATAAATCAAATAAAATGCTTACTCCCGCAAATGCTGTGAACCTAAAGGAGGATCTCAAAGCCAACACAAACAGTGATGTCACCTGGTGAAATTCTAGCGCCAGGAGAGTGGTCTGTTGGATTTATTGTTGGCTGAATTGAAGTGTTGGAGGAAATAATACACTTTGTTTTTTAGCAGTCAGCACATTTATCTTGATTTCCTGAACGCTGGGTTCAACACTCTTCAAACATGCAAACTGTATTTTACAGCCAAAGTAAAAACAACACTATTTATATATTGTCTGACTGCATGTCTGCTTATAGACACATACAAATAGACATAAATATGACAGACAGATGGATAAATAGATGGATAGATGGATTCAATCAGATGTTGGAGATAGAGAACGTAGATGGATAGATCTTTTGTTTTTGGATGTTTAAGGGAATTTGGACTTTGTTTTCCCTCCTATTTATATATTTTTTAATACAGAAAGCCAGGGATGGATAATTTCATGTTCATAATCACCCTGGAGTGCTCAATTTTATTTATTTAGTGAAAAATTCTAGGGGTGCCAATAATTATGGCCAATGTGTATTGGAGAAAAACATTTATTTTATCATGAGATTTTCTCCCCATTTTCAATTGTTTTACTTCAACGATAGGTTAGAATTTTGTGAATTTTTACAAATTAAAGATCAAAAGGGTAAACAATGCAGATTTATTTTCACAGCCACCTTTGGTCAAATTTTCCAAGGGTGCCAATATTAGTGGAGGGCACATAGATAGATAGATTCACACTTGTTGTATTTAACTGCAGTGTTCAAGACATTGTCTTTCTGCTTGACAGATGATGCCTCCTCCTCCTCCTCAGTCGTCTTTCCTCAGTCTGTCTCTTTTCCTGCGCCCACCACCCAAAGTGCTTTTTCTCACCAACAGTCTAGTAACCAGGAAGCAAACGGTAAGTATAGCAAGCTTAAGTCTTTAAATCTGCTTAATGGCAGTGAAACCCATCTTCTTAAAATAGTCCATTAATCAATTAAAAGAATCAGTCAGGAATTAGCGCTTAAGAAGAGACACTGCAGAGGGAAAACTCAAGATGACCGTGGAGAGAGGCCGTTTTGTTGACCTCAATTATAATGTGTGCTATTTTTATCCTTTGGCTTGTTTGTTTGTAGGTTTCAACTCATTTCCTGCCCCCGAGTCTGTCCCTAAAGTCCCACGACCAATGTCTGTCAACCCTTTCACTGTAAGCATGATCTTCTTTCTATGCTAAGAGTCAGTAAATGGAGTGTAGTAAATAACCATGTGCCTATATATCGTAAATCACTTGTAGGCCGTAGTTTACAGTGCTGGGAAGTCATTGATTAATCTGGATTACGTAATCAGATTCCGAAAAACAATTACTTGTAATTACATTACTTTACGTTTGTTAGGTGGCTATAATTACACAGAAAATTGAGAGGCCACACGGCATAAATTAATAAGTCTCATTTTGTTTCACACTGATATTTTTTTAATGTAAAATGATTTATTTCTGTTGATTTTCAGTTTGTATGATTTAAATGAATAGTTAACCCTACAAATTGCTGAAAATGTACTCAGCCTCAGGCCATTTAAGATGTAGATTAGTTATTTTTATAGAATTTCAGCATTGCATCAATTCCTCAACAATGGACCCTCTGCAGTGACTGGCTGCCGTCAAAATAAGAGTCAATAAAAATGCCACATTGATCCACAAGTAATCAACCTGTCCATCAATTAACTTCAAACTGCTGCTTTTGGCTAAATTATTCAGTCAGTTATTCAATATTCTTTCTTTAGTACAGATGTTGTCTCGCTTGAATCAGGAGGGGGGGGGGGGAGAGAGAGAGAGATACTGTTTATATGCAAAAACAGTTGTGTGGGGGATGGACTTTTTCACTGAAGAAAGTGTTATGGATTATGCAATTACACATATTTTGTAATACCATAATCCATTTCACGTATTTTGACCAAAAGCGATGGTTTAATTATTCAAATTTGTTTATTACACCCATGCATAAGATGATAATTAAGGGACTGGAGTGGTGTGGGTTACTTGTGGATTATTGTGATGTTTTTATCAGCTGTTTGTCTCATTCTGACGGCACCCATTCACTGCAGAGGATCCATTGTTGAGAAAGTGATGTAACACTAAATTTCTCCAAATCTGTTGCAAAGAAGAAACCAACTCATTCCCACGTTCATCATTTCAGCAAAATTTTATATTTTTGGGTGAAATATTACTTTAATTTTTAGCTTTCTTATCAATTTACGAATCCCCTTAATTCCACACAAACCTTTGTTTGGGAAACCCTGCCTTTATGTGGTATTTAATACACTCCATTTTGTTCATAACAAAGCATTGAATACAAGACAGTCATGATCGAATCAATGTGATGTAATGTAATAAATTAATAGACAAATTTTTATCATGCAATTACATTCAGTAATGGATTACAATTTGTACGTAATCTACCCAGCACTAGTCTTTCAATCTCTACAAGCATACAACGTTTCTTAGGATGTGTGTGTGTGAGGGGTTAAGAGTGTTTCTATGACATCTCTTAGGGGAATGTTTACCCGAGCAGAGGAGCATCACTGAACCCTTTCATCTGAACCACCTCGGCAATGGAGAAAGAAGAGAGCAAGAGGAGCTTGTTTACCTTGCCATACGTACAGAAAACACCCAACACTTCTGCGTGTGTCTTCATGTATGTTTAAAGGTGTGTGTGTGTGTTAGCAGATATTGTACATGTAACTATTTGTACATGCTTTGTTGGATGTGTGTGTGCGAGTATGTGTTTGTACATGCCCTTTTGTACCAGATGCTATAAATGAAGCTTTGTGTGTGTGGGTTCTGCCTAATATCAGAGAGTTTTTTTCTGATAATAGGAGAACTTCAGATGCAAGGTGCTTATGAGAGCCATTAACACTCACAAACACACACACAAGCTGCTGCTTTGATTTTTCCCGCACAGTAGAAAACTTCTCGTGCCAATATCGCCCTAACCTGAGTGCCCGCTTACTTCACTCAATCACTGAGGATGACACATTACAATAAAACAGCAGCTTCAGATCATACCAGTAATGCATTGCTCCTCAGTGCCGATTTGGTTTAATTGATTCAGATGCATGTTAAAAAGACGGCATAAACAAAACAGGCATTTCCTTCACTTTTCTGTCTGTGTACGTATGCCAGGCTTGTTTCTATTTATTTTGACGTCGACGTTTCATTTCAAACGTTAATAAGTATTTGTGTGTGCATCGTCGAACTGCATGCGCTTCTCAAGCTGAGCAGGGAGCTGCTGAATGTACTGCAGTTATTAAGAGAGGAAAAAAAAGTTTCTTGTATGGACCAAAAATTGTCTAATATCGTCAAGTTTTCTGTATAACGTAGAGATGGTTTCTTTTGCAAAAGGATTCATATAGAATGTCTTTGTATCGAGATGTATCCATACGCATAAAGCTATCCATAACTGTTGTGTCAATGTTTATTGTCTGTGTGATGCAAATCAAACTGAATTTGCTGCTTTTGGAATTTCATGCAATATCTTTTTATGACAGCATCATTTATATTTTTCTGTGAAGATCATTATTGCATTTCGAATGTATTTGCACTCTATGATCATTAGGGCTTTCAACTGAAAATTAAAATGAAAAGTATAAATTTCACCTCTCACCTGACCTAGTCTAATTTTTATGAGTGATAGAGTTGAAATATCTAGTTAATGGACACGTCAAGCAATGTCTTGCAGTCTAAAACTTTTTGTTATATATCTATTTATTCATATATGTACTTCTAAATATTACTTTGGTGAACCACTGCAGCTTCTAAAAATGCACTCATCGCCATATACATTTCTATATTTAATTTGTATTTCATTTTTAACCTAAAATTCATGTCCACGTTGTCTAGTACCAAGCTGCAATGGACCAATTAATTCACTAGATGTCGCAAGTTATCCATTTGAATACGACTAAATTAAGTATTCAAAGTATCAAGAATTTGAAGATTTGATTTATATTTTATTTTATTTTTTAGAATTATATTTATAATGTGCACCGGCATGAGTGACTTATTCATACTGTACAGCCAAACCCATTTTTTCCTCCTCACGTAAAACCAAAAAATGTTTGGCATTTTCTGAATGTATTAAAGGATGATACAACAGTATTAGGTCTGCCTTATTTTGAAGTCTTGTTCTCCTCCTATTGTCAGCATTATATTTATCTGCAATAAATTAAGAGATTTATGAACAGTGAACATTTATTGCTTCAAACTAACAAGTGTGTATTTTTTTGTAACTAGTAGCCTTTTTATTTTAGTCTCTCTCTATATATAATTGCACTAAAACAAGCTGTTCATTGGAAATTTGTGCTTATTCGTTGGTGCTGGTACGTATTATTGTGCGTTAATAATACCTAAATAATTAAAAGGCAAAATAAATCTGTACATTGGTGCAAACTTTTAAGTTAAATCGAAAAATGAGACGCAAAGGCATTATGCATGGACTATACTTAATAAAACGGATAGGCTACTAATGAATACTATTGAGTACCAGCTTCTAAACAGAAAAAGACCCCCGCTATCGAATTCCTTACTAGTAGCCTACTATTACTACTACTACTACTACTTCTAACAAAGGAGATAACCTACTATTGATTTTAAGAATAAATATTTGCCACAAAGGGATTTTCTAACGTTTTAAAATGTGAAATTTGTTTAAGGCAGTGTTGAGTCAGGACAGTCCAGAGGCGAATGAAATCCGATTCTGATCCGCAACCTCGTGCTCTACACAGCTTTAGCTCTCTCTCTCTCTCTCTCTCTCTCACACACACACACACACATCACAGAAAACTGATGAGTGACAGAGCTTCACAGTAGCAGTGAACTCTGCGCTGGAGAGGAGGGGTGACGGGGAGCTGTCTACTGTACACTACAGTAATGAGATTATTCAGCTCCTAAAGCTTCTTTTAAATAGTAGTAGTTGCGCTGTTTCTCGCACGCCGCAGCGCATGTGCTCGCGTCTGCGCGACTCCAGCCAGGACGTTTAATGACATTATTTTTGGAAAGGAACTGCTTGTTGGAACCTCTCTCGCCCTTTGCGCACATGACTTTTCTGAAGCAACAGAGGTGGACGGAGGTTACGTTTGTTGTCGTTTAGCTACTTCTATAAGGGCTGAACTTTTTGTTTTCAACGTGCTTGAGCGAAACAGACCCCCAGAGCCATGGAGAACCACGCAGACTCGCAGAGCAGCACTGAAGACGTCCGGAAAAGCGGGTATCTCCGCAAGCAGAAATCCATGCATCGGCGGTACTTCGTGCTACGGACGGCTTCGGAGCGCGGCCCGGCCCGACTCGAGTACTATGAGAGTGAGAAGAAATTTAGAGGTAAAGCGCCAGTGCCTAAAAAGGCTTTGGCGCTGGAGACGTGCTTCAACATAAACAAACGGGCCGACTCGAAGAACAAACACATGATAGTCCTCTACACGCGGGCTGAGAGTTTCGTGGTGGCGGCGGAGAACGAGACGGACCAGGAAGAATGGTACCAGGCGATGGTGGAACTCCAATGCAAGAGTAAGTCTGGGAAATAAAGCATCAAGTAAAAGAGTGGTCAGCTTAGGTGTTAACGTGGCAAGCTTCGTTTAATTGCATCTTGCATGTCATTCCCTCCAGCATAATTGCAATAAATTTGCAGTAGCTGCATGTAATATGGTTGGTCAGGGCACATCTACTGAGTTTGTCATTGCGTTACTGCTGAGTTTTGGTCTTCGGCTGCTGGTGGTGTTGAAACAACAGTGTTTTTCTTCCTCTCCAGTAAAGTAGATGGGCCCCCCAAGTTGGGCAGAGGGGCCTCCTTTACTGTTGAAGAAGGGAACGACTGTTACTTAAGATCATCTTGCTCCTTATCCACGCTGCCACCCGAGCGCGTGTTATCGTGTCTTCTCACTATAACTCCCTCGGTAGCATTTCCCCAAATCTTTCTGCCAGGCAAATTAATATTGCTCCTGTTTTTTATTAATGTATGTTTAGAATAGCCTGGTGTTTAGGACAGACAGTGTGTGAATTATTCTGTTTTCAGTCTGCTTAGATTTAGTTAAACTTTTCTAATTGCTAGTCATTTTCAGTATGTTGAGGTTCATCTCAGCAAACCAAACTGGTTGTTGATTCTAGTGAAGTTAAGGAGATTTAAACAAAACACACATTTTTTGTGTGATGTACACTACTCTCCTAAAGTTAGGAAACACCCCAGGCAAAGTGTGGTTTTGGATGATATCGGCATATATCCTTATCATTTTTTGGTGCAAATACTGTACTTTAGAGTAACTTGACATTATCACTGAAGACCAGCAGTAATCATTTTCATTTTGATTACATAATAATGGCAGTATGTACATGTTAAAGATGAGCTCCTATGGGAGGAACTGGACCGTGATGTCCATAAGAAGTGTCCAGTGAGTGTGAATCATCTTTGGGCAATCCTTCAGGAGGCTTGGAGTAATATATCAAGTCAG
>JAUMHE010000053.1:2829696-2852578 GCA_032359235.1 Enteromius mattozi | reverse complement strand
TCCATAAGAAGTGTCCAGTGAGTGTGAATCATCTTTGGGCAATCCTTCAGGAGGCTTGGAGTAATATATCAAGTCAGGGTTTGAATAAACTGACAGCTCAGATGCACAGATTATGAGCTGTAATAGCTGCTAATGCTGGATATTTTGATGAATCGGAAATGCACGTATTTTCTATGCAAAAACTGTTTATGTAATAAAATATGTTTTCGTAGTTTGTGTTGTCCCTTATCACAGCAACAGTATCACAAATGTAAAAAGGGAAACCCCAAAACCCCACTTTTCTAGAGCGTTTTCAAACGTTTGAAGGGCAGTGTATATCCTGCTGAAAAAACATAAATAAAAACCATCACAGAATTTGTAATGTTTTTATTGGTTTTAATGCAAACTGTAATGGTCTCTACATGGTCCCTTTCTATTGCTGGCTTGTTAAACCCCTAAATCCTAATGAAACAAGTCCCAAAACACACTACAGGAAAAAAATTAATGGTCTTAATGGTGAAACATTGATGGGTTGTAATGTTTGTAGTTGCATTTGTGTCAAATGGGTAATGTATAATACATTCTAAATAATGATATTAAGTAATGAAAAGTGTTGATTGTGGCATTACATTTATGGTAGACTTGTTCATGTTGAGCATTACAACCAATCTCCCACGTTTCTGTTGAGTTTATGAATGCAGAGAAACTTTGATTCGTCACTGCAGAGAACGCTGGAGTTATTCTCTCATCATCATAAAACAACAAAGTGCAAAAAAGATGTAAGTGAGATATTCATTCTGCAGTGTAGACAGCTTCTGTGATTATGAGTGTTTGCAAAACATTTTCTAATCTGCAAAATGCAATAATAAACGGTTCTTAGCTTGTTTTCCGCTGCCAGAATATGCCATGCTCTTTCCCTCACAATAATTAAAAGGGACCCCTAGTCCTCCCCACACTACCTGGTTTCAGTACAGCCAAAATAACTAATGCAAATACACAAAAGACCTGTATATTTACCAGGTTTCTTTGTTGCAGTTTGATGGTACTGCAAAGCTTTTTTTATTTGTTTATTTCTGGCCCCTCTTCTGTATTTTTCTGCTGTGACACCTGTGCGGAATAACACAGCTAAATATTGATGCTTCATAAAAGCTGCTAATTAAATCACACAGACAATTTCTCAACATAATGTGCATTTCAAAAGATACTGGATATTACATAACCCGCACCCCTCTCAGAATAAACTGTACTGGCAAAAGCCAGGTACACTTGCAAAGAGTAAACAGACTAAAAGGGCAGTGACCGTGACTCCTACAGTAATTACACAGCCCTGCATGTTCCTTGGCTCCGGGAGATACCACTAACATATCCAACATGTGACGCAACCCTCACAAACCAATATCAAGAGTCCAAGGTGCTATTACTGCCTTACACAATGAGTGCATAATGAAAGGAACAACCATATGTCATAACACAATATTACATATGCGGATTCTGAAAAGGCTCTGTTTGCAAAGGGTTGAATTTCGTATATATAGTACTCTATATGCAGTGCAAAGCCTTTTTGAAAATACATGGAATAAAGACAGTAAGGCACAGTGTGTGTGTGTGTTAAGGCACATTGTTTTGGTGAGTAAGGGAGGTGATGCTTGAACAAGATGTGAGACTCAGTCCAGAGATGACCCTCCAGTTGTCATCCATAAACCTCCTAACTGGATAACAAGCTAAACAAACCCGTCTGCTGATTGGCTGGTTAAACATTTAGACATCTGTCTTACCTCCATAGCTGCTTTCTGCCGAGGTGGACCTGTTGAAAGGCAGGACAGCTGTGAGATCACCTGTGGGAATGTTGTCCATTCTCACCTTTACACGTCTTAATGCGTTAACTCCTATGTCCGTATTTTTTACAAGCATTACTAGCCACGATGATTGAGAATCTGTCCAACAGCAATCTGCCGCCCGCTGTTCAAATTACGCTGGGGATGAAATTTCAGTTGCCGCTTTCGTTTCATGCCGCTTTGATTCATTCATTCGCTATTCATCGAGTCTGCGGTTTGACCGATTCCTTTAAACTTTTGTTTGCTTTACACTGATCTTTTCATGCATTCTTTCATTCATTCTCTTGCATGCATCAGTTATCAACATAACTTCACTAACCACTTAGGTTTTAGTTATTCCATTTATTAAGCTTTTAAAATATTGATCCGTGCTTTGATGTTTACATACAGCTGAGATTTAACTGGTAATTATAACCTTTATATATATATATATATAAATATATATATATACAGAAAAGCACAAGAATTTGCACCCTGAACAACCATTGCATTGTGGCTAGGAAGTTAAGTGATGGAAATTGTTGAATATTTTCCCTTTGACTTAGGTTTTGGACTTGCAGCTGTCTATTTTGTCGGTATATTTCCGACTAACCACATGCTGAACACAGAGACCACAGTCATTAAAAGCATCAACAGTGGAAAGTTTTGAAAACAATAAAGAACAATGCTGAACAATTTGGTCTAGGGGCTGAACGTAATTAAATATTCAAGTACACGCAGACGAAGCTAAATACACTCAGTGTTAACTATTTTTTAAACAAAAAGAAGTGTTTAGTAGAGTTTTTATCAGATGCGCCAAATAAACATGCATTGCACTTTAAAGGATTGGGTTTCGGAAAAGAAATATTAAGCAGCACAGCTGTTTTCAGTGATGATAGGAAATGTTTATAAAGCATCCATTCAGCATATTACAATGATTTCTGAAGGATCATGTAACACTGAATACTGAAGTAATTGCTGCTCATTCGGGATTTCCGGTATAGGAATAAATTGCATTTTAAAATAATTTTTTTTGTATGAAATAAAATTTTGATCACAAGAGCGTACTTTCAAAAGCATTAAACTTTCAAATGTATACTTTACGTAAAAAAAGAGGGTCCTGGGAAACTCACCTGCATTCCTGATTTCTGATGCCAAATTCAGTCGAACAAATAGCAAGCAGACTCGGCGCTGTGACCAGATATTCCATGTTCTGTATTTGTACAGCTGCAAACACGAGGAAGAAATTAGGTTGGAGGAACTGGTTTTCTCACCATTGGCACCACTGGACACATACGGGCATTATTTGCAGGGGATAGACACTTTTTACTATCTAAGGTGTCTGATATTTTGAGATCAAATGCCGTTCTACTTAAATTCTACTCAATTTTTTAGTGAACTTAATACTTTGTTTAGTCAGTTACAAAGATAAAGTCAAATCATGCGTGTAGCCTATTCTGACTAAATGTTTATACGAAAACAGAAATGACCTTTGTGAAATCAAACTAATATTCCTTTACTTTGCACAGCACCTGACTACATTGACACTGCTGTCTCAAGGAAAACACTTTGTGTTTGTGTATTAGTCTGTGTGTGTATTTGTACAGTATTAAGTGGCTGGGATGCCAGTCTGGCTCACGGCTGATGCTCAAAGGTTAAACTTCCCTAAGCCTCGGTCATCTCCTTAATGTGCTGGTAATTATTGTCTCTGTGAGATTTTGAACACACACACACACACACAGCCAACAGCAGTGAACGCTTGTTCTATTTTAACTGCTAAATCTGATGTAATGAAGCAGATCAAAGAGTTGCTTACTACTGTTTGACCCCCACGTACCCCGTATTAGCCTGTCCTTAAATGCTGTTTAAACATGACCGGACCCTGAAATGTAAGCCTGTGACAAAAATATACTTCAGGCTCCTCAGTGCGTATAAAGCAATTCACCAGACTAACCCAGCAACAGCTTGCTTCTGATTGAATTATAAGGTTGATTTTTTTGTCAATTTCAGAATAAACTAATAATTCTAAGAATGTTTATGTAGGTTATGTTTGTCAGAAGTAGTGATGGTAACCACACAAAGCTTTATGCAACAGTTGCAGTCAGTCATGCCGATTTCTGGTAAACATTTAAAACCAATGATACATAAGCCTAATAAGTACAGAGCATTGAATGCAAATTAGCACAGAGATTAATATGTTAGCTATTTAAGACCGTTTTCTCACTTTATACACACCCTCACGCATATTTCGTGCCAAAGTTGACTTCATTTTATTGCTTCCTGATTTAATTAGCTGTGTTGTGAAAAGGATGTCTATTGTTTTCTTTCATGGTGGAATTTTGAGAATTGTGAGTCAGAGAAAGGTCGTTGGGTTCACTTGCATATGACTAGAGCAATATTTCTTATATATATAATTCTAGACTGAGCCGAAAGAGAGTGGATTAAGACACGGTGGCAATAGTATGGTGGCAATCACTCAGCTGCTGAAGCACCACTTAGACTGAAAAGACTTCTGGGAAATGATTGTAGTTCTTGATAAAGGAGTGTTTTCGTGGAAATCCGTTTCTTATTTTTATGGCTTGTTTTGAGTAAAAATGGCTTGTTTTAAAGGCTGTTTATCTCTCAATGGTAGTGTGCTAGACATATCTCACAGTGTACCAAACAGCAGAGTGGCACTATCTTAGACGTCATTTACAGTCCAACTTTCTGAATCCTCTCTCAGCAGAAATGTATCTAGAATTTATTATTTTTAATGTTTTGCTGAATGGCCTTAGCAGTCATTCTCAATCACAGAAAGGAACTTGCTGCACTAAAATCACAAAACTTAATGAAAAATCCTCTGATTTACAGCTGAAATTCTGTTTTATTGAAATAAAGAGTGTAATTAGGGTCGATTGGGACTAAAAACCTCCCGCACAAAAACTATACCGCTAGTCCGCTGATTTATGCTTAATAATTACAGTAGTTGCTGCTCCATGTATAGGATTTGGTATTTATAATTACCAAAGGAAATGTGAAATAATGATTTTTACAGATACTACAAAAGGTCTGATTTTTAATTTTGTTGGATATTAGTAAGGGCAGCACGTGTTCGTGAGTGAAGAGGAAAAGCATGTGTGTGGAGTAAACAAGAGTTACTATTAATGTTGCTTGTTTAAGAGCTACTTAATGAAATGTGTTTTAATTATACACATAGGCTATACACAAACATTAACCCGTTTGCGTATTACTCACGCCTGAGGGATACTGCCGCTACAAGCTCTCAGTGTTTGTCAAATCTCTCACTGTGATTAACCGTTGAGTCAGGTACACTTACAAACTTTGGATGATTTTCCCTCATGATGTATTATTTCTCACTCAGCTGCACTCAAAGTGACATGAAGACTGTGATTTCTGCACCACTAGTGGCATTAAATGGAATTGCAGTCTGTTTGAGGGACCATAATAGGAGTCTCCTGTTCTAAACTTCTTTGAAAAGTCATTGTTTTTCAATTCTGCTTGATATTCCAATGAGTTGAAATTCTGACTCATTTGAAAAAAAGTGCCATAGTTGTGTTTTATGACAAAATAAAAACTCTATTAATACACTATAAAAGACACTAACTCCTGTTAGTTGGACCCTCACCATCAGACCTGACATTGTAAGTTCTTGTTATGTAGCTCATAAACTTACTAAAAGTTAACTTACGTTCTTATGCAATGTCAGATTTTTTAAATTTAATAGTTCAATAATTTAAAATATAGTTTTTCTGACAAAATGTAAGTTGGTTGTTTTATTTTTAGCTTTCTGATCCTCCATAGACAGTGATACAGCTGAAATGATCCCAGATCCAGAAATGTAGTAAGAACATTGATGAAAACAGTCCGTGTGACATCAGTGGATCAACTGCAGTTTTGTGACACTACGAAAATACTTTTTTTTGCGCAAAGAAAACAAAACTCTTTAACCCTTTAACTAAGCATTACCTTGAGTTCTTATGCAGTGTCAACTTTTTCTATATTTAATAGTTTAGTTAAGCTTTAAAATTGAGTTGTCTGACAAAATGGAAGTTGGATGTTTTACAATGTATGCAAGAATTGGAATGGGCTTTTAAATGAAATCTGTTGAAGTGTGTGTGTGTGTGCTCATTGGTCAGTATCAGCTACTGGTGTGGACAGCAGACTCTTCCTCTCGCTTGTTACATCTTTCATCACTCCAGCTCTGGTTTGGCAGAGGAAGAACCACTAATATGCTTCCATATGTCACTGAAACCGAAAACCTCAAGCAGATCTGGAAACTTCATGATAATGCTGACCAGCAAAGGGTTCATCTGGGTTAATATGGCAGTGCCAGCATTTGTGCGTTTTTGTGTGTGTGCAGTGATAACAGAAAACAAATGTCAAAGGAACATAAAAAGATAGTGTGTTTGTGCGAAGGGTGCACAAAAACTAGATCCACTGTTTTAAAGGTTGCTGTGTTAGGCTTGTTTGTGAAGGTGACAAACTATTGAGTCTTCTCAGTTTGTTCAAGATCACTCAGTCCTTAGGAAATTGTAATGAACATGTTATGTAATATATAATTATATATTTATGATGTGTAAATGTGTAAAGGAGTAGCTCACCCAAAAATGAAAATGTGATGAAAATGTAATTACCCTCAGGCCATCTATGATATAGATGAATTTGTTTCTTACATCACTCGCTCACCAATGAATCCTCTGGAGTGAATGGGTGCCTTCAGAATAGAGAAACACAACTCAAGTTTGGTTAACATCTTGTAAAGTGAAAATCTGTGTATTTGTAGTAAAACAAACTGCTACACTGCTTTGTGACCCATTAAATAAACATTGTTTTTAATGTAAGACTTGCAAATAATAAACAGAATACTGTGTAATTACAGATTTTTTAGCTCTGTTTAGTGTTTTTGTGAATGGTAAATAGTTGTGCATGAAGTTCCCTTTGGTGAGTGTTGCGTAATATTGGTAGAACAAAATGTTCTCAAGAGTTGAGCCACCGTCGACACCCTTGGAATTAAAACATTTTGTGATTTGGGACCAATTGTAATTAAGAGATGTTTACATATTGAACGCATATTGAAGTAACTTAAAACCAGAACAGCTGCTTGTAGTTACACACACTTAAGCTTGTTTGAGTTACCGTGCATTTATATATCTTTAGTATCTTAAAGTGTTTCACAACCAAAGCCGTAACTTAGTTCTCACCTTGAAATTCTTTAGAGTTTATGTGTGAATACTTCTGTTTGCTGAGGGAAAAGGCAGTAGGGGGAGACTTGAGACAGACAGGGACACTTGGCTGTGAGCGACTCTCATACACACAGCTGTTTCTCTACTCTGCCGCATTCTGCTTAGTGCTTATCTTTCAAAACACCAGGAGAGAGAAAGATCAGGACTGAACTTTGGCCCCAAAAAGAGCAATTAGCCCTTATTTTAAAGCCCTTATGTGCTCACATGCACACAAATCTCAGTGTAATTGCTCTTTTGTTGAAGCGATTGTTCATATTACACCTGTTTTATGAAGTTAGCTGTTAAAAAAATAAAAGATAAAATGAGTGTATCCACTTTTTATTTGAATAGCATAATGTATTCAAACTGATGCAGTGATAGTAAATAATACATTTAACTTGACTAAAACTGGTTTATTTAGACTTTTAGTTTACTTGCTCATTATTTGGATTTTACGTCAACATGTGTTTATTTATTTACAGACAGCTGCGATTTGTGCTGCGTCTACGCTTATGTACGCAACGCTTATGTAACAGTGCCTGTTCCCCTCAAATCCCCCGATCTCCCCCCATCCCGTCCCTCTGCTGGTGTAAGGTAACACGCATACCGCCAGTACAGCTATGCTGTCCTCCTCCTCCTCCTCCTCCAAAACGCTGAGTGAGTATAATGACGGCAGACTTAAGCTCAGATGGAGCCACAACATTGGATCAAATGTGGTTTATGGTTCCAAACGAATCAAGATTAGAATTTTTTTTTTTTTTACAAATAACATATGATTAGATCTGGATGTGGCCTCTAGCAGACTTTAAGGTCATTTTGTTAGCTTAGTTTGTGCCATACACTGTGCCACAGCTGCAGTGACCTTGCCAGTCTCCACCGCATTGTTATTTGTGACCTACTTTCCTAGTGTTTGTGAGTGTGCTGAACAATTATCAGTGTGTCAATATCCCTTCGGCCTGTTTGTCTATAACTAGACACCTGAAAGCAGATAGGCAATATTTATTAAGCAAGAAAGACCTTACAGCCCCAATAAAAGCAGGCGATAACATGCACAACAGTGTGTCTTTTTATCTGTTAGTGATTAAAATTACAGCACAGTATACCCTAATGAAAAATAAATATACTTAAATGTATATGAATTACGTTTATTTCATGCTTCAAATACATTTTCATATTTATGTACTTAATAAAATGCCATGCAATTGTACTTTTAGTATACCAAACTGGTTTACACTAGTGCGTTTTAGCAAAACTGAGCCTTTTGAAAACGATGGCGTGGCTGCCCACATTGTCTTTGTGTGTAAACAATCACATCATGTGCATTGTTGTACCCATAGACACATGCAGAAGCTTCCGCGATTTAAATAATGCGGAATCTACATGTACATCTATGATTATACATGCATGAATGGTCATGTGACATGCGTTTAATGTTGTGTAGTGTAAACGCAGATCGTTTTCATTCTAAAACGCCATTTTAAAACTAAAACCCTTAAAGTCTGCTAAATTGGAACAACTAATTTTGTACTTAATGCACTTTAATTGTGCGGAAGTAGTGCATTTAAAGTGTGCTGCATATATTTATGTGTGTGTGTGTCAAAAACTTTGGGGTCATAGTTAATGAGAACTGGACCTTAAAGTTTGACCAGAAATTTTTAATGGTTATTTGTGTATGTGTGTATGTGAGAAATACTGCCAGAGCAGAAGAGATAGACCAGGACAGGATAATTATTCTGATCATATTTAATGGGCGTATTTAATCTGATCTAGAGCTAAGGTAGATGATCATCATGCAAAATCTGAGGTAAACCAAGGGCACTGCTATTAGATTAAAATAAAAAAAGAATATTTGCCTTGTCTCTCTTTGTGTATGAGCAAGGGTGAGTGTGTGTGTGTGAGAGAGGTTTGCAGGTGCTCAGAATTTTTAGCTACTGTAAGCTTTGTTGGTTTGTTTAACCGTTGTGTTTATAAAATAATTGACTTTATGCTTTAAAAAAAGTTCCATCCCTAATTCTTGAATGAAAAGAGCAGTGTTTTCAAAGCAGCTCAGTCTTACTGTGTTTATTCTCCTTATAATCTCAACCTACAAATGACTTATAGTTATCTCTGTGCATTAAAGGAAAGCATTTTAACATTTAAGACACATTAAACCCGTACCTTTTTTGGTCTTCCTATGCTGACACAGCTGTGTCTTTCTTTTCATGAAAGCTTTAGTAAAATGCTGATTTATGTATGAGCCTGCTGCCGTGTTTTTTGGAGTCATCACGCTACTGTTTAGCGAGTCCCTCGTAATTGTAAATGTTCTGTGAAATGCTGTTCTCATGAGATCAGCAGCCAGTTGCTGCCTAGAATGATGTGTGCATTCCCACCTAACCTGGCGCAGGATGCACAGTTGCTTGAAGTAGCTGTTAAAATGTTGATCATGTTTAGATGTGATTTATTTATCACAATATCAAAGAGAGGGATTTGATCGGGTCGGAACGTTATGTTCAGGAGATCAAAGGTACGTGGACCACAGCCAGCCTCAAGTGGTGGGTGCTTGTGCAAAATCTGAAGCAAGTGCTGATTATGAGCACCAAGCATGCTGTTAAAGGAGTCTTTGAAAGAACGAGGGGTGGCTGTTTAGCATGGTTTTGTGTCAGGAAAAGCCATGCATTGAAGAAGAGATACAAGACATGTTTGGTAATATCATAGAGACTTGCAAGTGCACTCTTTTGACCATCTAGCACTGACAAAGAACAGTGCAGAATCCATCTAGAAATGACTGGACACCCAGATTAATGTTTTTCAGAAATCTCAGTTCAGTTGCTATTAGCCTTTTCATTAGTTTCATTTTCTTGCTTTTTTACATCTAAAAATGTAGACTTGGCGTGTCTATGTGTGAAAGCATTGAGCAAGAGCGTATAGGACTGGCAAAGAGAGAACCTTGTATGGATAGTCATTAAAAAGTCATGTGCGGCTTTGTCTATGACTCATCTAATGCAGACGACCAGCCTCACTTAAGTTCACACAAGCATCCAGGGGGCCCACATCACATAAAATCACACACATATACAGCGGGGCAAACCACCTTTGAATGAAGATGCTCATTCTTAAGTTTAAGTGAAAGAGTGGAAAAAAAAATACACGCAATTTTGTGACCACAAGAAAAATATTCTGGAAAGGGTAACGGATATGTCGGTCAGACAGCAGAGGAGGGTGCCCCTTCTTCCACATGCTTGGTGTGCTTTTTGTGCATATGGTTGTAATTCTCTCATTTGAGTTGGGAGCATTGTGATGCTCAGATTCACAGCGAGAGACTGGGTACAATGATGTGTTTTTGTGAGTGTGTGTTTCCAAGCAATATGTACACATACTCAAGAACTCATGTATTTTCTAAAATGCTCCTCTTTGCTAGGACACTAACAAATCTGACTATAGTGTCATAAATATGAATTTATAGTACCGGTAGAGATTTTACATAGTATAGTAATGAGAAGCTCCATTATTTAGAGATGATAGTGGGTTGTTGTCACAGTTGGTACAATTATCCAAACTATTGCAAAGCACATTTTATTTAAAGACTTGAGTGTAGTGATTTAGAGAAGCAGGTTTTGGGGGGCAAGCTGGGGCAGATTAGGAAAGGCCTTCAAATTTGAAACAGACTTAAAGAACGAGTTCCTGCAGGATTATGAGCATCGTGTTTGTTTTCACAGAACTGTTGGTTGAAGGAATTTGCCAGCTCTTGTACTAACAGTACTAACAGAGAGTGAGAGAAAGAGAGCTTCAGTGAACACTTGTCAATCTGTCGACTGATTTGCCCACTGTAACTTTTTGTTATTAACCAGCTGCTTCTTGCCTTAACTTTCAGAGAAGAAACAAAGGAGTTGTTGAAAGCTCAGGCAGATGAACATAGCCTTGATGAATTGAAGATGGGATGCTCAGTAGGAAAAATCATGAAGTAACCAAGCTAATGGCCTCAGTGTCAATTTTTTTCTAAAGAAAATGAATAGGATTGAAGAAAGTTTGGCACTGCCAACCACATTGTTCCCATAATGTTTCAAACCATGACTATGTATCTGTATCTTTGTTAAAACCATCAAAGGCTTGTAAGATACTTAATAGAATGTTTCCTTATCTTCTATCTTTATGACCGTATATCACAATAGAGAGGCGTGTCTCTGACTTGCCTACGGCATCATATGAAGTATGCAAGCTATTTTAAATATTTGCAGGTAATTCATTCAAAACAATAAAGGCCCCTTAAGGCGTTTGGGGACAGGAGGGTTCTGTAGGGAGTTTGACTGCTTGCAGATTTGCAACGTATATGAGGCAAGCTTGCTGGTGTGGCCTACATGCAGTATATGTGCGTGCTTATTCCAGAATAAGCACTTACTTATCTAGGCACTTAAAAGGCATCTTTTGCAGCTCATAATTCTCGGTGTGTGTCTGTAGGACACAAATTGTAATTTTAGGCAGTCGTGGCCTAATGGATAGAGAGTTGGACCTGTAACCCAAAGGTCGCGAGTTCGAGTCCCAGGTCCGGCAGGGATTGTAGGTGGTGGGAGTGAATAACCAGCGCTCTCTCCACCTTCAATACCACAACCTAGTATGGGAAACCATACTTGGCCGCATGTCTCGTCCTTTCCTTAATTCACTATAAGAGATATTTCACATACTGAAATATTGATTGTTGGCTGTTGTCTCATAGTGCACCTCATTTGACTATAAAGTGCTTATTTGCAATTTATTTGTAATGGCCTATCAACTTGAGTCTTTATCAGTGACCTTCGTCCTCCTTGTTTGTGATTTGTCTAACAAACCACTTCTAGTTTTAAAATATGAAGCTTTCTGCTCAGACATTTCTAGAAGTGTACAGGCCTACAGTATACTAAATTGTGTTTTGGTTGCATTCTCAGTGGTGTTACATGATGCATAATATGAATTACAAAAAGATTGTTAGTTATTTGTAGATTATTTATACCTTTTATTTAAATATCTTTATTAAGATGTGCTTATTTTGGTTTATAAGATGGGTTAATAAATTTTCCCTGTGGTGTAAAGTTATACTGACATGTTGGTTTTCTTTCTCTCTGTAGGTAAAGCAGTCTGTGACAGTGCGAATGGGGGTGATTATGGAGTACCATCCCCTGGTCCTGCCTTCAAGGAAGTCTGGCAAGTAAAAGTTTGGCCTAAAGGTCTGGGCCAAGCAAAGAACCTTGTTGGCATCTACCGGCTCTGCCTGACTGAAAAGACAGTCAACTTTGTTAAGCTAAACTCTGATGCAGCTGCTGTCGTGCTCCAGCTTATGAATGTGAGGCGTTGTGGTCATTCTGAAAACTTCTTCTTCGTGGAGGTGGGTCGCTCTGCGGTAACTGGCCCTGGAGAGTTCTGGATGCAAGTGGAGGATTCTGTGGTAGCACAGAATATGCATGAGACTCTGCTGGAAGCCATGAAAGCCCTGAGTGAGGAGTTTCGCCAACGTAGCAAGTCTCAGTCAGCTGTCGCTGGAGCGGGAGGGGGCACCACTGCCTCAAATCCTATTAGCGTTCCCTCTCGACGACATCACCCCAATCCTCCTCCCAGTCAGGTTGGATTTACAAGGCGCCCACGAACCGAACCACCAGGGACTACTGGAGGCTGTAATAGCACTTCTCCGACCTCTCGCCACAGCTTTCCCCGAACGCGAACATCCAGTGATGGTGGAAAAGTTGATGATGGAGGTGGTGCAACAACTGGAGGGATTGCATCATGCTCAAGTCCCATGACTAATGGGTCATGTTCCAATACCCCAATACTGAGATCAACATCTGTTCGTGCGCCAACCCCAGTCAAAGCACAGCATACGCTAATGAGATCCACCTCAACCCCTGCTCCTTCAGCTGCACCAAGCCTGCCTTCTGGCTCATTACATGGATCTGAGTTTTGTGCAGTTGGAACGGGGACAAGCAACAGTGGTGGTAATGGTAACATGTACAGTCAAATACCTCTCCGACAGACCTCTATCTCTGGTTCTTTTAGTGACTACGGTTCCTCAGATGAATACGGCTCCAGCCCTGGAGAGCACTGTCTGCTAACCCTGCAGGCAGGGTCTGCAGGCAGCTCAGGTGGGCATTCTGTTGGGGATGAAGCATCCAATTACATCCTAATGAGTCAGAGAGGAGCATCCAAACCTCAGCCAGGCCAAAATGCATTGCCACAAACCAGGAGAGTTCTGAGGCGCTCCTCTTCTAGAGAATGTGAAGCGGAGCGCAGGATAATGAGCAAGCGAGCTTCCCTGCCACCCATGGCCTTGGAGAGACTTGCACCACACCGCCGAACTGGGGAGGAAGCTGTTGAAGAGGACGACTATGCAATTATGACCCACACCACCAGCAGAGAATCCTTTGGATCAAGGCAGGATTCTGGAGCGTCAGCAAGTGCAGCAGGATACTTAGAGGTAGCTGCAGAGCTTAAAGATGATGCCGGTAGCGGTGAAACGGGTGTCCCTGATGTCATTGGAGGAGCTAATGGAGCAGTGGATAATGGCTACATGTCCATGTTGCCAGGAGTTACAGCTCCCCCAGTATCCCTTTCTCATTCCCTGTCAGTAACAGTTTCAGATTCAGACTCAAAATCTGCTGATGACTACATGGCCATGACCCCCAATAATAGCATTTCACCCCCACGGCAGATCCGTCCACCTCCTTCTGGCACTGATGGCTACATGATGATGTCTCCCAACAGTAGCTGTTCACCAGACCAACGAGGGGTCCCTACTGCCTGGATTGGCAGCAGCAGTGCTGACAGCCGAACTGGCAGCGACTACATGAATATGTCACCTATCAGCGCCCGCTCTGCCAACAGTACCCCGCCACCAGCTGAGCCCCACACTCCATCTGAAAAGCATTCTCAGCAGCCTCCACCTAAGATGGTATATTCTTACTATTCTCTACCCCGCTCCTACAAACACAGTAGTTCAACACGTTTTGAGGAAGGGCCAGGAAGAGGGAAGCATTTGGTAAATGGTGGTCGAGGTCTGGGTGGAGGTAGGGGTCTTGGTAATGGCAAGTCTAAGCATCAGGAACCCCCCGTTGGCCCACATTTGTCTCTTTCATCGTCCTCCTACTCCTCCAGTTCTGCTAGCAGCGAGAGCCTAGGTGAAGGTGAAGAAAAGGCTGTCAAAGTGGCAGGAGCAGCAGCAGCAAGTACTCCTGCAAAGGATACTGAGCAAAGACCCTTGCAGCAAAGGCAAGGGTCTGGAAGGGTAAAGCAAGGACATCCTGGCCAGAGGGTCAGGCCTCTTAGCCTGTTTGTGGATGTCTCTAAAGCCAACACTTTACCCAGAGTCCGTGAGACGCCCCTTCCTCCTGAGCCTAAGAGCCCTGGGGAGTATGTCAGTATTGAGTTCAAGGGAGAGAGGAATTTGAAGCCAGGAAGTAATGAAACCAGAGGATTTCAGCACGATGCTGCTTCTCTTCTACCCAGTACCCACCGCAACTTAACCAGGCCTACCTCTTGCATCGCTGGGTTCTTGCCTTTCTTGCATAGCTCCCCCATCCCTCCATCAACTGCCTCTGAGTATGTCAATATGGAGCTAGGAGCTTCCCCATCCCCCTCGCCTATCTCGCTCACGTCACTTGGATTTCCCTCATTCCCCACTCCTCCTGTCACGCCTGCAGCAGCCCCTAAAGCTCATGATGAGCACAGAACGGCAGTTTTAAATAATGATGATGCAGAAACTGAGATGGGACATAGAAAAGGCAAGCAGGTATCAGAGCAACAGGCAGGAGACTCACCCACAGCATGTGGTGACTACACAAAGATGGCCTTTAGCCTGAACTCAGGCAGCACGTTAAGTTCTACATCACCAAAAGCCTCTTTGCCAGACCAGCCTGAGATAGTAGTTCCAGCCCTGGGTTTGGGACTAGGACTGGAGTTTCCACTTGCCAAAGTCCCAAACCCAGATCACGGGGCTAAAGTTATTCGAGCGGATCCTCAAGGTCGTCGACGCCATTGCTCTGAAACTTTCCAAGCTCCTTCCTCGCTTCTTTCGTGCTCTGCAGCATCATCTTCTGCATTCCCTGATCACACCCAAGTGGCCCGTAGGCTTGGTTTTGAGGGTATTCTTTGGGGGAATAGTGGCTCAGCAGATATCTCATCTCAGTATGTCAACCCTGGACTACCCAGTCTATCTGTTTCACAGACATCCTCCATGGAACAGGGCCTCAATTACATAGACTTGGACCTGGCTAACAAGGAAAGCTCCCACACTGCCACAGATGGGCAAGCAGCTGTCCACACACCTGTTGCCCGTATCTTTTCTTCTGTGCTGGGTGGGGGAACAGCAGGGGGATCTGTAGGAACTGGAAGTTCTGGCGGTAGTGCTTCAAACCTCAACATGTATGCAAGCATTGACTTCTATAAGTCAGAGGAGCTGCGGACACACCAAGGTAGCAGCAGCAGTAAAGACGGTACAGGTAAGATCATCTTAAATCTCAAAAATGAGTTTAGTCTAAAAAGTATAAAATCTCGAATCTCACATACAGTCAAATGTTTATTCATATCTTCAGCAAACTGAACAGATTTGTCATAGAATTGAGTGCTTAAGTTTGCATGCTTATTTACTTCTCTTCAGAATATTTCACTAGAATACTTTCCATAAGACAAACAAAACAAAATATTTATTTATTTATTTTTAACCTTCTTTGGTTTTAAGTATACTTGTCACAAAACATGTAGTCATTAATCATTGCAAAAGCTGAACTGTTAAGATGTATATCTCGAATACAGTGCAAGTTAATAAAATGCAAATGTACACACCACAATAGAAACCAACAGGATTTAAACTTTTCAAAAGGATCATTTGTGCAAAACAAATTGTTAAATTGTCTTGTGGAACATTAATATAAATTATGTGAAATGGCTTGAAAACTGAGGTCTGTAATCAATAAAAAAATTGTAATGAAAAACATCCTGCAGATTTTGCAAACTTATGTGCTGTGATATATTATCATAATATAACTTATAACTGTAATATATTAGCACACCATTAACACACCTGTTAGAGTGACAGAATCATATGTCTGATTTCCTGTATGGCTGTATTTACACTGTTTTATCTCAGCTTTAATTCCACTTTAGTCAATAACAGGTTGTGATGATACACTGGAAACAGAGTACAGCCTGTTCCATAACAAAACTTTATGAGGCCATGGTTCACTTTTGTTCTTTATTCATATCCACCTGGTGCCTGTAGATACAGGAGCCACCTGTCTGCCAGGCATTACAATGCCAACAATACTGATCAGAGAGCCATGGAAAGTTCCCTTTTGCAAATCTCATAACCATTGGTTTTGTCTGCCGCCTCTTGTCATTGTCTAAATTTGATTTACCATTTCAAATGTATTTTAGAAATTTCCAATGTTTATCTTTGAGCTGAAACATTAAAGTGTCCTCGATAGTTATGTATATAGAAGGGTTGCAATGACAGGGTACATGGCTAAATACAGTCTTTTCATTCTGTTTGAGTTACCGTCTTTTCGAGTTCTCTCTATGTGCTTAAAATGCACGTATGGGTTTGTGGCTAGATTGGGGTTTGCCATTCAGTGACGGGATGTTTGCATAAATTGTCTTTTTGTACAAATAGTGACAGAGCAGGCTAACCGCATATGTCTGAAGCTCCGTGTTCAGTTTATGTTATGCAAGAAAACAGTGACTCTTGTAGAAAAAGAGAAAGCTTGCAATGGTTGTTTGATCTTAAATCAAATGATTAGTTTATCACAGAATGTAAAGTTGTACTGAAACCTAGAGAAAGATAGTTGCTTATTTTTGCAGCAGTGAGTGAGTCTTTCGCAGTTAGTGGACAGCATGCCATCGGCGCTGGGGGGGAATGTGGCGAGCTGGCTGTGAATGTTGAGAAGGGGCCAACACTGCTCTGGCCCAACGTGGTCACAACCGCAACCCCCCCTTTTCTGCATGTAATAAATGATCCTTTTGTTCGTGGCTTTCCTCCCTGGCTGCCGTGTATATGTGTGTGTTTGTGCCCTTGCGTGTGTGTTTCAGCTCCAGTAGGCTTGAACTCATCGCTCCCTTGCTCAGTTTTTTTCCCTTGTGTTTTAATAAAACGTTTCTGTCCGAGTAGAGTAAGAGAGCACAGACAAAAATAGATGTTTGGGAGAGAATGTACAATGGGAAGTCCCCCCCCCCCCTTCTCGCTTCAATCTGAGAAAGGATTAAAGCAATTGAGAGGAGGAGGGAGAGATAGTACAAGGGTGAGAAAGAGATGGGACAATGGGAGTGAAAGAGAGAAAGTGAGAGACGGACAGACAGTGTGCGAACAGCAGATGGAGAAAAGATGGAAAGCAAGTCAGAAGCTCGGATCGGGTTTTCGTGTTTGGTGGGAGTTGAGGAAATCGTATGAAAGTTTCAGGGTTCATTTGTTTGGGTTTTCAGTGCTTTTGGGGGGGAACAACGATGAAAGCAGTTTCCCTGGCCAGACTCCAGATTGGGTCTCACTGGCCACATCCAAACTCCCACTAGCAGAAAGAAAATAGAGAATGAGATGAATTAGAGGTTGCGATATGGAAGGAAAGCAGTGGGAGAGAAAGCTAAGGGTGAAAGGAATGGCAGCAGAATGCCTGAGAACTACAATATCTCAGAGTTTGGATGGTATAAAGAAGAGCTTTTTTCTTGTAGGCGCATGAGAGGGAACTTAACCTCATATCAGCAAGGCAGACGCTTAATATATGCAGCTTAAACACACACCTACATGCCCATACTCACACTCAGACTGTTTGAAGTTCTGGCAGGACTCTGTTTCTTGCTGTGTGGTAGTGCCACGTGTATCTCAGTCTGCCGTAGAGAGCAGTAGACTTAGACCAGCGCAGCTACTGGCACCGAAGGAGGTGAATTCCTCTACTGTGCCAGTGTGTTAACAAGAGAGAGTGAGAACGATCATTCATCCATATCGTAACCACAAGACAACATTTACCTAAATGGGTGAAGTGAAGCTGAGGTAATTTTTGAATCTCTTAATCCCACACATAAATACCCATAACCACATAATACAACACAGAGGCACTTCAGGAGTTTTGTAATGGTCCCCTACACTGATATTGTTGGGTAATAATGGCTTTTTTTAACTACTCATGGGGGTTTTGCTTAACTGGATCATAGTTTATATTTCCACCACAGTCTGCACACATTTGCACACGTTCGGACACACATCCATTTATTCAAAGAATGTCATCCGTTGTGCACTCATGTGCCCTAAAGCCTATGCATACTTGTAAATGCTACTCTCGGACTTAATTTATGCTTTGCATTGACAAAATGCATGCACACCCAACCACATCTGGTTGACTAATTTTGAGAGGCCAGAATATTTAAAGCAATTTTATGGGTTCAGTACAAGTTAAAATATAGAACAGCTACTGTGGTGTAATGTTGATTAACACAAACTATTTTCAACCTGTCCCTCATTATTTATTTATTTATTCATGCAGTGGAAAAAAGGGAGAGGCACTTATAAGAAGAGGGGCAGTTTGCAAATGTTAAAGTATACTCACCTTTTTAAAGTGTAACCACAAAACAATACCCCTAGTAAAAAAGTAATATATTTAAAATATACTAAGTATAATTCAAATCTATTAACATATTTACTGACAGATAACTCGAGACCTACTGATATAAAAATTTAAATTAAACTTTATTTGGAGTATTACTTACTTAGCACAATGCATATTTCTTATTAATAAGCTTAAAATGCGTGTTAATGTCACTTTTAATGAGGATTGTGTAATATTGCCCTTTAAATGCTAAATATTTAAAGTGTACCTAAAGTATACTTGCACTTTAACACAATCAAATAAACTAAGTATGTTTTTAATTGGACTACTGAATTAAGTACAAAATTAGTTCAGACTTTAAGTATACCAGTTTAATATACTAAATATAGCAGTGAATATAAAACTGAAGTCTTGTGTGACATTTTAACTTGACATTTCCTGTCAAGTTAAAATGTCAAGCTGTGTTTTTGAATCTTTCAAGTGACTCACTCAATTCTTACCAACATATTGTCAACAGTTTCCAATTTTATTTATAGCATCCCTTTCAGATGAACTGTGGACCTCCATGTAACTGATAATCCCATCTAAAATGATACGTTTATTATTACTGAGAGCTGTCATAAAATTGAGTCAGTAAATACTGAGTCAGAGCTCCAGAAGCCTAGTAGTCCTGAAGGACCAAATCTGGTTGTAGCTGGTTTGATAGCGGTCAGCCAGAAAGCGAACGCGAGAGATGGAAAGTGTGGGTATACATGAGGGAACGAGAGATGGAAAGAGAGAGATTAAAGTTGACAGTAGGTAATCTGTGGTTATTTATGCACGTCCACAGGGCGGAGTAACGTAGGTCCCACATGTCCCAACAAACCCTGTGGAGCTGGAGAGTGGACAAGCGAATACGCCAACTGAACACGCAGTTCCTACTGAATAATCCGAGGAGGATTATGTAAATGTGTCTGCACTGCTTTGGCGCAAAAGCCATCGCACTTCGGAAAGAGGAATTACGTATTGCATTTCAGTATATACTGTATGACTGAGATTTAATTGAAGTCTGTGAGGTGCCCTAGGTTTATAGTTAGTCTGATTAATTTTAGCTAAACGTACTATATTTTGCAGCTATAGTTGTTAAGTAGCACTGGTCCAGGAGGGCAGAAAGTAGGACGGGCTTGGTAAGGTAATATTGAACGTCCTTGTAGAACAGATGTAGCAGAGGGAGAAGAACAAAGGTGTCTGTTTCTGTAGAAAAGCCCACACCTGGGCTCTATAGCTGCTCTTTTCCTTAGGCAGTGTCTATACCCTGAGAAAATATGGGTTAGTTGTGCATTTGAATACTTTGAATAGCAAAGTGAATGGAAATTTGAGTGTTGATGTGGGCTGCAGAATTCTTCGGGCAATTTTTCCAATCCTGGTTTTATGTGCAGGGACAACCATAAATAAGTCATTTGTTGGGAGGATTCTCTAAAAAGTGTAAACGTGCATTTGTGGTGCTATTAAAATATTAGCTGTTTGCAATGGAACACAACCATACTGCATGGCGTGGCACTATTAAAAATATTGTGAAACAGCACATTATCAAAAAAGAAGGAATGGAAATTTGCTATATTGTCCTTATGATGTTAATTGCAGCAAGTGGCTTGGAAGTAAATGCAGTTAATTTATTTTTGTGGAGAAGAAAAAAGTATAGTTCGCTCAAAAATGAGAATTCTGTCATTATTTACTCCAAACCTGTATGATCTTCTTTCGTCTGTGTAACACAAAGGGAGACATTAGACAGAACGTTCACCGTTCACTCTCCTCTTTTTTCATACAGTGAAAACAAACGTGACTGAGGCTGTCATTGTGGCTAACATCGTTTTTGTTTTAAGAAGAAAAGAAAGTCATTAAGGTGATGGTAGGGATGCAATGAATACTTTTATTCAGCAGGGATGCATTCATTTGATCAAAAATAACAGTAAATACTTAGGACCATGTGATATATATATATATGTAATTTTTTTTTACATTAATAAATCACATTTTTTAATTAAGCATCAAAACTGTTTTTTGCATTGATATTTATGTTTCTTAATCAGCATATTAGAATGATTTCTGAAGGATCATGTGACAATGAAGACTGCGGTAATGATGAAGACTTGAATAATGATATATTTACAAACTATTTTAACATAGAACATTTGTTTTATTTTCTATTTTAAATTATATTTTACCCAGTATTCATTTTTACTGCATTTTATCAAATAAATGCAGCCTTGATGAGCATGAGACACTATATTCAAAAACCTCACGTATGTGTAATTTTGTTTGTTACTACTTCAGTGACACACTTAAGAATCATACAATGAATTAGGTGTTTGTGCATGTGAGTGAAAGGGCTCAGCAATCCTAATTCAAAAGACTAAAGCTTCAAATCTCCTTACAGTCCAGGTAACTGTGTAAGTGTGTGTGTGTGTGTTTCTGTATATCTGGTGGCTGCTTGTCCAGCTCTATGAATGGAGCTGTTATGTTTGGGTTTTAGGTTAGAGACTGGACGTTCTGATGAAGGTTTCAGATTTAATATCTGTTGACGTGCCTTACAAAACCTACAACGCTATCCTTCATCAGTCTATAGGCCATCACACAGGTGTGTGTGTAATATCCCTGGCCGTTTGCTGCAAATAACATTTTAATACATTAAATGCTAACACGCTTTTGCACACATATGCATATATATATGTATGTTCATTTTTTATATTCCTTTTCAATGTTGTGTTAATTTCAGTGATGTGGTTATGTAATGTTTGTCTATGTGGTATTGCGTCTATGTTCAGACAGTGGTTACGTCAGAGTCGCTACATCTGTCAGTAATACTGACCCCGCTCCACCTGCAGCTATACCCACAATCCTTAGAGGTGCTACGGCCCTCCCCCACCCGCTCCACCCGCTCGACTGCCTTGTGCCTCTGCTGGTCTGTTCAGCAGGCCTGCTTAACTCAGCAGAAGTGATTGTTGAGTTGCAGTTTTTTAGCAGAATAAAACGAACGGTAGAATTTTAACCCGCACACACAGATTGTGCAAAGTGTGTGTCTGGGTGCGTGCCCAGCAGTAAATGTATTATACAAGTGCCCAGCTGTGAGTTTATTGCACGGTTAGTGTGTGTGTGAGAGCAGCATCACTCAGAGCCCAGGGCTACTGTCCTTTGACGCTTAATCTCCCATTGACTGTGTGGAGAGAGAGGAAATGGGAGGATTTTAGTGCGTAAAGGATGAATAGACAACTCAATCCCTGTTTAAGCAGAGCAAGGGAGAGGGAAAGGGAAAAAGAGTGATTTAGGTTTAAAACATATGCATACAAGGATGTGATTGCAAAGGCTTCTACAAATGCAAGCTTTATTTTATGCATTGATGGAAAATGTCTCATTGCATTCTCAGCTATTTTTACATAGAGTGCTATGGTCTTGTTCTACACTGTTAAAAGTTGTAAATAAAATATTATTGGAGTACATTTTATGAAAATACCATCTAAGTATAACTACTTGGTTTGTTTAAATACAATCTTGCTGAGCAAATTTGTTAACGTTAGTCATGATATTAGTTGTCAATAACGCATCCGATTAAAAAGGGAAAGTTCACTCAAAAATTAAAATTTTCTCATTAATTACTCACACTCATGTTGTTCCAAACCCAAAAAGACCTTTGTTCATCTTCAGAACACAAATTAAGATATTTTTGATAAAATCCGAGAGCTTTCTGACCCTGCGTAGACAGCAATGCAACTGAAATGTTCCCAGACACAGAAACACAGTAGTCCAACTGTAATTTTACGAAGTTATGAGAATGCTTTTATGTCCAAAGAGAAACAAAAACAATGACTTTATTCAACAATTTCTTCTCTTCCGTGTCAGTCTTCACTGTGCATTTCTAAACTAATTTGTGTTCTGAAGATGAATGAAGGTCTTATGCATCTGGAAGGTATGGATGCTCGTTTCCGCCTCTGAATAAAAAAGAAAAAAATATTTTATTATTATTTTATTAATTATTAGTTTTTGCAACTTTTTATCTCACTTTTTTTTTTCATATATAAAGTTGCAATTGCAAGTTATAAAGTCAGAATTGTGTGATATAAAGTCGCAATTATGTTTCAAAAAGTCAAAATTGCATGACATAAACTCGCAATTCCAAGTTATAAAGTCAGAATTGTGAAATTATATCTCGGAATTCCGACTTCTGACACAGTTGTGTGATATAAAGTTGCAATTCTGATGATTCTTCTCAGAATTGTGAGATATAACCACTGATCTATAATAGAGAACTGGATTGCTCATGACGTCATATAAGTGAAGCCGCCGCGCCGCCATATTGGTATTC
>JAUMHE010000053.1:2814624-2826653 GCA_032359235.1 Enteromius mattozi | reverse complement strand
ACACTTCCGGTGGCTTCACTGGCTGTCGGCAGTTTAGAACGCAATGAGCGATCCAGTCATTATATAGATCAGTGGATATAACTCACAATGACTTTACAACTCGCAATTCTGACTTTACATCTCGCAATTCTACATCTTGCAATTCTGACTTTACATCTCGCAAGTCTGAATTTACATCTCACAATTCTGACTTTATAACTTGCAATTCTGACTTTACACTTCGCAATTCTACATCTCACAATTCTGACTTTATAACTTGCAATTCTGACTTTACAACTCGCAATTCTACATCTTACAATTCTGACTTTACACTTCGCAATTCTACATCTTGCAATTCTGACTTTACAATTCGCAATTCTGACTTTCACGAGTTCGCGCTTCCTCACATATAATACTAAGCAGGTTTGGCGCGCTGTCCGGAGGGCGAGCCGGGAGATCGGTGGACTCCGGGCCCTAGTGATTTGAACCCTCGTGAGGGCAGAGCTCGGCGTCCGGCTCGGACCCTGCGTGCCCCCCCGAAGGAAGGCGCAAGACGGGCGGAGAAGGGGAGGAGGAGGGGTGCACAAAAGACGAGATGCGGAAGGAAAGGAAATGGGTTTATTTATAGTGGGTATGGTAGATCTTTACATCTCGCATTTCTGACTTTACATCTCGCAATTCTACATCTTGCAATTCTGACTTTATAACTTGCAATTCTGACTTTTCATCTTTACAGAATTGTGAAATAAAAAGTCGCAATAACCTTTTTTACATTTTTATTCAGTGGTGGAACCGACCTTCCATAGGAATGCCATGAGGGTGGGAAATAAATGACATTTTTGCTGAACTATCCCTTTAAATGCACAGGTAACTGAGCCCTGAGGTTTTCTACCACAGTAATGCAGAAGCTCAATAATTTTGTGCAACAGGCTTATGAGCGCACTTGCATCAACCAAACATTCACATTTGAGTGAATGAGCGCTTGTGCACACATGGATGAATCATATCATATATTCAATCCTTTTCTGTGGGAAGATGTTCAGTAGCATATTGCAGAATTGAATATGTATTTAAAAAGTCTGGCTGCATTTTACCTACCACATTTACCCTTTTAGTTTAATTTTAATAGTTCTGTTGCACAATTCAGACCAAGGCCAAACAATGACTCATGACAGGAGCCTGTATTTCGATGCAGAGCCAGAGAGAAAGAACAAGAGTTAAAGTGTTGTCAGGTTTGATCTGCCATCTTATAGTGTCAAAGAACCGAGATACACACGGTTGCCATGGAGACGCATATGACCATGCCTCAGTTTTTCTTCCTCTGTGACCTCACAGAGAGTTCTTGCACAAGTTTCACTGCATTTTATTGCTTGCTTCAGAACATCATGTCTATTTTTGTCCACTTTTTTTTCCTCTGGCACTTTTCTTCACCTCATCATTTTTCCTCTTTTTTTTATCAACCATCCATGCAATCTTTTTTTTTATTATTATTATTTCAGGGCTTAACAACAAGGGTTATTTCTCCTGACCTCATCGGGTCAGTAGTTCACATTTATTTTTGCCAATATTTTCACTGGCCTCACCACAAAAGAACTGCATTGTATTTTTGAGAACTGTTTTTGTGTGTCAGAATGAAATACATTTTTTAAATACACTATTTAAGCATACATTTCAGAATTTAAATATGATACTAACTTTGCCACGTTAATTCAACATTGATGAAGTTAAATTCAACTTCATTATTGTTAATTCCTGGAAAAAAAAAAGGAAAAAAATAAATAAATAAATATATTAGTGCTGTCAGTCAAATTGTAATCTAATTAACGGCTGTGAAATTGCCCATAAATGATTATTGTGTTAAACGAGGAAATATACATTGCAAATAGTAGCTTTAGAAAGGGATATTTTATTTGATTCAACATAATATTTATTATAAATGTCAAGGCTAAAACAGTCCAAAATAAATATGCAACATAAAAAGAAGATAATTTGAGAAACATCTTAGTGTTTTTGTCTTTAAAATACCTTCCTTTATGTTGCACAAATGAATGTCATACAGGTTTGAAAGAACATGAGGGTAATTGATTACAGAATTATTATTATTATTATAATTTTAATAAAATGACACTCTAAATAAGAAAAGTAGGAATAAAGTAAACGGCTCACTTTATGAATAGCCTGTTGGATAATTGGTTCACACGATTCATTCAAAATAAGGATTCATTCAGAAGCGAAAACTGCTGTGTTACTTAAAGACACCAGTTCTGCCGTTGCTTTAAAGGTAATATTTTCTTTGCAAAATTGAGCAAAAAACAGGCAATATTGTATTTAAAATCTAAAACTGTTAACTTATTTACTAAACTGTTAAATAAAACCTTAAATTGTTTAAACCCATGATAGATTATGATAAGCAGCACTGTTGTGATGCTCTCGCTGCAAGTGTTTTATTGTTTATCATATGATGTAAAAATGAGACAAAAACATACAATGTGTATCCTGCATCATATTTGTCAACAATCAACTGAACAAAATGTGTGATGATGTACAAGTCTTTGGGCATTAAAATAAGTAAAATATAAAATTTAAATATAATATGAAATATAAAAATTCTTTATATATATATATATATATATATATTTACTTTTGTTTACACATTTTTACCCAAAAATATACTTTATTTATTAAGCCTAATTTCGAATAAAAGTCAGAGATTAGTGTTAATTCTTTGGTATTCATACAAATGAAAAAAACATGTTCTGTTAATGTACAAGATCAGAAAATGTTATCATAAGATACTGTGAGATACCGTGCGTCATTTTTAAATCAGCTGACATTTTCAAATTGACTGATCATCGTAATCTCAGACAGGTACAGTACATTTCCATTAAGTGCATGTGTGAGCGTGTGTGTGTGTGAATAATCTCTTTATCTCAGACCTGACAGGGCTCATTCCGTTGAGAGTGAGGGTGTCAGCTGAGGCAGCCAAGACAGAACGATGGGCAGATAAGAAAAGGAAAGGAGGAATAAGGGCACACGGGTCCGTCATAGCGTTTTTTTTATTTTATTTTTATTCACTCTATTTCTATTCAGGCTAGATGTTATGGGTACAGAAGTGAGTCTGAGGGTTAATGACTGGTTTTCTCTTTAATATGGGAGTGTAGAAAAATGAGCATGTGTGTGTTTTTGCTGAAACTGGAGGAAACATAGACCTCTTCAGATCTAGTTTCACAGGTTAAAGGTAATGGAAAGACCCACTCCCATTACTTATTCCAGGGCATGTTAGGGTGTGTGTTCAGTGCTGTTCGTCTTCTCTTAGTTACATCTCTCTTCAGGTCACGGCATTGTTCAGTAAGCACTTCTGTTGGGTTTCACACACCCTGAGTGAAAAAATACAGTAGATTAGATCTCTTACTGCAGCTGTAAACGTAAGTGTGTTTGCATTTGGGACACATATTTAAAATTGACTTGTTGGGTGGGTTGAATGGGGTTAACTGATCTCTCTTAATGACGTCTGTATAATCAGATGATTTTCAGGTTCACAATCAGGTTCTCCAATCAAATGAATTTCTTCAGGGGACTTTAGATAACAGAAAACAACTTTAAGTAATATTGATTGCCTAAAATATGCACAAATGGTGGCTGTAAGTTTTACAGTGCAAACTATCTAAAAGCTACAAGAATGCTACTGCAGTTAAAAATGCAACTATCTGATGATTGTGAGCATGATCACATGATCCTTCATAAATCATTTTATTTTGCTGAATAAGTGCTTTAAAAGCATTTCTTTTTATTATCAGTGTTGACAACAGTTTTTATATTTTTGTGAACACTGTGATATTTTTTTTCCATTTCCATAAAATATTTGGATTTTTTTTTTAACGTTTGTAATATTTTTTTACTATACTTAGATTTTACTGTATTTACTATATTGTAAACATCTTCACTATCGCTTTTGGTCCATTTAATGCATGCTTGCTGAATAAAAGTATACATTTCCTTAAAAAAAAAATAAAGTAAAACTTTGATCCCAATCTGAACACACAGTGCTCGGGGACCTGTTTTACACCAAAAGTTGTTCTTGCATTAAAAGTGTTCTTGCAGAAACAAACTGGTTCAGCAGTCAATGTGATTTCAACAGTGATCTTTAAAATCAGCTCACATACTGTCTCATCTCTTTATATTTTCTTAATCTTGTTAAATGGCTTAAAACATTGTTTAGACTTCCGCTCTTAGATTATGTGTGTTTGTGTCTTATTGTGGGTTTACAGGTCTATAAAAGAGCACTAATTAGATTATACTTACCTACACAGTAAGTGTCATTTAAAAAACATTATACTATGTTTCTTTAAACCCACTTTCTCTCCTGTATCAAAACTATCTTGGGAAGTTATAATATACACTATTATTCATTTTCTCTGGACATGTAGTAGGATACATTCAAGATATATTGAGAGGCTGTTGATGCTTCGTTCTTGCTGGTGATGCAAAGATCAGTTGGGGTCAGTGGAAAAAAGTTACAGATAAACCACTTTTGACACTATTTCATTTTTGTAAGGTTTTTTTGGAAGCTTTTAGCTGTTTTTCTCATCTGAGCAGTGTCAGCTTTTCATACACTTGCCATTTAAGTGGACAAAATGAATGCCAACAGCCTAATATGCTCAGCCAGTCTCTCGACTCGGTCAGGCTGGTCTGTTCTGTTTTGTTGTGAGAGGTTTTGAGCACTTGTCAGCTGAGGAAGCTGGGAGAGCAGCTATAGGTCCAGAGTAAGACCAGCTTGGACAGGCTTTGAGACCAGCAAAAACCGGCAAACCATCCACGGTTTTTTTTAGCATATGGTTGGACTTTTTGTTATGAACATTACATTGCATGTGCAGTACATCGTGACTCTCTTCTGCTTGAGCAGTTTTTTTCTCACTGTTCTTTTGCAATATTTGATATTGCTTAATGTTTCTAATTCTGTTTCAGAGTTCAGTTGCTCAATTCCGTCTTTGTCCATGACTGCCCTCCTCAAACGTATGCTCACTCTCTAGAGATACGATCTGGCCTTCTCCGCACAAACACACAAATGTAAACACTAAACACATGACAACACACATTTTAATCATTTATTTAAATCCTTAAAATAACTATTTTACAGGGACGTAAATATTACAGATGCAGTTAAATACATGTTCACAATCATGGTTACAGATCTTTACAATATTAAGCATAATTGTTATGTGTATAAATAGCAATGTCCATATGACGTCTGCCTATGATAGCAGATAAAGCATAATACTTTGCTGGCCGTTTAGCCCTCTTTTTGGGCATCCCAAGTTGTTTAAGGCCTCTTATCACCAGCCTGTGAGTATGTCCTAAACTTCCAAAATACGAAAACAAGTAGTCGGCCTCGATAACCCACCTCTGAAATAGTATTTAGGAGTGGTTGGTATTTAATGATTTCAGTCATAAAGGCTTCTTCCATACTAGAGTCAAAGGTGCATGCCACCTCCAAAACAATCACCTCTCTACACTCCTCATTAATCACAACAACATCTGGTGTATTAACAGCCAGACACACACATGTATATATATATATATATATACATAGCTTTTCTTGCTGTTTAATTCCACGTTTAACCAGGCTTTTGTATAAGGAGCTTATAGTTACTGGGCCTTTGGAAGACAAAACTGATTAAAGTCTGCTAATGAATATTTTTTCCCACAGTGTGTGTGTGTGTGTTTGCAAGACAGCAGTGAAAAAAAATACGAGAGTACTTTTAATTTCACTGAAGAGCATCCAAACTGAAAATTTGCAATTAATTTCAAATTTTTTTGCTGTATTATTGCTGTTGTTGTTGTTAATAATAATCATTTTTATTGAATATTTAATTGTTTTAATATACAGGAGTTAATATAGAAAAATATAATATTATTGCATATATTATAATATTAATAATTATTATTGAAGCTGTAATATTTACAATACATTTGATTTATTTATGCTTTATTTCTTGTTCAAAATTACCTTTTATAAGTACATTTTTGTTCAATTTTGTAAATTATTAAATATTGGAGACAAGATTACATTTTAGAGATATAATGAATAGTGCTGTCCAATAAAATTAAAATAAAAGTTTTTGTTTTCATAATACAAGTGTGTGTTCTGTGCATATTTATTATCTACATATAAATACACACACACATACAGTATATATTTTACAAATATTTACATGTCTATGTTTACAATATATAAAAATATATAAACGTAAAATCTTTCTGGAATATATGCGTATGCGTGTATTAATATATATAATAAATATATACAGCAAGCATACATATATAATGCAAACAAAAACATTTATTTTGGATGTGATTAATTGCGATTAATCGTTTGAGAGAACTAGTAAATTAATTACTGAATGTTATCATAATCATAATTATACCAATCAAAGCCACAATAAACAGATATGTGCGTGCTCATTCATGCAGCTGCAGCAGATCAATAGGCCAAGTCGTTGATTGTGGATTGTATAGCTCTTGAAGACTGGTTTAAGCTTGTTGGGAGCTAAAAGAACAGACTGGGCCTCAGGCTAAATTATGTAACAGTCCCATACATTCAGTTAACTAAATCAACCTGTCTCCCCCTCAGCGCTCCAGTCCAAATGTGACAGTCTCACACACAGAAGCTGCTGTTTTCTCTGAACTCTGGCTGTTTGCACAGTGTGTAACTTTTCAGAGTGTCACCCTGTCAAAGACTTAAAGAGATAAATCACCCCAGAAAATTAATTCTGAATAGCACCCTCCAAATCAGCTGTAGTTTTTTAGTGGTGCACAAACTAGACATTTCTGGAGGAATCACAGCTCTTGCAAGACAATGACAGGCCGTTGTGATTGGGGCACTTCAAAAAGGGGGGGAAATTATTCCATAATTACTAACGTTATTCAAATAATTATGAATCTTTGTGTGATTCAAATAGAAAATTGTTGCACTCGAATAAAGTGAAAAAATTAAAAATCCTTTCCCTGATGAAGGCGAGTTAGCCGCAACACGTCGGTGCACAAGTGTGTTTTTAAAGCCATAAGAATAAAGGCTTTTTAATTTTTTCACTTTATTAGAGTGCCTTGGATTTATATGTATCTCTCAAATCAAAGAATCACATATCCAAAGAGCACAGATTTATGACTTTTAATACCCCAGTAGCGTTTTTTGCATATTTTTTGAATACATAACATTTTTGCATTTGGATTAATTAGACTATACTCACCTACAAAATAAGTGTCATTTAAAAACATTACTACTTTTTAAAAAACTCCCATTCTCATCTGTATAAAAAGTAGTTTGGGCTGTTATTATATAAACTTGAGAAAAAGGATGTTATCCCCCTTACCATAACGTAACGTTGCGTGAAACTCACGTTTGAATAATAAGTAGCAGGTTCTTTTTAAAAAAATGTAACGTAAAGGTTGTGAGTCAGAAGCGCCACACTGTCCTTGCAGAGGACAAAGGAATAAATTGCATTTATTTATTAACTATAACCAATGCTCATATATAGCTATGCCCGAATTCAAAAATGACAGCAAAATAGTTCAAGAGCATCCTTTTATATTTCACATAACAGCGGCATGAGGGTAAGCAAATAATAACAGAATTTTCTTTTTTGCCTGAACTATGTCTAGAATGAAGAAGGATGCCTCTTTACATCTTTTTCTGTGTTGTTCTACATTCTCTTTCAACCCTCGCTTCATTTCTTTGCAGCTCTTTTCATCTTTCAGCTGTCTTCGTTCTCCCCCATTCAGCGTTTTATCTCTATTTCTGTCTGTTCCGCTTCTTCTTTTTTTCTTCCTTGTTCTGGTTTGAATATTCAGTGACCGAGGGGCTTGAGGAGTGATGTTACAGATGTTGAAAAACATCAGCTAGCTGCTTACCTCAACATGTGCGTCAGCATCGCTCATCCCTTCTGCATGCTCTCCATCTTTACACTTCCCTCCGTAATTATGCTCTAAAAAAGTCCTGTTTGTGTTTTTGTGTGGATTTTTCTTTTTTTTCTTTTTTTAAAAGCGAACAGGAAGGCTACATTTTCTCATACGCACAAACTCACACAAACAAACAGTCAGGCACGCACGCAGGGTTTTAAACCTCCAGAGGGATAAATGGCCTTGCAGCATCTCATCATTGCTAGCAAGATGAGGAAGAGTGGAGATTAAACCCGGTGACCCAGGAGGCGACTGTGTGTGTGTGTGTGAGTACATGTGAAAACAAACACTCAGCACTTTTACATATTATATTAAACATGCCATACCTGGGCTGATTCTGTTCAGTGTGTTTTTCTAATCTGATCTATGTGACAGCGTCTCTCTGTGAATGATGTCTGTGTCATTCATCAAGCGTTTGTGTGTGTGTGTTGGCAGGTTAAATAAAGGAGGGCTTAGGTGACATGCTTTACGAGCCACCCTGACAAGAAAAAAAAGTTCTTGTATTACTTCAAGCTCTCTTTTCAACATCCAGAAGCCCCAAAATAGTACCTGAACACTTTAAAATGTGTCTACACTATTTAAAAGTTTGGGGTCAGTAGGTTTTTGAAAGAAATTTACTTTTATTTTGCATCAGTTGCATATAAACTGATAGAAAAGTGGGAGTCTGTGTTTTAAATCTCTAATTCTATTTTAAATAAATGCTGTTCTTTTGAACTTTCTATTCTGAACTTTTTCATTCATGAAAAAATGTATCATTATTTGCACTATAATATTCAGCAGCACAACTTTTATAACATTTAAAAAACAAGAAATGTATTTCGGCAGCAAATCAGTATATGAGAGGATTCCTGAAGAATCATGTGACACTGATGCTGAAAATTCAGCTTTGCCATCACAGGAATAAATTACATTTTTATATATATAAGAATAAAAAATATATATATATTAAAATGTAATAATAATGCACAATATTGCTGTATTTTTTCGTCAAATTAATGCAGCCTTGGTGAGCATAACAGACCCCAAACCTTTGAATACTTTTGAATAATGCAAGATGTATGTCATTGCATTAGATTTTAAAAAGCACAAGCACACTTTTCATTTGTCAAACTAAAAATAATATATATATGTAAAATTATGGACATTTTTATCAATTTTATCAACTATAAAATATCATATCTGTCTTAATTTAATATAAAGTTGAGGAATTAAATCCACTATGTGGCTAGTTCAGTATTAAAGAATTAATATTTTAGTTCTGACAAAAATATTGCTTCCCGCTTGTTTTGATATTGTATTAATTGAGGAAATGAATGTAAGTGTGGCTTCATTGTCCTAAGGTGACAGATAGGTGAAAAGAAAAATACAAGCAGTGGAAGAAAAAGACAGAATGTCTTAGTTGTTCATCCCTCATTTAGAGATGAGCCAGGGACGACACAGTCTTTTCTGTTTTGCTCATGAATAAAGATTTTCCGCTGCCTGTTGCCCTGTGTGTTGACCAGACAGGCACTTAGCCACAAATTCTCACTGAAGCTCTTTAGAATAAAGTTACAGAGTGAAACCTTAAACTTGCAGGGGAGAGGGGTTATGACAGTAAAAGAGACTGAGAAGAGGATGGCGGAAAGGAAAAAACTAGAGAAGTAAGGGCCTATTAATAATTAGTCATTTGATCAGGCAGCATTTTGGATCTGTATTTTGGCATGGCTTTCAAGGGTATGTGCCTGTGTGTGTTTATTTAGCTATGCTTTGGGTACAAAATGAGCTAAATTTGACAAAACTTCCCTTCAAGGTCCTCATTTGGAGAAATGATTAATATATAAACCAAATCATGTTGTTGTTCCAAAAATCCAAAAGCTGTTTGGTTTAGCTTTCACTAATTGAAACATATTTAAAGTTAAGTAAGCTGGTGTGTGTGTGGGGGGGAGAGAGACGGACTAATTCAGTCCAAAACTGAAGCTTCGAAAGGGCTCAGTCAGCATTGCTCAGTAAATGTACCACTTACTCTTGGGTCCTTTTAATGCCCAGAGCAAAACTCTTCCTAACTATGAGCACACAGACTTTCTCAGCTGTCTAAATACTTATAGTGTTGTTATATAATGTTAATTATGTTTACTAGCAATTAGGTTAATTTAAGCACATTTTCAGTGAAATTTGTCATTGTCATTGTCAATAATGTAGCAATGTATGTCACTCAGCTCAACATTTCAAACCAAGCAGCTTTCTGTTGGTTAGCTTGGTTAATCCACTTGACCAACTTAAAGATATTTAAAGTGAATATATTGCAATAATTCCACAAATTTTGTTATATATTAAGTATACCATATTTGGTACATAAATATGTAAATGTATTTGTTTTATACTCAGCACAAATTAAAATGCATTTAAAATCAATTTTAGTATAATGTTTTTCACTAGTGTTCAATGGCGAAACTGAATTTTTTAGCAGCTTTTACTCCGGTCTTAAGTGTCACACAGTTCTTTGGAAATCATTTGAAGTGCAAAGAGTTCAAAAGAACAGCTTTTTATAAAAATTTTTTACATTATGTTCTTACTGTCACTTTTGATCAAATTAATGCATCTTTGCTGAATAAAAGTATTCATATTTGTCTTACTGACCCCAAAGTGTAGCATTTTTATGATTATTGTAACTGTTTTATTAAAATATGTCTGTGCTGCATGTGCTAAATGTGCAATTATCGCAGAGGCTGTCTCTCTGAAACAGACTGGGGTTAAACGTCAAGCCCAACGGCACAGCAGTGAGCTGAACCGAGATCTCAGATCATTCCCTTCACAAGACTCCGAATATGCTAGTATGCGATAGATGTCACCTAATTTTAGTGGGCTGCACTGAGACATTTAAGATAATTATACAGCGACATCATTGCTGCACTGTATTATACAGTACTATACCTAGAGAAAGAGACATTCAAACTATGATTTATGTTGCATGTTTCTGCAAAGACATTTGGCAGAAAGTGGTTGATCCTGAGGAGCGAAGGAGAGAGGGTACAGATGAGTCAGCAGAGTGTTTGTTAGTTTAGAGCTCATTGTTGGGTTTTCACCAGACGCTGATGGAAAATACAGTCTTTTTTCACATATTCTGTATTGATTTTAGGGGAAAATTGGCAGCATTTTGTGGTATGGATCTAAACATGACTTCAGCAGAGCTAAGAGCACTAAACTGAATTTTTATGAACTTTCTGAATATACCCAACATACCTGTTAACAATTACACACACACTATTTAATTAATAAACCCGCATTACTTGCAGGACTTTCCTTCCTTTCACTTTCCTTAGGTCATTCATTTACTCATTCTCTTGTTCTATCTTGCTCTTTGTTTCAGTGTTTGATATGTGATAGACTTCAGCCACATGCTTTCCCAGAAGACGTTCTCCATGAATTGTGTGTGTGTGTGTTCAACAGCTGTTGTTTCATGTCAGTGTTGTAAGACCCCACTGAATGGCACAAACACATATACTCCTGAATAAACATATTATCATGTCACTCTTAAATTTGATGTGATGCTTGTCAGTGATTGACAACCTCGGGGGATGAAAAGGCAACGTCACTCACATACTTGAGCAGAGGAAAGATCAGCATGTCACATACTCTCACACACAGGCACTCAGAGACACACATAGCTGTCCATACATGCTTTCATACACAGGAGGCATTACATACTATATGCCAGAATGCTATTTAAGGCCTCTCATCAGCTTTTCTTTCTTTGTCACTTAAAAAGCATAAACACACGCCAATATACACAGTAAAATGCTTGCAATTTTAAAAGATAAGAATGTTTTCTTATTAGTTTTCAATTTTGTATTTTATATATTTATATATATATATATATATATATACAGTACTGTGCAAAAGTCTTAGGCCACAGGTATTTTCACCAACATAAAAAACAAAACACAAAAGAAGCTGTTTTACCAAAAGCTGTAATACCAAATATTTATTTGATTTAGTTAATAGAAGTAATTGATCAATTAAATCTATTTATGGCATTACTTTTGAAAGCATCCTCATTTTACAGCATTTTTACACGAGTGTCTAAAACTTTGAACAGTACTGTAGCTTTCCAGGTA
>JAUMHE010000053.1:2803853-2814524 GCA_032359235.1 Enteromius mattozi | reverse complement strand
GATCAGATCTCTGTGTGGAGCACTGGCTGTTGTCAGACAATAATCTCACTGCATTATTACAATTAATGACAAAAAAATGTTGTGAAATGTAACTGATATTTTGCTACCGCAAAAGATAGAAATAACCAACTTAAAACCTTTTTTTTTTTTTTTTTTTTGTTGGTGAAAATACTGGTGGCCTAAGATTTTTGCACAATACTGTATATGCTCACCAAGCTTCATTTATGTCATTAACAATAGAGTAAAAACAGTAATATTCTAAAATATTCCTGCAAATTAAAATAACTTTAAATATGCAAACTTGAATTTTCAGCATCATTACTCTGGTCAAGAAACATTTCTTATTATCGTCAATGCTGAAAACAGTTGTGATGCTATTTTTTCTTTAATGGGGTCATATGATGTTGCTAAAAAGAACATGATTGTGTGTATTTGGTGTAATGCAATGTGTTTATGTGGTTTCAGGAGCAAAAAACACATTATTTTCAAAATTTTCCACTTTTTTTCCCTCTAAGCCCCACTTCCTGAAACAGATCAATTTGTACAAAGCTCAATGTTCTAAAAAAAAGAAAGGTGTGCTCTGATTGGCCAGCTATCCAGTGCATTGTGATTGGTCGAATACCGCAAGCATGTGGTGGAAATGTTATGCCCCCTTACCACAACGTGATGCTGCATCCCAGCGATATGACACCAAAGCAATAAAACACATTACAAACGAGGCATTTGTTGCATCCAGTGGAGACATAATTACTGATTATCATGACTTAGTATTGTCTTTTTATGTGTCGCGTTGCATCACCCCTCGTAAACATAACACCATGTCCGCATTTGTGATCGGAGAAATGACAAACAACAAGCATTACTCTACGCTGTTCAAAAACTCACATTTAAATATTAAGTAGCAGGTTCTTTTAATAAGAAAACATAACTTACTTAAAGGTTGTGAGTCAGAAGCGCCAGACTGTCCTTGCAGAGGTAGAATTGCTTTACTTTATAGTCTCTGAGCACAGCCAGCATAGACTACTCTCCAGGTTTTAGGAGTCTGTCCTCCGTAAATGCGCTGAACACACTCCAATATTTGTGTCGAACTGTTCTGAAACAGTGTTATAAATACAACTTAACCACTGATTTCTAGTTATGTCCTCTTTTGGAAGTACAAGGAAAGTAGTTCAGCAACTGGCAGAAACTCTACAGCGAGAATAATAGCTCCACCTTCTGTCTTTGCATAAACATTTGTGCGATGTTTGAAAATAAACCCACTCTGTGACGTAGAAAAGTGGGGGCGTGTTTAAACGAGCCGTTTTATGGGTGGGGGGTGTACAAGTCATAACCTTTTATAAAGAATATTTAGCATTAATTTAATTTAGCATAATGCCTTAAGTTTAACATAATTTTACTCAAGTTAACTTAATTAATAAACATTTGTCTTGTAGATTCTAGTAAGTTCAGCTTGGTTGGTGTATTAACAATAGATGGGTTAATAAAAAACAAAAATATCCAGGCACCAAAACGCCATCTGAAACATTCACACAGACACTCTCCCTATTCAGTACTGTACTCACACTGAGCTAATGTATGCCGACCCAGACAGACAGATAAAACATAAAACATGTCACTGAGCAGACAGTGAGAGAGGGGGAAGAGAGAGAGAGAGATGTCCCAGAGGCATTGTTAAATTGATCAGTGTACGGATGGCAGGATACGTGATGAAATGAGAGAGATGGATGAATGGATGGATCTGTGGTCTCATCTCATTACGGCTCTTAGTGCAGGAAATGGCTTTCTACCTGCAGCACCGCAGCTGTCATGTCCAAATAGTGTGGTTAACATTAAGTAGTTAGCGTTGTGATGAGAGGGATTTTTAACAGTTTGCATACTTTTCTACTCCATCGGTTATTGAAGCGCCACCATTGATTATAAATGGAGAAATGTATAAAGGTGCAAATGAGTTATACCGCATATAGTTACATGTAAGTTATTTAATTGTGCTACACAGTAAATATTGCAATGAAAGCTCAAATTTGCTGCAGAAAAAGGCCTGCATGATCTGTCACCGGCATTATTTGTGTTTTTAAGTGCTGCATTGGCAAATGCTGGTGTGTATTGATGCTCATCTGATTTCTGCCTTCTCCTCTCTCTCTTTCTGATTGAGTCTCTTTGTGTTCTGGTTGGAACAACTTGTTCTGGAGGGACTAAATATAGCTGTGCGCAGTGAGGAGCAGAGGTGGCGGGGGCAACCTTTTTACAATTAGACCCAAGACTAGAAAATTGAGAGCAACAAGGAAAAGGAACATTGGTCAATTTTCAGGTCATCAATAATAATTTTGTTTACTTCCCCTTTGTCAAAACATGTCATTTTCTTAGGTAGTTCATTTGCTTATTTTATTTATTTATTTTCAGAAATCCAATTTTTTCATTGTACATACATTGTAAAATGGGCTGATCGGCTTCTGTTCAAAAACAACAAGGGCGCTTGTCAGCTTCTGCAGTATAACGTGAACTTGCGATGCCTTGAAAGTGGACAATACCGACTTTTTTTGCCAAAACAGGTTTAGGGTTCAGATCAAGCTATATATATATATATATATATATATATATATATATGTGTGTGTGGAGAATAATGTACAGCAGTCTATTTTATAAGTTGCGTTTATCAGTTTTTGCAAATAACCTCTTCATATATATATATAACATTTATTTACTCAAGTACCTTTGATATTTAATTTATCTGATATTTTACCTGTTGGTTCATGCTGTGAAGGTCATGTTTGATTTTTGATTCATAGGAGTCTTTATGTAAAGAAATATATGTATATATATATATATATATATATATATATATATAGGTAGTGAATTAAATGTATAGATTGGGTAATTTTTTGTGTAGAGCTGTACATTTGCACTTTTTTTTTTTAAATGATCCTTGTTTTGTCTAAATTACTTGTTGTCTTTGTTGTTTGTTTATCCATATGAATCTTTACAAATAACACAATATTAGATGGAAATGAAAGGATACTAGGCAGAGGGAGAGAATAGCTCATCTTTGCTTTTATGAATAAAGGCCATCATTTTGTTATTCTGCAATGTTTGTTTTTTATGCCTGGGCCACGTTTGTGGACCAAGCAGTGATGCACACTGGATTGATTAAGTGACTTGAAGATGCATTTTTTGTCTTGGCTGCAGATGTTGAACCTGCATGTGACTTAAGTGTGACCTCGTTCACCTCTCATAAACGCATTTACATTTCCACGTCAATATGGACTTATTATACATCCTCACAACATTAAGGCCATGTAACCCTGTACAGCTAAATGCCATGATACATATGCAAATAGTTATTCTGATAAGAACAGCTGCAACAGAACATAACTATTGATTTTCCTGCAATTGCACAAATCACTGAACAGTGTGAGGTAACAAGACCTCTCATCCAGAGTTTCAGTTTGCCTTATTCTTAGATAGCAGTTTATTCATGGCAGACCTCAAAATGCCTTAATGCATTTTATGTTTGTATTAGATCAGGTTTATTATTGTTAACCAAAACTAAAAAGTTTAATCAAATGAAATATAATTTAAAGGGTTAGTTCACCTCAAATTTAAAAACCTGTCATTAATTGTCGTTCAAAACCCATAAGAACTTCGTTCATCTTCGGGAACACAAATTAAGATGTTTTTTACTAAAGGTTTGGAACGACATGAGGGTGAGTAATTAATGACAGAAGATTCAATTTGGGGTAAACTAACCTTTTTAAAACCTAAAAAAAAAACATAATTAGTACACCTTTCATGACAATTTTAATATGAAAATCTAATCCAAAATGTTATCATTAACTATAGTAGTATACCAGTAGTACTAAATTAACTCACTTGTATTAGAATATTTAGCATCTGATTTGTCTTTTTCAGAATGTTGATGCTGCAGCACCATGGAATTCTGGGAAACAGAACCCTAACCCTAAGGCGCTCTCCTGTGCACCTGAATGCAGAGCAGAAACTCAAGAGTGAGGTGTGTGCGCAAAGCCTAGCAATCTTCGCAAGAACTTTCAAAAGACTTCTGCAGGGATTGGCTGCTGCAGCCAATGGGATCATGTGCAAAACGAGAAGAGCAACAACTGCCTGTGCTCTCCAGACTCACAACAGACCAATCAGAGAGGAGACATTGGAGCCAATGACCTTTGACCTTCAACAGAAGCTTGAACAGTTTGTGTCCTGCGTTCGCAAAAAGGATTCAATGAACTGTTGAACATATTGTGTGTACACAAGAAGTGCCTCTTGTTTCTGATTGTCGCTTTCTGAATATAGACTTTCAATTGTTCAGGCATTGATTGACGTGCTTGTTCTTTCATTTTATGTAAAAACAGACTTGAAAAGAGAGTTTTTGAAAGCGTTGCGGCGAAACGTCAACAACGCTGATGGTACTGCTTCTGGAGAAAATGACGAAGATGAAGTAAATACGACTCTCATGTGGTGTTCATCATGGTGTTTAGTTAACCTAGCATCATATGTGTTGACTGACTAGTTCATCGTCCTCCCCGTTCCTTTCTCCACCCCTTCGCCCCATGCGTGACATGTTCTAGCCATGCATTAGTACTTAAGTGCCTGTCTCGTTTCTGTCTCTCTTCCCTCTGCTCTCTTCACAGTAGCGTCCTGAAAGGAACCAGTAACAGACGTTTGGCTCAGTGACACTAAGCATCTATTTTTACTCTATGGGTGGGGTGCTTCTGTGATGGTGTCCTGCGGTAGCTTACCTCCACTGGCACGCAAGGATGCTAGCTGACCCAATCCACACTGGACTGTACCAATGATAGTCCAGCATGGGGGGGTGTAAAGGATATAATTTGGGAATCGTACCCACACACTGCATCACAGTGACACCCATTGCTGGCCGACAGTGGTAAAATAAAACCAGGAGTGTTAAAAACACGATTTTTTCTCATGGTTTTTTTTCTTCTTTTTATCATTATGAATATGTCTTTTAAAGGTTTTCTTCTGAATTCATTTAAATGTATAGTTGGCCTTAAATTGTAATAATTTAAATTGAACTTGTATGGCTTACTTTCTTCAGCACAAATGATGATACTGTGAAGAATATTGGTAACCATTGCCATTGACTTCCATAGCATGTAAAAAAAAAATACTATAAAAGTCAGTAGCAACTGTCTGGTTTCCCACATCATTCAAAATTTCTTCTTTTGCATTCAGCAGAGGAAAAAATGTGAGTTTGGAACAACTTGAGGGTGATTAAATAAAACATTTTTTTTTGGTGAACTGTTTCTTTAAAGGAACATGCCACTTTAAAAAAAAGGCTGAAAATAGGTGTCTTTTTTGAGTTTTCCAAAAACAAAAGTGGTGTGTTCCTTTAAGAAATGACACATATTTTGCTTGATATGAATATTTATGATTTTAAGTGTGTTGATGGTTGTATTTGCACTAGTGTACATATATTATGTTTGTTCTTGACTCTGCTAAACTGTTTCAGGATGTTCCATCTTGACGTGTGATTGCTTGGATACTAATGCAACAAATAGTGTTTATTGAATCCAGACTGAGCTGGTCGAACACACAGAACAACCTGTAATACACAATGATCATAAACAGTTGCTCCTTTTATCAAAAGGGGAATCTCACTTAATGATCGTTCAAATCCTATAGGATAGTACATTTCCACGATTAGACTGCAAGTTAATCACGTCAAGCTGAATGTATTTGTTTATCCCAAACACATTCAGAACACACATGTTTCCAATATCACTGAAGCCTATGAGAGGTTGTAGTTACAATACAAAATGTTGACCTTTATTAAAGGGATAGTTCAGCAAAAAGGAACAAACATCAAGTTTAAAATATCTGCTTTTGCGCTCAGTAGAAAAAAAAATGGTCATACAGGTTTAAATAGACATGAGGGTGAGTAAATTCTTTTATCTTGGGGTGCAGAATCGCTTATAAATCTTATTAACAATGTATTTTACACATTAAAATGATGTGAAAGATAAGATAGGACTGTTGACAACCTTGAGGACTTTACTAAAGCTGTATTTGGTTCCTGTTGAGAGGGATTGTAGCAAATATAGCCTATATTAATACACTTTGTGTTTTGACAGTGATATTGAGAATTTCAAGCTATTTCAAAAGTGATATGCAATTTAAATCTTATGAATATATTGTGAAAATTTGCTATATTTATCTCAATTTCTTCAGCGTTGCGCATTTTAACCAATCACACAAGATTGTGTTGAGCTTATGAATGTAATTATTATTTCTCAGAATTATTTCTTGCAATTGTGGTTTACTTTAATATTTATTTATGTATTTTCTGCTTCTATAGTAGCTAGTGTGTCCTGTTCTCTCTCTAGACAGACTGGTAACAGTATCTCAGCCTATACATCTATGAATAGCAAGCTGTCTAGCTTTACCCAGAGCTGATAGATACAGTATACAGTCTTAAGGGTCATTCCAGAAATTTTTCATGCACTTTTCACCAGCACAAAAGAGATCTTTATGTGGAAGGTCTGGTTTCAACTTGTTGTGCGCACACACTGACATCGGAAGAAGGCAGAGCGCCTAGGATTGGAAGTGAGGGCACATATTCATGGGTGGCCTATTACCACAGGAGTACTTGTATTATTCAGAACACACAGTGGCCCCGGGACAAGGTGAATTAAACCTCAAACTCTGTGCACTGAGAAACACTTGCTATGCAGCAGCATTTTATATTCTTGCGCACATCAGCGGCACATGCAGGAAAAACCTGATGGCTTTTGCTCTGATGAGACAAACACCTTCAGCTACAGGACAAACAGAAGTGAAGGTGTGCTCCACCCGTGACCTGCTTGTAATCCACACAAGTCTGTGGCTTCACGGTCTGGTCCCCAGAGTCTGTGGCTCAGCACTCGGCTGAAGGCTGCAGGAAAGAAATGCGTGACTCTTTTGAACTTTTGACATAAAAAGAAGTGACAAAATGATGACAAAGAGATGAATGTATCAGCAGCTGGCAGCTACACTCCTGTATCTGGCAGCAGCAGATATGTGTGTGTGCGCATGCTTTAGGGCTTCTTTAACTACGATAAACAGGGTTTCTGCGATTCTTAAATCTTAGAGAAACTCAAAAGTCATGACTTTAAATGTTGCAGGCACTAAAAAAAATTATCTTATAGTATTTTGGTTTTCTAGTACAAACATCTAACCACCCTTAAATAGAAAAAAATTGTATTACTTAAATGCAAATTGAAGTTTTATTCACTGATAAATGTAACAATTTTGTGATTAGTTTATGCTTACCAAACTAACATTAAACTAAATGAACAAACTCTTGATGCATTTCTCACAAGAAGACATATTTGTAAATATATCTTGATTTAAGAATCTTCAGACTGGTTGTGAGCGGAGCTGTTCGGGCCATAAGCTTGTATTAAATCTTACAGAGATAAGATTGACATACTGTATTCCATTCAGTTTATTCCTTTAATAAATTTATTCCTGTGATGCAAATATGCTAATCACTTTGTTTGGGTAGTCTTACATGAATAATATCAAGAAATGCTGGTAAAATACACAGCAGACATTATTTATTTCAAATTATTGCTTGTCCAAAACCAATATCGTTCCGCTTTCAATAAGCTACTTTCACCTTATAATTTAATACGGCTGCTAACAGCCAACATACACTCTTACAGCTGAGCGATACAGCAGGAAGTCTTCCTGCTTTATTACTTCCCTTTTGGCCCAGCAAGGCAGGAAGTCCATTGAATATGTGCACATTAGAGAGTGAGAGTGACGCAATACTAGTCTTGGTTGTCACAAGCTAACTCTGTTTATGTTCTTTCTTCAGTCCCCCCAGATTTAAATGTGGCACAGTTGCAGTCAGTAATGAGCTTAATCCATGAGCCTCATTGATCGCTCAGTCGTTTGAGTGGAAGGTCCAAGCAAAGTTCAGCAGACGCAGGTCGATGGGGAACAGTAGTTTTGCTGTGTGTACTCATTGCCCACAGCATGAAGGGTAATTATGTTTTAATGCATTTTAATACCCCGTCATTATCGCTAAACAAAAACAGCTTTCTTTCGAAGCTTTTTCCTCTTGCCAGTTTCTTTTACTCCATGTATCTCGATTTCCCATTCGCCCAAGAAATGTGACCATATTTAGCATATTCATGTGCTAGTGAATCTGGCCTGAACAGAGTGACTGAGTCAAACTGAGGTTTCTTTTGAAGCTCAGATGAGGCTTGGAGGTTCTTTCTGAACACTCGAGACTGAAGCTATCAGAAGTTGGCTTCACATCCGAACAAAAAGGCTGCCTGTACCCTAGCAGCACCCTAAGACTGGCTGTACAGAGTGTGAATAGCAGAGCGGAGAGAGAGCGGGGAGGGGTCACGTCACTGCAGGGCCTCTATATTTTATTTTCCCCAAGAGCTGCCTGAGAACCCATAGACACATGCTACAGAATTCCCCCGCAGCCTGTGAGAGAAAGAGGGAGGGACGGAAGGAGGGAGGGAAAGAAGGAGACTTGGGTGAGAAAATGACACAATGCAACGTGTTCACGCAGACTTGGGCACTTTTTTGGTCCACTTTTAAGCTACTTATTAACTAAAGTGCAAAAGAAATGTTTAAAAACATACATTTTTACAGCTTTTACATGAGAAAAGCTTTAGATTCCCACTTTAAACTTCGTAAAAGTAGAATGTTCCATTTTCAAAGCATTTCTAGGGGGAAGTGTGGTAATCCATTGTACAACGTATGTAGTCATGATTGACAGAAAGCCCCTGTTTTTGTTTCTGTGTCCTGGCCTCATGCTGGGTCAGTGTGGATGGGGCGTAGACAATTTGATTTTTTGCATAGGCCCTTCTAATTAGAAAAGGTTAGGGGTCATCCTTACATATGTGGCAGTTACAGCTTTGATATGACGCCATTGTAGAAGCAAGACTCTAACTGTCATTAATGATTATGATGTTTTTGCTCAGAAATTACTTGTTGAACATTGTGATCAGTTCAGGTCATACGCTTGCAAAATTAGGAATAAAGTGAATTCAGAATTTTGTGCAGTCCTTAGGCTTTTTGCAAAACAGTTGAGAGTAATAGTTATGTGCGCACGCATTGCAAGCTTGCACAGATACACATGCTTTTTCCCGGTAGTTTCTTTTGGCAGTTTATTCCTAGTTAAAGAACAGAATAACTCAAAATGAACTCAGAGAACCCTGTGACATCATTCTGACAGAGCACACACTCCACCTGGTGGTCATCTGAGAAAAGCACACTGGGAAAGTACTTTGGATCAAACGTAACCAGATTAAAAGGGATAAAAAGTAAAATGATATAAATTCTACAATTTCTTGACTCTGTTAAAGTGCTTATTTATCTCATGCTTGTGTCATCATTGTTTATTTAAATAGCCTATACTGGTGAAAACATTTAACTCAGTTTTAATGGGGAAGTGAAAAAAAAAAAAAAACACTTTAAGTGGATGTTGCTGTTTGTTTATTCTTGAATCCAAATGTTTCATCCAAACATCTTCACTGGGGAATACAGCCCATTTACCCTGTCCTTAATTTTTCTTTAACCTCTTGATCTCTGCACCCCTCCTTGACCCGCCCCTAAAATTACATCATCAGAGTTATAGTAAATAATCAATAACTTTAAAGCAGTGACCTAGACATATATGGTATCATTTGTAAGCTTAGATAAACCAAATAGATCTCAAATAACAGACTTTCGAAAAAAGTTTTTTTATAATAAAAAAAGTTATTGCTAAAAATAAAAGTTTTTTAAATAATAAAAAAAAAGTATTATTTGTGTTTTATCATAAAATTTTGAAAAATATGTATATATGAATTATTCCACTCGCTTGTTAAAATTTGGGCTATTCTCTGAAAAATTAGACTATTTTTTATCAGTTTACTGCAAAATATGTGATTATGGCAATGTTTTAAGTTCAGGTATGCAAAAATCTGTAAAAAAAAAAAAAAAAAATCCCAAAAATGCAGCAGTTTTTAAAAAAGACCAGCCTCTAATGAAATCTCCATGACCTCAAACTGCAGGAAGTAACATTGTTTTGGTGGGAAAACAACAGCACACACAGAAGTACATTTTAGAAATAAATTCTAAATGATTCTGTTTTATATCCCAGTTAACAAAGTTCAGAGTTAAAAAATAAAAAACTGGTAAACTAACTCTTGGGTATTATTAAGGTCCTTATTTCTATACTGTTCATTTTCTTGGCACTGTGCAAGTAGTCAAATTATAATAAATAATGTCTCTGATTTTAACAAGAGATTATTTCTGAAAGTCTGGTGTTCACTTTTATATAATTATTTCCTTAATTTACAACACAATACGATTTATCTTAAAAGTCCCAGAGTTTAAAAGTTACTGTAGGCCTACAACAGAAATAACCTAAATAAAGACATCTTGTCGGAATGATTAAGTTTTAAATAGCTTTCTAAATAGCCTGAATTATTAAGTCATAGTTTGTCAGAGACATTTCCAGCAAACTGCATTCAGATCAACGGATTTGAAGACTAATCTATCGAGAAAAATGTATAAATCGCATGTATGAACCCATCTCCACGTCAAAAAAACTAATATCATCATTTATGTTCAATAGCAAAAAGCTAGATTTGGATGCAAGGTTTACTGTATTAAAATTTGGTTTGATATATGACATCTTAATAGTAATATATA
>JAUMHE010000053.1:2779516-2803506 GCA_032359235.1 Enteromius mattozi | reverse complement strand
TATATATAAATAAATAAAAATAATAATAATATCATCTACATTTTTTCTTCCAAAATCATGACTATCGGTGGAAGTAAAGAACAAACTATGAAACTCAGAACTCACAAATTTAATGCAAATTAAAGAGAAGACAGATCTGGCGCCATCTACCTACAGAAGAGAGCAACACCTCACACTGCAGTCTGTCGACTACCGTTGGAGTGCATGCAACAAAAAACATGAAGAGGCAGATCTCAACCTGATGTCATTTTGTCCTGCAAAGTAGTATTGGGTATCAATTTTTCCTCATAAAATGGATCAATATCCTCTGCTGTAGGCGAGGTATTATTCCCAGGATCCTGCTGTGACTCGAAAGAATAGACCATTGGTTGAGGTGGAGTATGTTCTTCTGTAAGAAGGGATGATGGCTGAGATTGTGTGGTGAAGTCTATAGCAGCTCTTGGCATAAGCTCAGAGACACGGAAATCCACTGTACTTTCATTTTGTAAAGCCGAGGTCATAGAGGAACTGTCAAAAACCAGCTTTTTCAAACTTTCCTCCATCACTGAAGTTGAGTTAGTGCCGTTTTGAACACTTTTAAGATCCACTTCTTCCGTCGCCGTGGTGCCAGCAGAATACAATTTGACATCGGTGAAGGAGGCGCTACCTGCTATATCTAAAAACTGAAGTGGTTTATAATCTGGTTTTGCTGAATACGTGTTAAGGTTGGCTTTGGTTGAGGTCTTGTCAAACGTATTAATGTACTTTCCGACTACAAAGCTGCTAGTGGGTCTTAAAGCCTGGGACACACCGGCGGCACTAAGATTGATATCGGCTTCTGAGATTTGAGATGTTTCTTTCGTCCAGTCTGAACCTGCATTAGCTTGTAGGATGTTAGCTTTGCCGGAAGGTTTTCTAGGAGATCTGTATATGGGCGACTGGAAAGTGAGCTTTGCAGATTTATTCGTTTTATAACGATTAACGTCAGCAGATCTGTAAATTGGAGATTGAGAGGTTGAGATGGCATAGACGTTTTGGTGGTCTGAATAGTCTTCAACTTGCCTACCAATCAAAACACTGCTGGTTGGTCTCAAACTTATGGGGCTGTATTTTTGGCCAGTATTTGACTGTGGTATTCCAGCAGAGTTTTCATGTCCCTTCAAGCTATACCTGTGAAGCGGCTGAATAACAGCATTGTGTATTTTAGCATACCCAGTCACTTTGTTCATAAGAGAAGACTTATAAATTGGAAGAACAAGCTCTGACGTGGGACTGTTATGATTGCTGCTGGATTTTATGGATGCTTTATTTAAGTTGGATCCAACAAAACTGCCATTTGAGAATCTCACTTTTGGGAATTCATCTAGGTTAGATTCAGTGGGCTGTGCTGAAGCAAGCCTGTTTGAAGTCCACCTCTGAGATGTTTTTGATTGAACTTCATCAACAGCTCCTTTATTTGTAGCACTTGTGCCAAAGAGAGATGCTTTCATTGTTACAGCTTGACCTCTAACAGCATGCTTTAGAGCATCAGACATCAGGTTACTTACACCTTCAGTAGAAGAGACGATTTCATGTTGAGGTCCAGTTTTAAAAGAATCTGTCTGATCCCAATAAGGTGGTTTTTCTTGGAAAACCGTTTTTTCGTAGCTCTCACGTGTCAAGGGTTTCTGAGCGAGTGCAGTTTGGGCAGTATGTGGATGAGCAAGGGCATATTGCGCATTAGATGAAGACTCTAAGAGGGGCTTTTGGTCAGAGTGCATTTCTGATTTTTGAGATGTTTGCAATGCAGGAACAAATGTGAAACCTTTAAAAGCATATGGCTTTTTAGAAGTTAGATAATATGGTCTGTTTCGGCTACTAGACGTACCTAGGTTTGTGCTCTGAGTGCCAGACACAGTTGGACTAACGCTGTGGATTTGATTCTTCATTGTGTTACCTGGTGCAAGATAATGTTTAACAGATAATGATTGTACAGTACTTTGCCCGAGGGAATTCAAATGTGTCCTATTTTTGGTGTTATGCTGACTTTGCTTCATTAATGAATGATTTGTCGGGTCTGGTAGATCAATATTTTTATCACGTTCTGAAAACAACATTTCCTTTGTGAACTGCATTCGTGGGGGCAAGTCTGTGTTTTGTTTTGACAACCGAATGCCACTGTTTTCCTCTGATTGGTAGTAAAAGCGGGCATTATTGGTCACTGGAGGCCTGATGGCAGATGTAGCCAAATTATCATATTTCTTTTGATCGTGAAAGGTTTCAATGGACACAACATTCTGACTACTTTCTCCCCTATTTTGGTAACCATTTTGAGTCAACTGAATGTTATTCAAAGTGTGGCTGCTCGTAGCTGATTTTGTATTTCCATATTCAAAAACGCTTTGCAGATTAGCGTTTGGATTGGCAACCCTTTCAGAATTAGATAGCTTGATGTGATCATGCTGAGAAGAAAACATCTTAGATTTTATTATGGGAAGGATGTTACGACCTGCATTTGAATCTGATCTCTTAAATGCAGGAGATACTGGTGTTAGGATTGTTGGAGGTTTCAACACCTTGGAAAGTGCTACGTTCTTCATATTTTCATAGGAAATTTGAGAAACAAATCCAGTCCCAGCAGAAAAAACTTGTGGCAGTGATTCTCCCTCATGCTCATTTGTTGTTAAAACTGAAGGAGATGTATTTGCTGGTATGACTCTCCTCAGCACGTTTTGATTTCGGCCATTGACTTGAAGAAAATTATCCATCTGCATGTTTCCATCACTTTTGTGCCTGATATTATGGTTGACAGTTGAGCTTCTAGACATATAATTAGTTGGAATATTTTCCCTCAAATAAGGTTCATTGAGTCCTAAAGATCGTGAACTGTCTGAGAGCATTTCTGATTTAGGTTGATATCCAAATGAGCCTGATCTATGCACATTGCTTCCACCTTTTTTCCTCACCAGCCTTGGGGCCAGATTAATATCACTAGAGCTCATTTGGCGCTCTTTCAAGTCTAAGGCATTTCGTTCCCGTTGGACTGTTGGGAAAGCATAGCTTCTTTTGGCATTAGTTTCCTCATTAAATTTGGTGCTTGAAAATTCTACAGGAATATTCCTGCTAATGCTATTGGACTGGACTTTATTTGGGACTGAATAGATAACATCTGCAGAAGCTCTTGTGTCAGTGGGGCTGAAGCTTGGATTTTTTGCATTGACTTCATGTCTCTGGTTGTCTGAGACAGACCTGATCCAAGGCAGCTGAGGTTTGCTGTTAAATTGTTCTACGTTCCTTGGAAAACTGCCTCTTGTTGGGTTTTGAATAGGTGAATTAACACTTTTGAAACTTTCCAGCGCTTGTATTTTGATCTGTGCATCATCCGTGACATCTCCTAAAGGCATTGGTGATGAGCCAACAATATGTTTAGTTGTTTTATAAATATTATATATGGCAGCAAATTTAAAGCCTGTTTATTTGGGCACATTATGCAATACATAAAAAACACCTAAACTACTTTTATAAGTAAATATAACTAAATATTTAGACTAAAAAGTACACCTTACCTATTGACACATCAGGCAAACATCCCACAACAGAAAGAGTCAAACCAACCAAAGCCAGTCTACAAAACATTTGCCAGTTTTAAAAATCACAATAAATTACAAAAACTTTAAGTGTAGGAATGGTATTGCTAAATTGAAGGCCTGAATGCTTACCTCAGATAGCACTGAAGAGACATGCTTACGTGTCACACCTGTTCCAAATTACCTTACTAATGTGGGCTCACTGAAATGCTATAATTGATGATCGCTGATAAGATTCACCTGAATGCATTCAAAGCCAAGAACACAAAACTCTGCACATCTCATTTTTGTATTTGTATTGTTTCAAGAAGTTAAAGGTTACCTATAGACAGTAAGAAAAAGACAGTGTGCTAATCTTGTCAAAAAGTTATACAATTTATTTGGTACATACAGTCATGATATATTTTCTTAAAAAATGCAAAATAAATTTAAATTTTGATCATGAAAAGACAAAAATAATTAGGTTTCTTTCATTTGATACAAATGTAACACAAACTCCTTATAATTAAACTTAATAGACAATAAATACAAGTAATATTTCATAGAAATTCTTCTAAAATCAATAAGTTACAATAATTTTAAAAATGAGAAAAAGGTTGAGTAAAGTCTCCATGATTTTGTAACAGAAAAGGAACAGCACCATAATATATACTGGCCTAAAACAAATCTATAAGGCAGTGTGGTTCATTAAAAAAAAATGTTTTTGTTGCTGTTTTGTTTCTCTGGAACAACTGTACATTTTTGTTATGGTGACGAGTCACGCCCAACAGCAAACAGTCCTCTTCTGCTTCCAGACGCTGACATTCCACACATTCAACACAAAAACACATGTCACCTACAGGTTTCCGTCAGGGACTGTCATCCAAACCTCCAGACAAGACAGTGACACCCTCAAACGCCGAATGTCCAGTTCAGCAGCCAGCAGACCAGTGTTTATCAATACATGATTCTTAATTGATTACATCTACTCCCTTAAATCATGTCTGGTTACAACTTTTGGCGTTCAGTGACACCCAACAACTTGAAATCTTGTCTTTCACATCATGTAGCAGGACATCATTGCCAGGTCCCTCAAGTCTTCATCAGTCATACAATCTGAAAACACAAATGACATGTTAATTAGGACTCGATTCGTGTATTAAAGCAATTCAAACGCACATGCTCGTTGACAAGAGGTGAAATGGGCTACTCACGTCTCCGTTCATCCCCGGTGAATTTCTGGCACAGGCGGCTAAAACATTTCATCAGGCGTCTTTTACGCGATCTCGGCGGGGGTGACGCGTCGTCTTTTGGTGGGATGACCGCGTCCAGTTGGGGCTCCTCAGAGTCTTCCTCCGCGCAGCCCGCGGTTGCTACCCGCTCAAAAACGTCCTCGTCCACCGGCAGGGTCTCTTGGATTCTCGCCTCCGACAGCGGCGTGCAGTGACGGCACAGCGGACACAATATCTGGGGTTCAAGGCTCTCCGCGGACCTCCAGAGAGTCACCAGGCAGCTCTCGCAGAAAGTGTGTTTGCAGCCCAGCTGTCGAGGACACCGCCGGCCGAGGTTGTAAGCTCGGTAGCAGATTCCGCACTCCGTTTCTGGAAACATGTTGTCCTGTTGTTTGTTTGCTTGCTTCTCTCTTGTTGCGAACTTGTAAAGTGCTGGTGAGTCATGCTGAGGAGTCTTATATACCTAGTTGGCGAAGGCGGATCGGATGAAAGTACGTAGGCGGGAAGTACTCTGGTTTCTTTTCGCTTTTGTCCACACTAGCAACAGGACTGGCATTTTTAAACAAGTGATGTCATCGTCTGTAAACACTGTGATGTCACGCATGACTAAACAGCAGCAGAAGTTAAATCATACTGGCCTACGTGTCTTACTGTACTTTTACTGCTTTCTATAGAAAATAGTAAACGTTTGTATTGAAAAAACCAAAGCAGGAATTCCCCATGCACTGATTTTGCCAAATATTTTAGATTTATTACTGAAAACACCCTTTATTCCCATCAAAGGGAAAAGGGAAACCTGAAACCTGTGCATGTGTGGGTGGGTGTCATTGATCTTGCTGATATGCAGGGTAATTACAGTAAACCTAGTAAATCAGTGTCAAATGAGGCAGGGTTTATTTGAATTAACGTGTTTTTAAAAGGGTCATGAACTGAGAAAACAAATATTTTGACATATAAACGGTCATTGGACTATAAAAGAAATATCAATTCAACTCAATGGTCTGAACTCCGCTCAGCTCAACTTTACGGTTAGTCTAAAAACAGCATATATTGAAGGCAATCTGCCAGAACGACTTTAATACGATGCAAACACAGCAAGATTGCATTCCTTCGGGTCCTAACATTAGGAACGAGGGGATGAAGTTTATTTTTAAAGAAGTCAATAAGAACTTGGTGCTTTATTTACAAGAACAGTACTAAATAATAAAAAGGCAGTTCATGACCCCTGTAACAACGCAGTAAACAATACAGTAAAATATTAAATACATTTAACTTCGTTTTGGTGTGTTATAAGATTTAGGTTGACATTACAACTTGTCAAACTCAGAATTACATCAGCGTCTTTTGCTTGACATTTGTACAGTAAGCCTGTGCAAATATTACGTATTTTACAATGACCCTTTTTCTTTTTCCCCCTATAGCTTACCGGAATCTATGCCTGTTTGAAACACAAAGTGCCCCAGTTTTTCTACTGTACGTTTGGAGGAAACAACTGTTTTATAAAAATAAACAGTGATTACAGCAAGGGAAATACAATACACCCAGCTGTGCTTCACCTTATTAGCCTAATCCAAACAAAACCACTCTACCCCACTGTGAGATTTCCCAGAATGCACTCACCTCCTGTTTTCTCCCTCCCCGTCATTCCCTTACTTGGTCTTGGGTGTGCCGCACTGATTCTAAACTGGCTGTAGCCGGTTGTCCTTTCCTCAGAGTGCTTCCCGTATTCTCTTGTATCACTCGTAACTTTTTGAACGAACTTCTTAAGAACATACCCATGTTTACTCCGGTTTCTGATAGTTTTGTGTATAGAGCAGAGCAGAGTGTAAGTGCCGTCTGATATTTTCTTCTAAAAGTAGCATTTTTCTCAGGATCCTATGTTTATGTCCTTGTATTTCACTTTAATGGTAAAGAAAAGAACCCATTCATTGCCATTAAAATGAAATAACTGAGGCTACATGAGCCTGATGAAAATGCTAACTTTAGAAGAATATTTTAAACGGCACTTAGAGGCTTTTGCATCTAACTCTTCATATATGTGTGTTTGTGTACATGTATTTAATAATATTAGTAATATCAGTAAAATTATAATGTTTTAAAATTTGAAAAATGCCTAACAGCATGTAATTGTTGTGTTTCTACTCAGTAAATCCCAGAAAGAGGAGCCCAAACGTTTTATATGTGAACAAGGCGAAACAAGAAGAAATTGAGAAAAAAAGTTGACAATGAAAGGAAAAAAAAAAAAGTTGGCTGAGGATGTCGCTGGCAGACATCTTCGACGTGCAGTTAAACACTCACTGCAAAACATGAACCATGGCCACAGTCTTGTGAATTATAAATAGAACAAACAGCTCTTAATCATTTACTTACAGTTTGTAACAATACCAAAAAGCCAGACAGTTGTGCCCCATGGATTTACTATTGATTATGTTACAGTTTTCATTTCAGTGCCTGATATTATGTGTCTGTGGAAAAGTAAGTACAATGTATGAAATGTTTTGTCTTTTTTTCTGTTTGTGGATGTAATAATACCCAAACTGTATTTAAACAGTATTAAGAACTGAATTTACAATGGCTTTCCAGACTAATAACCTTTCCTCTTTTAATTTTGACATGCTTAAACAAACAGTTCAGCTAGTAATCACCCACATGATGTAATATCTTGTGACTGTTGATTGACTTTTTTTTCTGAGAACAGAATGATATTTTTTAAGAAGGTCAAAGGGCTGGTAAAAACAAAACAAAACACTGGGACATTTTTCATATCTTCTTTGACATTGAATTTCATTTGTGGGTGAATTTCAAAAATGTGCATTTGCATTAAATTCTGTTGTTTTATTTAGAATTTTGACGTGTAGTTATTTAATGATTATTGATATTTTACACACTGTTCATATTTTTGCTTTTATGTAATATTTTAATTAAAGTTTTAGTGATTTTGTTGTGTGTGTGTGTTTTAGTTATTTTATTTGCTTTTGTTTTTTTAAATCGTTTCATTTTCTTAAAGCTAAACTAAATGCACATAAGAAATATGTGAAAAAATTTTCATATTTATTTTTTTCAGTTGACGTTTATTTTAATTCAGATTTTTTTTGGTTTAGTTAACTGTATTAACCCTTGTACATAAAGTTGTACACATCGCTTTACTGTATCAAATTTTAAAAGTAAATTTGTGTAAAAAAGGCACATTATGGCTAATTAACAAGTTGAATGACAGTGCAGTGATACACATCTGTGAAAGCAGTCTGTAGCAACAACAGCTCTGTTCCCTCTCTTAGTAACCAAGCCATCTCTTGATAATACATGTCAGTGAAAGCAGCACCCACCCCAGCCGTACAAAACATGGCATCAGTGGAGGGAAGAGACCGACAGAAAGAGACAGCAATAAATGTACAAAAACCTACACGTGCAGGTTATAAACAGACAGTGTTAAACGGTGACAGAGCTTAGTAAGCAGCTTTTTTTCCCCTTCCAAACTTCTCACCTGTGACAAACTTTCCCAGCATGGACCCAGCGCTCACGTTTGAAAGGGCACAGAGCATTTCACCTTGAAAAAACAGCAGGACTGGAACGGTGAGTGAATATTTCATCCTTGTTTCACGCACTATAAACTGTGGCTCCAATAGAACACCCAGCCCTGGTTCTCTGCATGAAACCAATGATAAGCCGTTGTATGCAAATAAATCTCACCGTATAAAGTTACCAGATATATGAATATATTGTTCTTTTTATATCCTCAGTTCTTAAATAAATATTAAAGTGTAGACTATGCAAGATTTTCACAGTGTAACTAGATGCATTCTTTCTTAAAACAATGATATCATTGTGTAAGTCACATGACCAGATGTTAAATGGCTTTGTTTGATGTTATGTAGTATATTTAATTTACATCTGCAAGTTGACACACACACACATACATATATATATATATATATATTTATATATATATTTACACACACAATTGTGTATATTAAGACCTGCAGTACTTATAGTTTCATAAAATGTTAAAGTCCAAGTTTGCACGCCTAAATATTGTCACTAATCCTATAGAGACCTGTATTGCTAGGCAGCCCCTCCTGTGAGTGATGGTTGCTTTGACTATGCCCACTCGAGAGTTGGATTGAAACTGCAACACTAATAAGAAAACAGACATCAGGGTGTATTAGAAGTAAACAGACTTGATAAACCCTGCTGTATTTGGCCCCTTTTGTATGTGCAGTTGTCATAAACGTATACATAGTTCTTTCCCAATGAATGAAAATTGTACATGCAAAACATTTGAGACTAAAAAATGTGCAGACGAAAGCCAAATCTGATGAAATCATCATAAAATCGAGTTGTTTATAAGCCAGAGGTGGCTAGTTTTATATGCAGGTCTAGACATGCATACATTTACTAATCATTATCATGAAGTGTGAGTTTTTAGGGAGTTTTTGTTGATATTTTGGTGTTTTGCCAAGACCCAGTTTCTCAATATTGTAATGATTTCATACAGAGGAAGTGCGAGAGTATAGCTTGTGAAACTCAGTCAGTTCCACTTATTTTTAAACTAGATGAGACCGGATCTGGCAAATACTACAAAATAGTATACAAAGTAGTGTTTTGGTGTTATATATATGTTTATATGCAAAATGGTTGAGGGCATCAGCACTTATTATTATAAACAGTTATTTGCATTGACATTGCTTGATCAACAAATGGATCCTCTGTAGTTATGAATGGGTGCCATCAGAATGAGAGTCAAAACAGCTGATAAAAACATTACATGACATGAGTTAACATCTTGTGAAGTAAAAAGCTGTGTGTTTGTAATAAATTAAGACATTTTTATCCTTAAGCAGCTATAAAATAAGAATCCCATAATATTGGTTTCTCTGGTGAAAAAGTTGTCTGAATCAGCAGATAAATCTGCACAGATCAAGCACCTTTTACAAGCAAATCCAGTTCTAAATAAATATTCCTGTGGATTTTGATGTAAGAGGATAATGGGGGATAGTCTTGAGGATGAGTTATTATGGATTATGGACTTATTTTGGCCAGAAGATGCTTAAAAGTGAAAACACCTTAATTATGGATACATTTGTTTACTGTTTATTACAAACACTCAGCTCTTCATTTCAGAAGATGTTAATTGGTGGATAAAAATGATGAGTATTGCTTGTGGATTATTGTGATGTTTTTCTCATCTGTGTGAACTCTCATTCTGACAGCACTTATTCACTGCAGATACAGATACAATAGCAGATCACGGCTGAACAAATATTCCAAGTTTAACAATTTCTGCATATAAATATGCATAAAGATATACTTTTCCAAATCTGTTATGATGAAAAAACAAACTCAACCATTTTTTTTCTAGGTTGCTTCAGAAGAGCACGACTCTGGAAGTCCCTACTGAAGACTAAAAGCCATATTCTCAGTGGCATCTCAGTTTCCTCCATCATGTCAGAGACTCGACCAGCGCCTGTACAAACTGAGGTGCCTTCAGAGTCTCCAGAGGTGGAGTGTCCAGTTTGCTATCAGGAGTACGACCAGGACTCCAAACTCCCACGCATGCTGGAATGCCTTCACGTCTTCTGCACAGAATGTCTCCGCAAAATCCAGCTCACTCCTTTGCATCCGCCCGACCCCAACAGCGCCCCCTCAATCTCCTGTCCCCTGTGCCGGCACTCCACCCCGCTACAGGGAGGCGATGCATACTCTCTCCCCTGCAACTCACGGATTCTCGCCCAGCTGCCTCCTGTAGCCTTCCGTCTGCCTGCGTCGGTGTCTGCCCGGCTGGCCACGGTGACCCAGCGCTTTGTGCTATCTTTGGGGGAGAGGGATACCCGATTCATAATCCTGCCCACTGTTAGTCTGAGGGTGGAGCAGATGGGAGAAGGCACAGAAATGGTAAACCCACCAAGGGTGCTGCATCGAGAGATTGAGGTTCTGAGGAGACACAAGAAGACCCTGATGTGCGTTCAGGTTCTGGCTGTCATCTTCTGGATTATGTTTGTGCTGACTTGTGTGATTGGGGTTGTGTTTGGGCCAAGCCTTTTTCATATTTGAGAGATGAAGGACATGGTTGTATCCTGTTACAATAATATATTTATTCTGTGCCTGCATTTTTCAAATGAAAACATTTAGATCATTATCAGTAGATCAGTTTGATTACATGTAAAATCTGCCCGGACACTCCAAATATAGTCATTGCAAAACATTTTACAGTATACTAAGTTTCTTTTTTTAATTATGCCATAATATGGTTCAAAATAGAGACAAAAAGTATTGAGGAACCTTGTTGACAAATGTTGGAGAAACAAGTCCATAGTTAATGTTAACTATATCTAATGACTTCATATTGTGCATCCATTACAAATTACTTTTATTGACTTTTGATGTTACTTGCTTAAACCAAATTCTAAAAATGGTGAAAAATAGCTCTACACTAGTGTCATGGAGATGATATTTGGTTGAATATTTTATTGAATTCAATACATTTTTTACATTTGGTTTAAGTGTCAATACTTTATGGGCCTATTTTTCATGTTCATACTGTAGTGTGTGTGTGTGTGTGTACTCCTACAGCTGTTCCTGTCTTTAACTGTTATGCCAATATTTATTCCCTTTGTAAATAGACTAAATGATGACACTCTCTGTTCTCTCATTTTTTGTATGCAAACGTGGAAATATATAGGCCTGCAGCATTCTGTGCTTTAAAAAAAAAAATAGAGGAGAAAAATCATGCCCAGCATGAGCTTTTTTCATAAAAAATAGATAATGAGGTAATGAGTCCCTCTTGTGGATGATGCACATGAATACATCTGTGAGGAGTTTGGTTTGCATTACATATAGATGTACAATACTTTATCAATTTATCAATTCCGTTGACTGAAAAAGTGAATATTTGTACTTTTTTTTTCAAGAATAGACAAACCCTATAACATTTTGTTTGTTAATTTAACAAATGATAGCACTACATATGTACAGGTTGTTAGAATGGAAAATTAATGAAGTTATCGACAATTATTTGTCAATATCAAAACCGAATATTAGCCTTACTGTGGAAGACCGAACAACAGCGCAACCCTGAAAAGGGGCATGACTACATAAGGTAGGCTGTAAGTATTAACAAAAATGTACCATTGAAACATAAAATCGTTCTTCCTCGATGATTTTGAGAGGCCCTGACGTTTGTACAAAACAACTTTGACGAATCGTTTGAGTGAATGATTTAATGACTTATGATTCATAACACAACAACTGCCACCTACTGGTTAAACGTGCAAAAAAAAGTTCCGTGAGTGAATCTTTTAGCGAACTGATTCAAAAGATCCGAGTCACTGGGATGAATCAGCATACAAGCGTCGGAGCAAAAGGGAGCATTTCATTGGTTGGAATAGTTCACACATCATTTACTCTCAAGCAGTTAATCTGTATGAATGTTTTTGTTCTGCCGAACACAAAGGAAGATGATTGGGTCACCATTGATTTACAAAGTAAGAAAAAAGTCAATGGTGACCCAAAACAGCCTGGTTACAAACTTTCTTCCTTTGTGTTCGGCCGAACAAAAACAAACAGATTTTGAACTACTCGAGAGTGAGTAAATTATGGCAGAATTTTCATTTTTGGGTGAACTGTTCCTTTAAGGCCCGTACACACCAAGCACAATAACGTCACGCCTTTATTCAGCCCGCCGCCATTTTAATTCGAAAACGACAAACCAATCCAAACTTGGGTTTAATGAATCTATTATTTATTTCCTTTTTATTCCTGTTTCTATGAAAGTACGAAGATGTATCATACATGATTTTGTCCTCCATAGTTTCGGAATTCTGCCTCCGCTTGCTACGTAGTACTGACGTCACTACTAGAGCAAGCTCCTGATTGGTTAACGCGGCGCGAATTTTCGCCAAAGTTCAGATTTTTCAAATGCCCGAGACGTTTAATTCGCGTCGCGAATGAGACATTCGTTTGTATTAAATTATTCTGATTTTATTTCATTTTATTTTCAATATTATCAAGCGAGGATTCCCGGTCATTCCTGTATGACAGCGCGATTATTCATTAATATTAAAAACGGCCTTTTCTGAACAAACGCCCCTTTTACTAAACGAGTCGGTTTTGAAAATGAACCGGGCTAATATAGTTCAAACTTATCGATTCGGTTGAGTGAATGATGCCAACTGGGCTACACGACTCCAAACGAATCTTTACGAAAGGTCAACTGATCCAAAAGATTCGAGTCACTGGGAAGGAGTCAAAATCCCCACCTAGTACCACAAAAGCGCTCATAGTGTGTCGAAGTGAAGCAGTGGGAAGTCCTGGGCGGCTCTCTTTCGTCACACGCCGCGCTGGCCCGGGCCGAAGAGAAGTTTTTCAAACCCCCATGTGTTTTCGTACGGGGAAAATGTTGTTACAACGGGGTAGCTGTTTGTAGGTGTATCTTAACGGAAATCATGACACTTTTGAGCGCTCAAGACGACACGATTTAGGCAGAATAGCGCTGTTTGTCTTTGTTTATGCTGGATGCGCTAGTCGGGGCAGTGTTATTGGAGAGTAGTATTGTGGTCTAGACGAGTTTTCTCAACCCCCTTCTCTCCGGAGCGCTGGCTAACATTAGCAGCATAGCTCCTGCCTCTTCCATACTTTCGTAGAACAACGGGAAAGTTGAGTAGAGTTGGGAGACATGGCGGAGACCAAGATAATTTATCACATTGACGAAGAGGAGACGCCGTACTTGGTGAAGATTCCCATAGCGGCTGAGAAAATCACTTTACTGGATTTCAAACAAGTTTTGAACAAGCCGAACTACAAATTCTTCTTCAAGTCTATGGACCAGGACTTTGGGTAAGCGATTGCGGGAAAACACACAAAGATGTGCACGAACAGTCAGAACAAAGGAGGTTTTTTTTTTATGTGTAGTAAATAAATCTGTTTGTATTTCGTGTCAGATGTTGTTGTGAGGGTTAGGTAGAGGTTTTCTACTGTTGTGGGTGGTCTATAGTTGTATCAAGACATCACTGCAAAGGAACCGTGTGTCCATGTCTCGACAGAGTTTATCAGATTTTGACTTATAAAGAAATACCTTGCCCATATAATTAGTTGTATTGAATGACACTGTTTCATGTGAAATATTGTCATTCTATTATGGCTGATGTATGCAAGGTATAAAAATGTAGTAGTTACTACCGATTAAAAGTTTGGAGTCAATTAAAAAACAAAACTGGTATTCATTTAAAATGATTAAAACAAAACAAAAACAATTATTTACTGTATTAAAAAGGATTTAGGGGTTATATAAATGTTGCGTTTTTGAATATTCTATTAGGAAATAAAAAAAGGAAGATAGAAAGAAATGTAACAGTTTCCACAAACACTCATTAATAGCTAATAAGCACCAAATCAGCATATTAACGTAATTTATGTGAAGTATCACGTGACAATGACAGATTGGAGTAATGGCTATGAACAAAAAATAAAACTTTACCATAATTTTACCATATCACTATATTCTTGTTGGTACAGTATTTCTATTTAATAAATCCAATATTTCAAAACATTAAAAAAAATCTTACTGACCTCAAACTTTCGGTAGTGTGTAATTTGTAGCCATTCTGTTTTCTAGTTACACGTTAGATGTCATATCCCTTGTGTAGTCAAATTCTCATCCTGTCAAGAGTACAAGAGTGGAGTTCTTTGTCTCTGACCACATATTTGGCCTGAATCGTCCTGCTATGGACAGAATACCAGCCAATAAATCTCAGCCACGTACTTGTCAGTTATGCATTCTCCAGATGCTACTGGAATGTCTGCGGTAATCTTAGCAAATTAGGACGTTATCATCAGACTGTAAATACTCCATCAGTTTGACAGCTTACACTTACATTCATTTTGATATGAATCAATGGCATTCACCTGAAGCCCTGTTAACATAGAGCCATACTAAAACAAACACAGTAATCAGGGACAGGCAGCATAAAACAAATACAAATATTTTACATGCTGCTGGAGTGTGTGACCGTGTTTGTTTGTAATTAGTGCTATCAAAAGATTAATTGCATCCAAAATAAAAGTTTTTGTTCATATAATGTATGTGTGTGCACTTTGTATATTTATTATGTATATATAAATACTCACATATATTTAAAATTAACTGTTTAATATATTAAACATAATTATTTATATATATTATACATTATATGAATATAAATATATAGCCTACATATGTAAATATTTCCTAAATATATTCTGTATGTAAATAACAAATATGCACAGTACACACACATTATGTAAACAAAAAATTATTTAGTATGTGATTAATTGTTTGACAGCACGAATGTTTATTTTATTTCTAGCACAATACACTAATATAGAAACTTGCTTCTGCCATAAGATAAAAAGAAAATTAAAAGGCAATGATGTTTTTAATCTCTCACAATTCTGACTTTTTTTTCTTCACAATTGCAAAATAAAGTCAGACGACAAATTTTCATCGTGAGAGTGGAGCTAACATGGTTTTAGAGGTAAAAGGATTTGCAAATGAGCTTTTTTTTTTTTTAACCCTGGAGCCAAAATGGCAGCCAGCTGTGTCGTATAGTACTAATAGTGCTAAATTGGTGTAACTACATTACAGAGACCAGATTTTTACTGGATTTTACCGGGAAAGCGAAATCTGAAGACTTGATCGTTTCTTCTTTCCTGCCATGCAAGAAAGGCTGTGAATGTCTCGCCAGTTTTTGTTATTGTGGAAAGGGTGGACGTCTGTGTATTATTGTTGAACGGCGTTGGACGTGGATGTAAGCTGATACGGTAGTGGAGAGGGACAGAGAGCAGGCGGCGGCGCTGTGATGCTGCAGTGTGTAGAGCCAGCTGTCAGTCTGACTGTGTGTGGCAGGGGCTGGGGTAGCTCCGTGTTTGGGGAGGGATATGGTTGGAGGTTGGAGACAGGCCATTTGCTTAGTGTCTGGGATAGAATCGACAGAAAAGAGCGAGTGAGAGAGAGAAAGGAGCAGAAGACCCCTCGGTTTCTCTAGGCTCCCTTTACATTTTAAACATCCCCTTAAGAGTACTGACCAGATTCCAGTGCGGTTTTATTCTCAGGCTGCGTTAAGTGCAAATAGTCCAAATGAGAATAAATATCCACATGTCTGCTGGGCCGAAATGTAACAATCCTAACGCAGACTTATTTTGTTGTAAGAGCTTTTGTTAAAATCAGGTTGTGCTTTGTGTGTGTGTGTGTGTTATTGTGTTAGAGGTCAGGGGTTGTTTTTCAAGTACAAATGTTGGGCTTAATTAGCGTCATTACAGGGTTTGGGGGTGGGATTGTTTCACAAGCGTTAAAATGCAGGAGAGCTTTGCTTTCAGGAAGTGCTTTGTGAAATTGTTGTAGAGTTACATCATCTACTTAATTGTTTGTTTGGTTGCAGAGAAGAACAAGCACTGGTTTGTGCACTCAGATCGAGATTAGAATTAAAAATATTTATTATTAGTATAACTATTAATGGGGACTCCTAAGGCAAGCATCACTGTTATATTGCTGATACATATTCAATTGCATAACTCTGAATAAACTTTGGCATAATGTGCTGGTTTGGTAGTAAAATTTGGCATTCGCTGGTCTTGTACTTCCGTTTTTATGCCTTGCAAACTTAAACACTTGTTTTTCAGTGCTGTATTCTACTTTTATGAGTAATTCAACTCTGCTGAATTGTCAACAAGATAACGTTATGTAGCTGGCTTACATACATGTGATTTTGTCTTGTGTTGAGTCTTGGACGCATCAGAAGGTATGTATGCTACTGTACAAATATTTGGGGCCATTTTTATGCTGACTTAAACTTTTCTTATTAATAATATTGAAAACAGTTGTGCTGCTTTATATTTTGTGGAAACTGCAATGTAGAGTTTTTCAGGATTCTTTAAAGAATAAAAAGTCCAAAAGAACAACATTTATTTGAAATAGGCTAGAAATGTATCTAATATTATAAATGGCTGTACTGTCACTTTTGATCAATTTAATGCATCTTTGATGAATAAAAGGAGTTATTTATTTAATCATTTATGCAACTTTAGAACAGTAGTGTACATTTGTGTTTATGAACTTGCTTGTCATAGGTGGAGGGTGAACCAACTTCAGGATAAAGGCTATAAAACAGTCTTTTTAGGCAAGAACCAACCATAGGCTAATGAAATATGTTTAATGGGACAGAATTTGTATTGAGCCTAATTGCAATTTAATAATAAAAAAACAACATTTGATAGTTATATAACCATGGTTATTCAACCAGCGAAAGAATTACATATATACTGTATATATACACTACCAGACAAAAGTTTGGATACGGTAAGATTTGTAACATTTTAAAAAAAAATGTTTCCTATGTTCATCAAGGCTGCATTTATTTGATCAAAAATACAGGGAAAAAAGTATATTGTGAATTTTTTTTACCATTTAAAATAATGAGTTTCTATTTTAATAGACTTTAAAATATAATTTATTTCTGTGATGCAAAGCTGAATTGTTCATCAGTCATTACTCCAGTCTAAAGTGATCCTTTAGAAATCATTCTTATATGCTGATTTATTAGAATTATCAATGTTGGCAAAGTTGTGAAGGCAAATATTTTTTTGGAAACTGAAATACTTTTTTCACAATTCTTTGATGAATAAAAAGTTATTCATTCGTTGATGAATAAAGAACAGCATTTATTAAAAATTTCTGACAATATAAATCTTTGCCATCACTTATTATCAATTTAACACATCCTAGCTGAGCGAAAGATTTAGTTTCTTTCAAGTAAAAAAATAATAACATTTACTGACCCAAGCTTTTGAATGGTAGTGTATATTGTTAGAAAGGATTTCTCTTTTTAATGTTTTATTTCTTCAAGAATCCTAAAAAACATTTCTAAGGGTTCCAAAAAAATATTAAGCAGCACAACAGTTTCGAGCACTGATAATAAATCAGTATATTAGAATGATTTCTGAAGGATCATGTGACACTGAAGACTGGAGTAATGATGCTGAAAATTCAGCTGCGCATCACAGGAATAAATTAGATTTTAATGTATATTAAAATAGAAATTTGTTACATCGCAATAAAATTTCACAATATTAATATTTGGTCCTGTATTTTTGATCAAATAAATGCAGCCCTGAACATAAGAAACATCTTTAAATACTACAGATCTTTTCCATACCTTTGACTGGTAGTGTGACATGACATCATTAACTATGATCTATTCTGAAGCTGAATGCACTATGAAATGAATCTCTTAATTGCATTGTAGTTCTGATTCTGTGCTTTGTCTGGAACTTAGTAAGAAAACACGAGCGTACTTAACAGAACTGATGAGCAGAGGCATTTTTGTCCAATTCAGAAGAATTTTTGTCCAGAGGAAGGCTAAGCTTTCCCCAGCCTTACACACACTCCGCCTATGTTGCTTGTTTACTTTTTGTAATATAAATATTTCCAGCAAAAATGTTAATTAAAAATTAAGCAGTCTTTTAGGCAAGTAAAAAAAGACAAATGGTCGCATTAGTCAACGGAAAAAATCCTAATTGTTGAGCCTTGTTACCGTTTACTGTTACAGAATTGAATTCACATGAGATTGTATGGCTTGTAGATGATGTGTAACATTAGTGTTGAAATGTGTAAATATTTAATGTGTCATATTTAGGAGGAAGCAGAGCAAGGGACCAGAATATGATAACAATTGGAGTATTAAACGGAGTACTTTCAAACAGCATTGTGGCAATAGGGTTTTTGTGTGTGTGTGTGCAAGCACTCATATTTTCTTAATAAATTCCAAAAATCCCTACATGGTCTCATGAAAGTTTATATGCATTTTCATGAGACTGGGTTCAAAATCTAGTATATATAAATTTAGTTCATGCATAAAGTCAAAATAGCCTAGATGCATGTATTTATGCATAAAAACATAACGCGTGTGTGTTCCTTCATTTTAATCCTGTCTCTCTTTGGTAATCGTGTCTGCTCAGGGTGGTGAAGGAAGAGATCTCAGACGACAGTGCCAAGCTGCCATGCTTCAACGGAAGAGTTGTCTCCTGGGTAAGAACTGCTCCTGTTCCAGTAGCTTTTTCCACCTAACGGTGATATTTTTTTTTTTTTTAGACTGTACTGTCATATGATGCTTAATGGTGTCATAACAGTTCTTGGTTATATAAGTGTAAACTGCACTATTTCACTAAACCTCGCTGAAGCTCCTCATCCCTGTAGCGACACGTAACAGGGCTGTTTTGATTTATGTCACAGTAAATCTTTAAAGAGCACCAGGAGTTTGTGTCAGGCCCTTCACACGGAGCCTGAAATCCAGCCTCTTCTAAAAACCCTCAAAGAAAAGCAGGTCCTTAAGTCAAAAGGCTTGGACGAAACCAGACCCACTGGGATGGAAATAGTAGACTACCATCAGGATAGCTCAAGGTCCCTTGAGAAGGAGTGTACAATAACCTAGCATCCATTAGCATGAAGAAAGGAGAAGGCCATACAATGATACTGTGTGTGGCCTCTTATAACGCATCTGATGTTTCTTTCTTTTCTCAAGTACGTGACTTTGACTGCTTTAATGCTGTAATGCAGTGTTTTGTCACGGATTGTGAAAATTTTGATGTTTTTATTTATTGTTTACCAACATTTTTTATTGCGATTCTATTCAAGCTTTTTTAAGAAGCTTAATCTCCCCAGACAGAGCTGAATAGAGTTTCCTGTCTGCTTGCAGCTATTTACCTCTCCAGCTTGGTCCTCGTTTAAATTGTAGTTACGTAAAACCCAGACACTGGATATGTTTGACCTCAAGCATTGTGTGATCAGTTTTACATTTTTGAATGAGCTCAACGAGTATGTGTTGGGGGAAAAATAACGTGTTATTATGGTCATTAGATCTTTCCCCAGTTCTTTTTATTTCCTTGTTTTTTATGGATCACGTTCAGTCTCACACCAGTCTTCTCTCTTTCTGTTAGCTGGTGTCCTCAGATACCCCAGCAGCCGAACCCCCAGCCCCTCCAGTAGAGGTCCAGTCTCAGCCCTCACCACCTCCTCCTCCCCTGCCTCCACCTCCTGCTGAGAGGACAGGGGGCATCGGAGACTCCAGACCCCCTTCATTCCAGTATGTTAATCTACATCTCTGTTTCCCGCCATGCATGTCATTTTGTGGATGCTGTCTGCAGCAGTATTCTCCTAGTCCCTTAAAATACACCACCTTACTAATAAGTAGTGCTATTAAACAATGAATTGCATCCAAAAATGTGTGTGTACTGTGTATTAAAAAAAATACACAGACATACAGTTTATATTTTGAAAATATTTGCATGTATATACATTTATGTTCTTATATTATAAAGACATATATTTAATATAGAAAATAATATATTTTCTTAAATATATACATGTTTGTATTTATGTATACATAATAAATACACAGTGTACACACATATTATGTAAAGAAACTTTTATTTTGGATGCGATTAATCGTTTGACAGTGCTAATTATAAGTTGTCGCAATGGGAGATAGTGAAAACTCAGTTTTTTTCAAAACAGACATCCTGTGTCCTGGATTACTCAAAATATGCCAAACATTTGCTTTGGAAGATAAAACAGGACATCCTAATTAAATATTACAAATGCATGTTTTTAATATAATGCAAAAACTTTTATTTTCAATTATAGTATTAATTCACAGTAACAAAACGTTTAATGTTGCAAAATGAATCAATTATGAGCCATTCATTTTCAGGTGTCAGAAAATGTTTATCATTTATGAAATTCATACAAAATTTGTAGAAAATCAGCTTTGCTATCACAGAAATAAATTGCATTTTAAATTAAAACAGAAAACTGTTTTTTTTTTTTTAAATCGTAATAATATTTCACAGTATTAATGATTTTACTGTATTTTGATCAAACAAATGCATATTGAAGTTTTAGAAACTTTTGAACATTAGTGTAAAGCATGATACATGATGGGGTAATCCAGTATTTCTGTGTGTGTAGACATTACCCACAACCATGACGTGTTTGGTAACATCAGGTGATGTCTGAAATGCATCTTGAAATATAAGCTGGTAAAAGATAATAGCTGTTAAAAAAAGTAAGAAATAAAGTGTATTTTGTGAAATTGCTTATTCCTAAAACTAGTGAAAAATGCTAATGAAACATGACATATTACTTATATTCAAGAATAAATTATTTGAAAATCTGAGAGCAGTTCAGCTTTTCAGGTAAAATGATCTTGTTGTTGTTAAGGATTTTTTTGTAATGCAAATGATGTCAAATATCCTGATTAAGAACGCGATTTCACCTCCCCAGTGAGGGTCCTTTGCTCTCAATTTCTTATCAGACATTGGTTTGCTAGAGGCAGCTTGCTTTTAAAAATTTAAGGTTCACTCAGCATGCAGAGATGTACAGATGTGTCATGAATGTAAATCATTGCATGATTTGTGTGTGTGTGTGTATGTGCACAGTCCCAACACTGCAGGCAGCCTGGAGTCCTTAGATGATCAGACAGAGACAGAGTCAGTCGTGTCGTTCAGGAGAGAGAGACCTCGACCCAGAGAGAGCTTGGACCAACATGGTCTGTTCTTTCTACTATGTTGCTAATAACTTTTCAGTTATCTAAATAGCCTTTCATTACATTCACAGAGCAGTCAATGATGTTCATTTTGCTGTACTCTTGTGTTTTTGTTTCAGGGCCGCGTATAAATGGACAGTCCCGTATGGACAGACACCTGGCTGGCTATGAGAGTGCTACTACTGTGATGAGCAGTGAACTGGACACCACAAGCTTCTGTGATTCAGATGACGATGATACAATGAGCAGGTCAGAGCAAGTGCGCTTGATTAAAGATTGGATTGGGGTTGGAAATATTTTGCAGTGCCAAGAAAATTACACGCATCACCTTTAAAGAGGTCCACTTCAATCAGATCTCGGGTTTTGAGCTGTATGTGTAATTTATTTATTTATTTATTTTTGTAATGTCAGAAGGTTATATTTCTGTTATCTGAATCAAATGATTGAATTTCACATGAGCGAATCAGCATCTGTGCATGGTTTTAGTTTGGTTTTAGTCCAGTGGTTTTCAACTGGTGGGTCACCATCCAAAAATGGTGTTTGATCTATTCTGATAGGTTTGCATGCAGCATAGGAAACAATTTAAAATGCAAACACTGTAATGTGCATAACAATATATTTGCATGTAGCACATGCAATAGACTTATGTTTTGGTTTTGATGTCAAAAACTTTACAATATTTTGATGCAAACTCATCTGTCACTTGGTAGAAGACACTCTGACCTAGATTAGATTAAATATACACTCATTTGTCATTTGTATAAACATGGTTTTTAGGTAGTGAATTATTGGCTGCTGATAGCATGAGCCGTTTTGGAGTTCAATATAATAAAAAAACTAAATAAGTTACTAATTTTTATGTTCTTATAGGTTTTCATTCGATGCCGTGTATATAATAAAATCTGCTTTCTGAAGCATAACCAGTTGAGAAGCACTGATACGTCAGTGTTGCAATTTATGCCTTGATTATAATTGTGTATTTTGCTAAATATTTGTGATCAGGTTCAGCAGCTCCACTGAACAGAGCACAGCGTCTAGATTGCTGAAACGTCATCGCAGACGCAGGAAACAGCGCCCACGTCTGGAGAGAGTATGAAACACCCATATGATTAAGTTTAAGTCCATCAAAAATAAAAATTCTGTCATTTACTCGCACTTTAAACCTATATATTCTTTCTGCAGAACAGAATGTTGCTACCCAAACAGTTTTGGTTTCTATTTACATCCATTGAATTTTCCATATAATGTCCATAAAATGGAAGTCGTGGGAACTGAAATGATTCTTTAGAATATCATATTTTACGTTCCACAGAAGGAAGTCATACTGCTTTGGAACCATAAAGGCAGTAAATGATGAAAGAATTTGAATGAATTGATGGACTGTCCCTTTAATTATTTGATACAATAGTTTTAATGCGTTCTTGCTTGTGTTTTGTTATAGGCTTCCTCTTTCAGCAGTGTGACAGATTCAACAATGTCCCTAAACATTATTACAGTCACCCTTAACATGGGTTAGTCCCGTTTTTAACTTGTTTCACCTGATATTTATCAAACATGTATTGTATTTAATTAATAACATGCTCAATTCTGTTGTGTCCTGCAGAGAAGTATAATTTCTTGGGCATCAGTATAGTGGGTCAGAGTAATGAAAGAGGTGATGGAGGCATCTACATTGGCTCCATCATGAAGGGAGGAGCTGTAGCTGCAGATGGACGCATTGAACCCGGAGACATGCTTCTGCAGGTGTGTTTGTGTACACATTGATAGGAAAGAAGTGGTTAGTGCTGGGAAATCAGCAACAAAGTAAACCTGCACATCATGTTATCTGTTTAATGGAGGACCATCTTGTCAGATGAGTGACGTGATTGTTGTTTTAATTCCTGTCAAACTTAAATGCTCAACATTACAATCTAAAACAATATTCTCAGGCCACACCCAGCTTTAAGAAACAAACATTGTGTCCGTTTCAGCAGTAATTAGTAGTACTCTCACTGCTGCAGGGTTAATGCAGTTCAGTTATAATTACTGCTTTTGATGTTTGTTAGACGGGTTGTTTGACTGTTGTCGTTTTTTTCTGTGTAGGTGAATGACATCAACTTTGAGAACATGAGTAATGATGATGCAGTCAGGGTGCTCCGTGAGATTGTCCATAAACCTGGGTGAGTCTATGAGAGCTACTCATAGAAATGTCCTATTTTTAAAATGTACTATATCATAATTTCTCCATTTCTGAACAAAACTGAATTTGTTATGACTCGTACAACAAAACGAAGAGCAAAGGATACACTTTAGTGGTGAAATTGGAGGTTGAACAGTGTATTTTATCCTTTGTTGGGCTGCCACAGAAGATGATTTCCTCTGGTCGACCCAATATTGTGGTACTGTTCATGTGCACTTAATCCAATTATCGTAATCCAGTCGAATTAGTCGAGAATTACAGTTGGAGGATGTTGTATTGCACTCTATGCAAGTTATTATTACTAAACACTAATATATAAACTGCAGTGGTGTAATATCACTTTTATTCTCTTAGACCCATCACCCTGACTGTGGCAAAATGTTGGGACCCGTCTCCACAAGGGTATTTCACCCTGCCACGCAGTGAGTCTCATTTTAATTCCTGTTTCATTTATGAACTAGATATTTAAAAAATTTATATATAT
>JAUMHE010000053.1:2763619-2779416 GCA_032359235.1 Enteromius mattozi | reverse complement strand
TGCTCCAATACATTAGTGTTCAAAAGTTTGAGGTCAGGACTACTTTATTTTTTTTAAATAAATAAATTTTATTCAGCAGGGATGCATTAAATTAATCAAAAAGGACAGTAAAGCTATTAATAGTGTTGAACTTTCTCTTCATCAAAGAATCCTGGGAAAAATGTGTCAAGGTCATTAAAATCAACTGTTTTCAACATTTAATAGACATGTGTCTTGAGCACCAAATCAGCATATAAGAATGATTTCTGAAGGATCACGTGACACTGAGGACCATAGTACTGCTGAAAATGTAGCTTTGCATCACAGGACTAAAATATTTTAATATGCATTAAAGTAGAAATTGAATTGTAATACAGTTTCACAATATTACAGTTTTCACAGTACTTTTGGGCAAATAAATGCAGCCTTGGTGAGCAGAAGTGACTTCTTTCAAAAACATTTAAAAGTCCTTCTGACCTTAAACTTTTTAATATTGTATGATTTTGTTTTTATCGTGTTATTTGAGATTTGTTTATCTAACATCCTTCCCAATATTGTGTGTTAGATGAGCCGATCCAGCCCATAGATCCAGCAGCATGGATCAATCATTCAGTGGCTCTCACAGGGGCGTTTCCCTCCTACCCGAGCAGCACAATCACCTCCAGCTCATCTGTCACTGAAACTGAACGTGAGTGCTTTACTTGTTTCTAGACCTTTCTTTCACAAGCACACTCTCTTTAGCCCTATTATTACATCTCTCTTTCTGTGTCTGTAGGCTTTGACGAGTTCAACCTGTCTCTTCGCTCTGACATGGCATCGGTTGCTAAGGCCATGGCATCTCCTGAGTCCGGTCTGGAGGTCAGAGACCGAATGTGGCTGAAGATCACCATTCCCAATGCTTTCCTAGGTCAGAGACTTTTACCTCAGACTGTATTTACACACTGTTTTTTCTTTGTGACTATGAGACAAATGGGCCTTCAATCTAATCCTATGTTTGTTTTATCTTTATGATCGTGCATATAGGTTCAGATGTGGTTGAGTGGTTGTATCATCACATTGATGGGTTTCAGGACAGACGGGAAGCCCGTAAATATGCCAGTAACCTACTAAAGGCTGGTTTCATCAGACACACTGTTAACAAGATCACCTTCTCTGAACAGTGTTATTACATATTTGGAGACTTCAGTAACTGTGAAAATTGTACGTAAAATCAGCTTTTATTATAGATGATAATTGAAAGAAGAAAAAAAAACATATACACAAAATATTTATTTATGTTATTTAATCTCTCCATTTTTTTTTTCCCTCTCAGACATGGCCAACCTTTCTCTTAATGATAACGATGGTTCCAGCGGTGCTTCAGACCAGGACACTCTGGCGCCTCTTCCATTACCAGGAGCAACACCGTGGCCTCTGCTCCACTCTTTCACGTATCAGTACCCTCACCCCTATTCCACCCAGCCACCTCCTTATCATGAGCTCTCCAACTACAGCTACGGCCCAGGCAGTGCAGGCAGCCAGCACAGTGAAGGTAACAAACTACACTGATCACAACGTGGCACAAAGTGTAAGGAAATGTGTGAACAAATTGTTAGAGATTTGATGAATCAGAGTTTAATAAAAATCCACATACACTACCGTTTGAAGTCAGTAAAATCTTTATTTTCTTTTTTTAATTGATCCTTTATTATTAAATTTTATTTTATTCAGCAAGGTTGCATTAAATCAATTGAAAGTGACAGTAATAACTTTTACATTGCTATAAAAAATTCAGTTACTTTATAACTTTCTATTGAGAGAATCCAAAAAAAAAAAATATCAGAAAAGTATTAAACGGCATAAATGTTCAACATCGATAATGAAAAATGTTTCTTAAATCAGCATATCAGAATGATTTCTGAAGGATCATGTGACGCTGAAGACTGGCTTCTGAAAAATCAGCTGTCATCACAGGTCTAAATTAAGTTTGAAAATATAATAAATAGAAAACAGTTATTTTAAATTTTAATTTTTATTTTTTTTCCAAAACCATTAAAACATTTTTACTTTTGAATAGTAGTGTATATCCATTGATTTTCATTATGGAACTAAAACTGAGAAAACACTGGACAAATATGCTGCTCTTATCAAAGGGTTAGTTCACCCAAAATGAGAATTTTATCATTAATTACTCACCCTCATGTCGTTCCAAACCCATAAGACCTTCGTTCATCTTTGGAACACAAATTAAGATATTTTTGATGAAATCAGAGATATCTGTACCTCCATAGACAGCAATACAACTGAAATGATCCCAGATCCAGAAACGTAGTAAAACAGTCCATGTGACATCAGTGGCTCAACTTCAGTTTAGTAACACTACGAGAATTATTTTTTCGCCTAAAGAAAACAAAAATAACAGTTTACTTAATGTTAAATTCTTTTTCATTAAGTTATGTCTTCCACCATTTTGGAGAGTACTTAAGAACGTATTTGACGTAATCACTGCTGTTTACGTTTGGCTGTAAAGCGTGCACACGAACGCAATCTTTGCAATTCTTGCGCAAATCTTTGTATTTGCGCAAGTATTCTCGTAGCATCTCAAAACCGAAGTCGATCCACTGATGTTTTTTTACTGATGTTTTTTCTAAGTTTCTGGATCTGGGATCATTTCAGTTGTGTTGCTGTCTATGGAGGGTCAGATAGCTCTCTGATTTCATCAAAAATATCTTAATTTGTGTTCAGAAGATGAACGAAGGTCTTATGGTTTTGGACGACATGAGGGTGAGTAATTAATGGCAGAATTTTCATTTTGGGATGAACTAACCTTTTAATTAATTTTTTTAACAGTATTAAATTTTGTTGCTTCTATGTGTTATTTCAAATTGATATAATATGGTATATTGGTAAAACAAGAAAATGTAAAACATTTTACGTTCTGACTTGTAAAACACTATAAAAAAAGCTATATGTTGCATTTTATTTAAATTAACAGTTGAATACAAATACATTGTGTTATTATTATTAAACTTCGAACTTGCCATGACAGTCAGAATGAATCTTGTATTCTCATCACCATGAGAAAAGTTGTTGTGCCCCTGTTAACCCCAGTTGTGTTCTCGTTTCTCTCAGGGAGTCACAGCAGTGGCTCCACACGCAGTGACGGAGAGAAGAGAAGGGGCAGTAAAAGCGTATCTGGCAGTACGGCGGGCGGTAGCGTACGTGACGATAAATCTCCTGGCGGGGGCGGGGCTGACTCACGTTCTGGCAGCGGCAGCGAATCAGATTACTCTGTTCGCAGCAGCCTGAGACGAGACCACGGCTCAGCCACGCCCAGCGAACACAGTCGCTCCAGTCAGCGCTCCAGCCAGCGCTCGCATCACCGCGTCCCTCCACCTGCTCATCTCGCCCCGTATCCGCCTGGAATCCCCATCCCCTACAACCCAATGATGGTGATGATGGTGCCCCAGCATCCACACCCACACCCACACCTAGCACTTGGAGCCCCGCACCCACAAACGCCTACTTTGGCTCCTCACCCTGGCTTGCCGCCCTCCGGCACCCCTGGTGGGCCTCCAGGTGCTCCACCGACCCGAGACCTGGGCTCCGTCCCGCCTGAGCTGACAGCCTCTAGGCAGTCTTTCCACTTGGCTATGGGCAACCCCAGTGAGTTTTTTGTGGATGTGATGTAATGAAGGATGTAGCCGTCGATGTACAGGTGAAGGAGTGAATGCAGAGAGGTTTGTAGTCACATGATAACTGTGAGTTCCACTCTGCGACCGACAGAGATGTAGTTTACTGTATCAGTGCAGCTCTTTAGAGTTAGTGTTTGTCCTTGACGGTAGGAACAGGGTTTTACGGAAGGGTAGGGAGTCTTGCATAGCACAGACTTCAACATGTATTTTGTCTTTGTGGTATTGACCACAACAGGGTCTGGCCTTCTTAAATGACTGAAATGAGTCCTGTTATTTTCCTTAAATGTGTCCACAAGTCGCTCCAAGGCTTTGATTAGGTCTTGTGATTTTTCCAGAAAATATTCTGTAAAAGCAAATTCAATTCGCTTTACACACCTTTTAAATGACCAACATATTCAGTAGAATTCTAACTTTTTAATTTTAAGTAAACCATTCTATTAAAAAAAAAAAAAAGTAAAAAAAAGTATGGAAGGTTGTTACAGTCATGGGATAGAAACATAAAAAGGCAATTGCATCTTTTATTTAACAATTTAGACTTTTTTTCTTGCAGTTCTAAAAAAAAGTCTGAATTGTGAGCTATAAACTCTGTTGCATGGAGGAAAAAGTCAAAATTGTGCAAAAAAATTACCTTTTTAAAAATAAACGAACTGCGAAATGCAAACTCAGAATTTGGCAAAAAAAAAAAAAAATTAATTACAGGATATAACCTCAGAATATCTGTTTGTTTTTTCTTTCTTAGAATTGCAAAGGGGTAAAAATATTAATTGTGAGATAAAGTCCTAATTAATTTCGGGCTTCCATAATAAAATGCATGCCTTCAAAAACCTTTAAAAGGATTTAAATGTTTGCAACTATCGATCTGGTGTATTATGTCTCTAAGTATTGCTTTAAAGTGTACCAAGGAATTCTGAAAGCTTTTCTCTTATGTACTATATACTGTACACTTTGTAAACTGTCTTTGTACAGCTGAATGGAGCCAGGGTTCATGGAAACAAATATTTGGTTGTCAATTTCTGAGATTAAGAACTCTTCTGATTCCTGGTGATAGAAAGCTATCACTTTCAAAGACTTGCTGGTGCCCTTCTAAATAGACAGATTATAAAATGATTGTAATAAAACGGTACATGCAGAGGAAGTTTTAACCCCATAAAGGTACTTTCTGGGTAGAATGGGTTGTTTATTCTGTTTTCTACTCCAGAGCTTTTTTTTTTTTTGACTCTTTGTATGACTGATAATCATAGCGCCTTTTTATATGAGTTTATAGATATACAGGTGCTACATAAAGACTGAGTCTCAATGGAATGCCATGTTGAAGTGTTACATTTTGAATATCATCAGATACATTCACTTTTGCATGTCTTCACTCCAAATAAATTTGATAGAATTAACTCTGAAACTAGTCTTTTTTTTCTGGGAAGTGTTAATTGTTTGATGTCTTGTCTTTGTGTTTTAGTTTCAGTCTTTATCTTATGTAGAAGGATATGTATATGGATCACTACTGTATCAGTGTTTTATAGCATTATGGAAACACCCTAGGTTGTTGGTTTTAGTGTAAAACAGAACAAAGTTTGGGTTTTTATTTGTGCAAAATGTTTTCTTTCCGTGCAACTTTCTTTCTCTGTCCCACATAATCAAACTGTCGCTTTGTGATCATCACATCCCAGAATCAGTGGCATGGTGAGTTCAGTGACGTCAAATGTGGTGTGATTCATTAAGGTGCAGTTTTTGCGTTTATTGCAAATGAAACTTGCTGAAAATGCTGTTATAAGTGTGTTTTCCCTTTTGCAGTTTTACAGGCTTTGTCACAAACTGCCATTGAAAAATATATTTTTTAATTGTACTATTAAAAAAAAAAAAAAAAAAAGCAATTACTTTCTAATTTTCTAAATTCAAATTTTTTGCAGCAAGCGTATTTGTAACAACATGATGGTAAAATGATTTCTGAATTTGCAAATTGCTGTTGGGTCAGTGTGTTAAACTAGAAATGTTTAATAGCCTTTTTGTAATCAAGACTTTGTACAGCCATGTGCATATACAGAAAATGACCTACCCCCCAAAAACCAATTAATTAAAATAAAATCACTTGAATTGACCTTTTTAAATAACATTTTTATATAAATTTCAGTTAAATATAAACAAGACTTGAATTACTACATCCATCGATTATTTTAAACTGTTATGTCTTAATTATTTGAATTAATTTATTTTTTTTATTACATATACAAACCTTATGTTTAATTTATATTATTATAGCATGATGCAAATATAACGAAAATGCTAATTTATCTCATATAAAGTTACATGGAACGGCATATGATATTTAATGCAAAAATATCTTGGTTATGCTACATATCGTTTCACACAAAGGATTGTAGCACCTCCCCGAATTGTCAGCAAAAGCTGATCTGAGATCAGCAGTGTAAACGTTACATGACTCTTCCCTTGGCACTAAAGTAAATATGTACTTCCGGTAGGCAGTAAACAGTGGATTAAAGCACCTCTTTTAACAGCAGTTTTGCTATTTTCAGCGCTATTTCAAGCGTGTTTTGTCGCAGAAGTGTTTGTATCGCGTCACCGTCCACAGGAGGAGGAGGGTCTCTGGTCTGCGGTGGGAAGAGCCACTAACTAGAGTCGGTCAAGGGCGAAATAAAACCGGTCCTGCAGCGTTGTCGGACACTCAGTCCAGAGCTCGTTTACTGCTAGCTGGACATTGTTGTCCCGTTGTTTATCGGCATTTAGTGACTTTTTTAATCCGTCCTCGATACTTCCGCTTCACGGGAGATAAACAGCGCTCGGCAAGAAAGACAAGACTCTCGGCCTAATCGTAACCATGTTGCTGCGTAAAGTTACTCAAAGTCCTGCCATCTGCAGCTCCGTCCTCCGTCTACAACCAGCGATTACAGGGTAAGACTCGTTGTTATCATTCGGGTCGAGCTTATTATAGTTACCTTAAAATATAACTGAAGGTAAGATAGGATATACAGAAGCTAAAAGAATTTGAACTTGACCCCCCGAGTGAATTTAATCATTTTCTCTATGATATTCTTTCTCTATCATAGTTCAATGGGCAAAGGTCAGTTTGGATGACCAATCAGAATAAAGTATTCCGGAAAAGAATTCTAAATGATGTCAGATAGCCAAGGCATCTCTAAAAATACTATAACTAACATAGCTATCCAAATTATCTATCTATCTATCTATATGTTTAAGATAGATAGATACATGCAGAATAGCTTAAGACAATATGATTTTTTTGTTTATATTTTTAAATTTTTAACATGATTGTCTCCTTTATCAGAGCTCACCGCCAAACTGGAGCTGTTGTAGCAGTGCATAATGCTCGTTTTTATGCCAGCCAGGCCGCAGAGGTGAGACCTATCACTGTGTTTAAGTGTAATATTGTCATTAACCTAGATTATGTCACTTTGTGACCAGAACTGACACAACAGATAATGCTACAGCCAATCCGGTCATGTCCTGTGGAAAAAAAAAACAGGTGCTTGTCCTCAGACACCTATTAAAATAAATCTGGAGTAAAGTTCACATCCAGTTCACATGACACACAGGAGCTTGGCAGTAGGCATTTTGCCACGTGTTACGTAAATATTGTGGTTGACCTGCAAGAAATCAAATGCTCTCTGTCAGAATGAATACTTAGATATGGTAAAGGAATATATAAAAATGTCTTGTGGGTTATGTATGAGGATGCTATGTGTTTGTGTGTGGGAGGGTTAGGTTTATGAGAGAGGGTTACGTGATCCTTGTCATTGCTCTTTGCTCTACTTGGCAGCCTTTTTTTTTCACAAGCCGTGGAAATCTTTACAGCATGTCACATTGTACTTCAACCCACCAATCTGAGAAGGGTTTTCAGCAGGAGAGCATAGAAAGCCCTGGCTATATCAAGTGCGAAAGTGAAAGCATTCATTCAGCATTAATCTGTTTAATTATTTTAGAATTACTTCCATTTTAAACCAACAAAATAAGTCATGAGCAATATTAGCCTAGTAGATATTCAGTACTGAGAAAATGAGAATACTGGAGATTTCTGTGTAGTGTTGTTGCATGCACATAAACAAACCGATAACTTTCCGTTGTTGCTGTTTTTGTTTTTTACCAAGGCTGTTCTGGACAAGAATGTAGTTGGCAGTGACGCCACCATGACAGCGGAGAAGCTTGATAAGGCAGCCAGTATGGTACGTGAGTTTATGTGCTGGATTCAGACACATTGTGTATTGATTTGAGAGGCAAATCTTATGATTACTACGTATAATACTTTTCATTCTCAGTTATAAGACAAATAAGACACTTTTTGATCTATTAGAATGTAGACCGTATTGTTATTTTACGCTGAGACTCATAACCGTTTCCCCTCAGGAGTCAAAATCCTTTGCTGTGAACATGTTCAAAGGGCAAATCAGCACTTCTCAAGTGTTCCCCTTTCCCTCAGGTGACTCTTTACGTCTTGCTGGAGTGTTGTTACTCATTATACTCACACTTCAGTGTTGCTCAGTGTGTTTATTCTCTAAATATTATTACATTCATCCATGTAGTGCTCAATGAAGAGCAGTCGCAGTTCCTCAAGGAGTTGGTTGCACCGTGCAGTAAGTTTTTTGAGGTACGTTTAATGCACCCACATTTCTGTTTTACAATAAACATAAATATTCCATAAATATTTGAAAAGAGTCATTCTACATATTATTGAAAATTCAAACAATGGAAAAATGTGAGAAAATTAAGCTTAAAATTAAAGGGTTAGTTCACCCTAAAATGAAAATTCTGTCATTAATTACTCCATAAGACCTTTGTTCATCTTCAGAACACAAATTAAGATATTTGTGATGATATCAGAGAGCCATCTGATCCTCCGTAGACAGCAATACCAGTCCATGTGACATCAGTGGATCGACCTCACTTTTGCGAATACTTTTTTGCACAAATAAAACAAATATTACATAATTTAATCTTCTCCCGTGATTTGCGTCTTTCGCCATACTCAACGCACAGTATACGCAAGCTTTAACGTATTTGACGTAATCAGCCTTGTTTACATCCGGGTGAAAGCACGCGCATGTGTGTATTCTGTGGCTGTTTACGCCTAGAGGAAAGCGTACACTTACGCAGTAATGTTCTCTAAAATGGTGGAAGATGTAAGTCTTAGGAGTCCTTTTGCGCAAAAAAATAAGTATTCTCATATCGTCGCAAAACTTAAGTTGAGCCACTGATGTCACATGGACTTTTTTTTTACTGATGTTTTTGCTAAGTTTCTGGATCTGGGATCATTTCAGTTGTATTGCTGTCTATGGAGGGACAGATGGCTCTCTGATATCATCAAAAATATCTTAATTTGTGTTCTGAAGATGAACAAAGGTCTTATGGGTTTGGAACGACATGAGGGTGAGTAATTAATGAATTCTCGTTTTTGGGTGAACTAACCCTAGAAAGTGTCCTGTAAGAGGACTACTACTACTTTTACATTAAAATGTTAAAACTGTTATTATTACTGCATTGATACTGAGAAATGCACAGGCTGTTAACATGCTTTGCATTCATTACAGTAACTGTCTTTTTCTTTGCATTGTGCCTGTGTGTGCTTCCAGGAAGTGAATGACCCCATGAAGAATGATGCTCTGGAGAAGGTGGAGGAGCACACGATGGAAGGCCTGAAGGAGATGGGAGCTTTTGGTCTTCAGGTGCCTGCAGATCTTGGTGGCGTTGGCCTCACCAACACACAGGTAAGACCACTCATCCATTACCATTAGATATAAACAAAATGAAATCTAGAGATACACATGAAATTTATGCATGCACCTGCTCTGTTTACAGTATGCCAGGCTGGTGGAGATTGTCGGGATGCATGATCTGGGTGTGGGCATCACTCTTGGTGCCCATCAGTCCATTGGATTCAAAGGCATCCTGCTTTTTGGTAATCCCCAGCAGAAAGAGAAGTACCTTCCAAAGCTGGCCACTGGTAAGTGAGTGACGAGCACACACAACAACTGTTGCAGCGTTTAGCTGTGACTTAAACTTAACATATAATTTAGAAGTAACCTAGAGTGACCATAAGTGCCATTTTCCTGGTGAGGATGCGTCCCGAAGGAATGGCACGTATGGTCACCCTAAATAACCATAATATTTGTACATATTTTAAAGCAATTCATGTCACTTTTGTTTTTAATATTTTTATTACATGTATATTTGTACTTGTTTGTTTTGTTTGTTTATATAGTGGCTATGTAGTTGTTTTGAAATGAGATATACATACATAATTGAATTGTGAAATTGAGATGTTTGATTTTTGCCATTAATGTGTTGTTGGCATGGCGTTAAATCATAAATAAATAAATAAATAAACAAATAAATAAATAATGCATTCATGTACTGACGGTTGCCTGCTTGATTAATTTTGTAAATTTATTTAAGTGATATAAGTGTCTCACCTTTTTTTATATAAATAATTATATAATTGATTATCTTTTGTCTTAGTTTACTGTCAATTCACACTGTTATACTAATATAAAAATGAATGCAAACTAGAATAAACTTATTTTGAAGTGCAGTATCTCATGTTTTCAAAAATTTTGATCAAACATTTAAGATTAGCAGACCTAATTTAAAAATGGGAAGAATCTGACATTGAAAACACCGTTATGGGTGACAGAATGGTTTACCCCAAAACGAAAGTTCTGTCATTCACCGTTGAGTTGTTCTAAATCATGTGATATATGAGTTTCTTCTGTTGAACATGAAAGAAGATATTTTTAAGACTGTGGGTAACCGAACAGTTGCTGGGTCCCCGTTGGCTTATGTAGTGTGGTTGTTTTTTTAAAAATGCCTTGAAAGTCATTGGGGACCAGAAACTGTTTGCCCACATTCTTTAAAATATCTTCTTTTGTGAGAACTTCATACAGATTTGTGGGTAGGTGGATGATGCCAGAATTGTCATACTTCAGTAAACTATCACTATGTTGTCTATGTTTGTTAAATAATAACTCTGTCTTGTGTGTTTCTGGTAGGTGAGCACGTTGCTGCCTTCTGTCTTACTGAACCAGCGAGTGGTTCTGATGCAGCCTCCATTAAAACCAGTGCAGTTCGTTCCCCCTGCGGCCAGTACTACACCCTGAACGGAAGCAAGATCTGGATCAGGTGTGTGTGGTCTTAACAAATACACATGAAGGATGTTCAGCTATTTTGTGGCCACAAGGGGGCATCATAAATAAACCTATCAAAGGCTGGTCCATGTCCACTTGGATGATGTCATATTACTATTAATTGCCTCTCTTAACTGAACAGTCATTCAAAACAGTGTTTCTGGTCAGTGAGCCAATTGTGTACATTTTTCTTGTCTGGGTATGACTATGTGTGATTTCTGTATCAAAGATATCTGGATGTTTCACGTGTTTTCCTCTTTGAAGCCGAGTAACAACAGCATATTTAGTTACTCATATGCATTTATGAGTTGCCAAAATGTTTAGTATTTTAGCAGTGTGAAGAGCTGTTGTGCTTAGTGGAGCTTAGCTCTTTGTTTTTTATTGCTCATAAGGCTAGGGGGATTTTCTACACCCCTGACATTAAGTATTAAACTTTGCCACACTTGTCCGATGCAGTCAGTCTGAGCAGCTTGATGAGGTGAGGTGTTGCCCCCATTTAATGTTTTATAATAGGAAAGTGAAGAATTTAATGCGAATAAGTTTATCACACAAGAAGCGTGCTTTCATGGCAGCTGTTTTTTTGTGATTGTCAAAAACGACTGAATGAATTCAAAGTGCACTTTTTAATTAGGCAAAATGATTTGCGTTTTTGGTTACAATATTCTTAACACGAGGACCTTGCAAAAATATAAAAATATACAGACTTTTATGTGCACAGTGTGCATGAGAAACCTTTAAAATTAGCATATATGACTATTGTGACATCAGCACATTTCGTGATGTGGCTTTTTTGGCGGCCACAGAATATGTTAAAAGTCCAAAGGCCTTGGAAATATGACACATGCTGCCCTAACGAATGCCACATTTAAAGACTTATACTAATACTAAACAAGTCCAACTCCCTATCCATTAGGCCACGACTGCCCCTTTAACTTGACAGATAGGACAATGCACATAGCTGAATTATGCCATCAGCCCATTTCGTGTCATGTTTTTTTTTTTTGCTGCTGCAGAAGGAGGAGCTAAATTGGACATTAGGCTTTTATATTAGAGGTACTAGCATAAAGAGAGCCTCATTTTGAGCAAGTTGGTCTCTATTAATTCATGTGCATCCACTTTGTGCATCACTGCCATCTTACTATGAATAAAGTAAATAGGTTATATAAAACTAGAAAATTTGTGTGAAAAATTCCCAAATGCATGTGAATAGTTGCTCGAGGGAACAAAAAAAAAAGTTTCTTGTGTCCATCGCTTAGAAAAAAAATCTATGTAAAAAATAAAACCCCAGAGGAAATAGAAATATTTATAATATTTAAATATAAAAAAGTACCAAATTTAAAGCTGAAATTAATGCTCTATGAACTATTTATGTTAAATGTGGTCTGAAAATCTACTGAGAGGTTTGGAAATTTGAGTCTGAAAAAGTATAGCATTTTGAAATGAAATATGTGAAGGAACCCTGGCTACTTTTTACTTTTTAATTAATATGAAATCTAATTTTTGCATGGATGTTGAACTGGGCAAAAAAAATCCCATAGATTTATAATAGAGTAGGAGATTATAGAGACTTGGGATATAGCTGTCAAGAAACTTCTAGAACATTTTAGATGAATACTATAAACAAGAATATCAGACAACAAATTTAAAAATGAGGAAGAATCACTTGCATTTTCTTTAGACAATGTAAAAATCTAAAATATTGTTACATTGTTTGCAACAAGTTCAATTATTATTTGACCTGAATGTAATTTAAATAAATAAAGAAAAAGGGTAATGGAAAATTAAATATGTTAATGTAATTTGCAAAAACAAAATACAGTGTTATGGTAACTTCAACCAAAGCTGAAGTTCAGTTAAATGTTTCATTTTGCCTCTCACAAGTGATATTATAATGTACACGTACAATTAATAAAAAGGCATCATTATTTATGCAAGCGTAATATTAAAGTAATTAAATATATAAAATAGTACTGTATGCATGTTAGTATAGTCCAGGCTTAAGGCCTGTTCACACCAAGACTTATAACTATGAAGATAATTGTAGTGATTAATTATTTTAGCATCCTAACCAACGCACAATTATTATAACCACACACTGCCATTTTGTCATCTATTTCTTTAAAAGCGCAAGCTCATTAAAGTTCAGTGAATTCTTTTTGTCATCAATCAGCTGGAAAAATCCTGAAAGTGATTCTAGTGAAATCGTTCCTCTTTGTTGTTGTTGCTGTTATGTGGACTTTCCCGTTTGTCATAGAAGTAAAAAGATAATCAAAAACTTCATAACTACTGCATTTAGACTGTGACACTTTCTAACAATATGTAACAGGTGGTTCCTTCTCTGACTTTCTACCCCCAAACGGGATCTAGGCCTTAAAAAGTGTTGAAGACTCTCACATATTGCGTTGTTATTATTAATAATGAGATTCTTTGCTTTCTCTCTCTCAGTAATGGAGGGATTGCGGAGATCTTTACAGTGTTTGCAAAGACTCCCATGATGGATGAAAAGACCGGAGAGATGAAGGACAAAATTACAGCATTTATTGTGGAGAAGAGCTTCGGAGGAGTCACACAGTTAGTGCTTGTTTTGCCTCCTTTCTGATCCGTAATCTTTTGAGTTGACATTTCCACTGACCATTTCCTGTCATCATCTTTCTTGTTGTTCTCTTTAAATTCACTTTTTCTGTCTCTCAGTGGTCCTCCTGAGAAAAAGATGGGCATTAAAGCATCCAACACGGCAGAAGTGTTTTTTGAGAACGTGCGTGTCCCTGCGGAGTGTGTGTTGGGAGAGGTTGGAGGTGGATTTAAAGTGGCCATGAACATCTTGAACAATGGCCGCTTCGGCATGGCTGCTGCCCTCTCTGGCACCATGAAGGGTGTCATCTCTAAAGCGGTGTGTATGTGTGCTAAAGTGCACGTTATCAGATGTATGCTCTGTTCGTAAGCTGTTTGCCTCTGAGCCTATAATGCTGAACACAGTTTTTCTCGCTTTCTTTTTCAATTCCTCTTCTCGTGCTTAGTTTGTCTAGCATGCTGTTTTGTTAGGCCACATCCTCGCACCCGCTGACACCCCTATCATCCTCACTTCCTCTGCTTAATATGCAGGGAAATTCCTCCGCATGCATTGCACTGTCCCCATGCTGAGTGGCATCTAAGCTCATTTTGGCACATGCCTCATCACAATTTTCCCGCGTGTTTTGCTCTCGCTGCTCATCATGGTTGACCGATGACTTAAAATCTGTGAAACTTACGAGTTCTTGCACAACTGATAAAATACAACTTGAAGGCACTGTATGTGGGTATAAAAGCGTCTGACAAATACAGAAAAACAAGTTACATTTCTGCTGGAACGAAGCAATTCTTAAATTATGCAAATTTTGGGTTGCTAAAAATAAACCTAAATGTACAGAAACAGGATGCTTGTGCACTTTTAGCAATATGCTCTCATGAAATGTGCACTTGCTGAGTGATTGTGGGCTGTAGTGGAGGGAGGATTTCTCAACAGCCTCGGTGCTTGCTCTTACCACATGCATATGTGTTTGTCTCTGTTTGTGCATTCATCTCAGACCAGGAACTTTTGAAAGCGGAAACTAAGCGTAGACCTTATTCACTGCAGTACACTTGCCCTGTGGGTCTTCGGTTACTAGCTTGTGTTAAGGTCAGATTCGTGTGTCAAGTCATAAAAAGAAAGCATGTATTCGGGCATGCATATGTGGAAAACTGTACCGTGATGTAATTTGATATATTCCGTATGTCCTTTCACATATTTGCATACAGACTTTTTAAAACCGCCAAATGAAAATTCCATTTAGGTTTATGTCTCATCAGTGCATTTAGATTTGCAGTAAATCCAGCTAATTTTAGGATGAAGTTGAAAATATGAGCATTTTTGGCATGTGCTACTTCAGCAAAATCTTTTTTTTTTTTCCAAGCTATTATTTTTCCAAAATAACCTCACTTTTTTATTTTGAGAACTGAGTTCCTCTTTTTTAGTTTTTTGTTTTTCCTTCTCACACAGGTTGACCATGCTGCTAACCGGACTCAGTTTGGCAACAAGATTCACAACTATGGCGCCATTCAAGAAAAGATGGCCAGAATGGCAATGCTTCAGTATGTGACCGAGGTGAGCTTACCTACTGCTTTGTCACATCTTGACTTTATCTTTAGGGAACAAGGAAATTTAAGAGCCAAACACTGCCTACTAACTATGTGTCATCTTATTTATTGAGTCAATAAAATACTCCTTTTGTTTGTGAATTTGCTTAATGTATGGGATCAAAGTTCTAATGTGAATCATCCCTAATGGCCAGTGGGCTTTTTATGGACTTTGCAGATATCAGCGTTTTAGCTGTGTACACTTGCAGAGCTCAGTCTATGAATTTCTTACTTCCACATGACTTAGAAGAAGTGGAAGCTTCCCTCTAATTTCTGAGTGATTTCAGTGGGTCTCGTGTGGTTAAAGTCTAAAAATACACTATTTATCATCTGTTGTGTTTCCATGTCTGTTTTCCATTTTATTAAGCAGTTTGTTTCGTCTAAACATTTTTATTAGTGTGTTGTTCTTTTTTCCCCTCTTCTTTCATTTTTTCCCTATGGACTTAGTCCATGGCTTACATGGTTAGTGGGAACATGGACAGCGGAGCCACAGAGTTCCAGATTGAAGCAGCCATTAGTAAAATCTTTGCTTCTGTAAGTGTTTAGCATATTAATTAACCCACTTGTACTAGTTTTTAAGCCCACATACATATTTTGAATTAGTTACTCACGCACACTATCAAACTCTCATTCTCTTTCAGAGTTTGATAGAGTGTGAGAGATGGTATAGTGGGTGAACGAGAGAGAGAGTTTGATAAAGTGTGAGAGATGGTATAGTGGTGAACGAGAGAGAGTTTGATAGAGTGTGAGAGATGGTATAGTGGGTGAACGAGAGAGAGAGTTTGATAAAGTGTGAGAGATGGTATAGTGGTGAACGAGAGAGAGTTTGATAGAGTGTGAGAGA
>JAUMHE010000053.1:2752526-2763519 GCA_032359235.1 Enteromius mattozi | reverse complement strand
AGAGTGTGAGAGATAGTATAGTGGTGAGTGAGTTTGATAGAGTGTGAGAGATGGTATAGTGGTGAACGAGAGAGAGTTTGACAGAGTGTGAGAGATAGTATAGTGGTGAGTGAGTTTGATAGAGTGTGAGAGATGGTATAGTGGTGAACGAGAGAGAGTTTGACAGTGCATGTAAAAGCTTTGATAGTGTGTGCACGAGTAAAGTTTAAAATATGTCTTGAAAGGCCTTTCATATTTTATATAGCACTATATTGTGTATTGCTGTACACTCAAAAAATCTATTCTTATGTCCGGTTTAAAAAATATATTGTAAATTCACCATATCACTGGATTTTCCTTTAGGAAGCAGCTTGGTTGGTGACCGATGAATGCATTCAAGTTATGGGTGGAATGGGATTCATGAAGGTCAGTGTGTGCTTGTTTGTTGATGCTTACTTATATCGCCCATTTACAATACACTTTGTTTCATAGCATCATTACGAAAAGTCATACTGTTATATCCTTAATGCTTTAAAAGAATAATTAACCCAAAAATGACAATTCTCTGAAAATTAATCACCCTCAGGCTGTCTATTATGTAGATGTTTTTTTGTTTATCGAAACAGACATGGATATATTAAGCATTACATCACTTGCTCGTCAATAGATCCCAATCAGTGAATGAAAACATCACCATAATCCAGTTTTTAACTTGAAACTTGTTTTCCCTGTCCACTATCCATAAAATTTTCTCTGGTAAAAACTTGTTTTGTCTGAATCGGGTGAGAAATATGCAGAGATTAAGCACCATTTGTAAAATAAAGCAGTTCTAAGCAAATATGTTGGTGGATTTTGATGTGAGAGGACAACAGGGTTATAAATGATTTACTCCTATTTAAGCCAGAAGTTATGGTTTTAAGAGAAACATTTTTAATGAACGATTTGTTTCTTACAAACACGCAGCTTTTGACTGGAGTTGTGTAGATTATTGTGATGTTTTTATCAGCTATCATTCTGGCAGCACCCATTCACTGCAGAGGATTCTTTGGTGCCATAATGCAAAATATGTCCAAATCTGTTCTGATTAACAAACAAACTTATCAACATCTTAAGAATAAATGAACATTCAACGATTTAGATTTTTTTGATTAATTATTCCTTTAGTACTTTAACAAAGAGCAAGGTTGGAATGGTTTGCACGATTCTCTAATTTTGGTGCAATAGCATTGCAACATTATAGTGTCTGGATTGTGACTCAAAACGTGCACATTCAGAAACACCTACTTTGTAGGCAATCACCCCCTCAAGGCCTAAATGTTTTGTCCCGGGGTGGTGGAAAAACTGTAGGTGTCTTGCAAAGGAAGTCCTCTGCAACAATGTGATTGGTTAGCGAGGGGGGGGACACGGCTGTGCTAACCTTTTACGCCGCAACATAAAACCGTACACAGATAAAATTGGCCTTTGCGAAATGTAGGTCACATCTGCATGTTGACTTTGTGGCTGGGTTGTGTTGTTTTGTTTTTGTTTTCTCCTGTCAGTTGGAATGCCACAATGCCATGTGCTGCTGTAAAACTGAAGTAGTTTTCCCAGTCTGAAAATGTTGCTAAATGTGCAGATGCAGCTTCTAGGCACTGATCAAGATGAGCTGTTGTGCCAGTTTTTAGAGAAGAGTTTAATCAGTTACTCTAAATCTTGTCTCTTTGGTGGACTACTGATCAGTTAGATTAAAACCACCAAGTCTCTCAGAACCACTTGTTTTTATACTATATACAGGGATGTGCATACGTTTCTCAGCTTGATGTATGGTTATTTAGTACAGAGGACAGAGATAAAACTATTTGAAAATCTGGAATCTGATGGAGCAAAAAAATCTACATTTTGAGATCATCACTTTAACGTTGTCTAAGTCATTAGCAATTCATATTACTAATCAGAAATTAAGTTTTTATGTATTTATGGTAGGAAATTTACAAAATATCTTTATTGAACAGGATCTTTATGTAATACCCAAATGATTTTTGGCTTAAAAGAAACATTGAAAATTCTGACCCACACAATGTGTTGTTGGCTATTGCTATAGATAAAGCCATGTGACTTATGACTGGTTTTGTGGTCCAGGATCACACGCACACAAACACACACACATGTTGGTTTTTGTGATTTATGGGGACTCTCCGTAGGTGTAATGGTGTTTATACTGTACAGACTGTATGTGGTATTGCCCTACACTGACCCTACACCCAAACCTACCCCTTACAGGAAACTGTGCATTTTTAGATTTAAAAAAAAAAAAAAAACACCATTTAGTATATATTTTTTTTAAAGCCTTTTGAATTACGGGGCACTGAAAATGTCCTCATAAATCACTTTCATATTGTAATACATATGTCATACCAATGTCATTAAACAAATTTGTGTCCTCATAAACCACATAAACATGCACACACACACACAAACACACTTTTTTAAAATATACTTCTCGTATAAAAGATAGACGGACATGCACAAATACACACAATTTAAATACATTTTAAAATGAAATGTAAATGAATTCCTCCTTCAGTAATTTGTGTCACGTGATCCTTCAGAAATCATTACAACATGCTGATTATTATTATCAATGACTAATTGTGCTCATTTATTAATAATGGTTCTATTTAAATCTGAAAACTGAGAACACCATTTATTTAAAATATAAGACTTTTATAGAATTAAAAATGTCTTTACTGTCACTTTTAAACAATTTAATGTGTCCTTGCTGTATAAAAGTGTTATTTTTCTTTCTTTACCAAATTTTAGTAGTATATCATGGTTCCCACAAGACTATAAGGCAGCAAAAATGGATTTTATCTTTTATTTAAATAATATTAATCACTTTCTGTACATGTTATTGATGCAGGATGCTGGTGTGGAAAGGGTATTGAGAGACCTGCGAATCTTCAGAATCTTTGAGGGTACCAATGACATCCTGCGACTGTTTGTAGCGCTCAATGGCTTCCAGGTAGGAGGAGAAAGAAAACATTGCTGAGAATGTAACTGCCTGCCTTACAGCTTCCTGTTCTGCAAAACCACCTAAAGTTTACATCATGTGTGGTTGTTGACATCTGCTACTGCTAAAAATTGGTATTGGAGTCTGCCAGTGCACGTTTTTAGTGCAAACACAGTATGTCAGTGACATTTTCAAATGTGTGCTCTGTTCGGTAGAATGCCGGCAATCAGCTGAAGAGCTTGCAGAAAGCTCTGAAGAACCCTATTGGTAATGCTGGGGTGTTGGCAAGTGAAATCACTAAACGAGCCAAGAGGTTAGACCTTCATATCTCTAAAAACACTCTTGCAAGACGTTTTGTTGTGTTTTGCAGTGTCATGTCTTTTGCATCAGCTTGATAAATGTCTTTATCTCTCTGTCTCTGACAGGAAGGCAGGCTTGGGGACAGGACTAACTTTGCAGGGAACGGTCCATCCAGAGCTTAACCACAGCGGAGAATTGGTAAGTTAAAGCAAAGCCATAGTGCTTCGACAACACTGAAACAATGTTCAGCCAACGGTGAATGATGTTTACACAAATAACCACAAAAGCCTAAATGAGACCTAGAGATCACAGACCTATAATATAATTTTTTTCTCTCTTTTAAAAAGACTGTTATGGCCATCGAACAATTTGGAGCTGTTATTGAAGAGCTTCTTCTCAAACATGGAAAGAGAATCATTGGTGAGTAATGTGTTTGCCTTGTGCTGCTACTGATAGATCTTTGTTAGATTATAGGATTGCTTAAGGCTGCATTCTTCCTGGTTTCAACTTTCTCTCACTTTACATGTTTACAGCTAAACACTGCAACAAATCTTTTGTCGGGTGTCCATTTGAGCTTGTGGCTTGAACTTTTCTCATAGTGATCGAATGATTCTGTACATGTGGCTTTTCAGATGAACAGTTTGTTCTGAAGCGGGTTGCAGACTGTGCCATTGATCTGTACGCCATGGTCGTGGTCTTGTCCAGGTAAGTTATTTTAAATGTATTAATTTGTATAACTGCTAAGGGTTCGTTTAAAATCCCTAACCCATAATGTTAAACTTTAACACAGTTTGTGATGCATGCATAATGGTTCCTCAAATCGTGCAGCATGGATGGAACGATGTGCTTAAAAAATACCAAAAAACAAATGCAGTTGGGTTACAATGAGAGATTGAAGCTGAACGGCTTATCATAGTTACTTTTGGATAGGCACTGCTGACTTTGGACAGTAAGCTCAGATGTATTTCCTGTAAGCTCATGCACAACTGGAATTAGAGTCAACAATTGTCTATTTAAACGAGATATCATTCCTTAACTCTAGTTTATATGTGTTTACTCGTCTTCCTTTCCCAGAGCATCCAGGTCTCTCAGTCAAAGTCACCCTTCTGCTCAGCATGAGAAGATGCTGTGTGAAACCTGGTGTACTGAGGTTAGTGTCCATGTTTTCTTTTTAAACGTCTCCCCATCTCGTCTTTAAGCATTAATCCTTGATTTCTTTCCTTTAGGCCCACGAGAGAGTCATGCAGGACATTAAGTTCCTCAGATCAGGGACATCCAAGCAGATCTTCAAGAACTTGCGTGCCATTTCTGCTGCTGTGGTAGAAAACGGAGGAGTGGTGTCTCCTCATCCTCTGGGCTTTTAAAGCTCTGCTCTTCCTCCCATCACCCCAACTATTTCTTTTCTAACCAGTCAGTCAAAGCTGCCCGTGTTTCTTTACCCAGACTGTTCAATGCTGCAATCTTTTATGAGAAGAGGCTCTCACATTGTGTACTTCAACCACAGGAGTGCTTTAATATATCATAAAGTATGTAAATGGATAAATAGGATGTACACTGAAGGGCTGGATTTGTGTTTGTTTATAAATTTAGTTCTTTTGTATATCTAATCAAGCCTAAATAAAAAAAAATGTTGATTAATATTAACCAGTGGTGAAAACTAGTCTGCTTTGAAGCTTTTGTCTTGTCAACAATCCTCAGCCCAGTATCCGGTCCAGCTGCTAGCATTTTGCAAATGTTTTTAATTTGTCCTTGTTGGTCAACGTTTTTATTTAGCGGTTTTTCAAACTCAGCCTAAACTTTAGCTGTTCCCATGGTTTTAATGTGAAATGTCTTATGCATAGTTACCTCAATGTTTGTTCTCATAACTAAAATAGAAACACTCAATAGTTTCATATCATGAACAAGTCTTTGATTTGCCTTTTTCTTTTTTTTTTAATTGTGAATTAAGTAACTTAACATAAATACAAAAGATCTTTATTACAAATGGGCAACACCATAACAACGTCTGCAATTCAGATATTACGCATTTATATGATGCCTACATTTTGTAAAACCGCTTGTCTTTAAAAGATTTATTCTTCATTTTCTGTGGGCATCTCCCATTAGGCATGTAATTACTTATAAAAAAAAAACCTAGTAATAATTAATAGTATGCAGCTACACCAGTCTGACGTAATTATGAATTCTCCCTCTGTGTTGCGGTGCTCAACAATATTTGAAATCTCCCAGATTCAGATGTTTTATGCAGTATATTGTAAAGAGACAGTTTACAGGAAATTGTAAAAGAACGTTAGTGACTGTATTAAGCCAGTGTGTCTTCATTACTCAGGATGCTGTGGTTGCAAGCATAGTAAATCAAATACTGCAAATCGTCAGCGTCACCAGCTCATCTTCACACAAATTACCATTTCATTAAACCTGTTTCACAGCTGAAGTTTTAGTTGGGTCATTAGCTTATATATATAATTGCAAAATACTGTTAAGTTTTGCAAAAACAGAGGATACTAAAGAAGAGATCTGTACAGCGTTTAGGAAAATAAGAATTGTGATCCTAAATGTTACTTCGCATGACAATAAGTCAGTGGTACTATTTACAGTTAATATATAATTCACAGTTGACTATGTTTTTAGCAAAAACATGAATTCCTGAATACTGTAGCTGCTGTATTTTACTCCAACTTAATGAAGTTATAGCTTGCAGAATAAAAAGTCACAGTTTTCTAAATGTCTTTGTTTTCTCAGTGAAAAATGTGCTGAACTTAAGATACGCAGTTACATCGGATGGATTGCATAGCGTTTGATTCTGAATTCATTTCAGTCTCTGTAAGTAAATATTCCTTTTGAAGAAATCAACATCAGATGTGTCTCTTAATCCATAGATGTCACACAGTCGTCTGTGAGATCTCTCTTGATAATAACGTCTCTGAAGTCATTCTCCTCTCCCTGAAATAAACACAGTATGTTAGATTATTTCAGCATGGATTTCATATCATGTACAATTTGGTTGTCAGTAATTTTCAGTATGATATTTCGTTTTTCTGACTGCTGAAAGAAACCAAAAATGTTTTGTATGTGTGTGCTGATTTAAGATGGCCTCCATTACAACCTGGTGCTCATCTAATTTAGTTGAGTAAAACCCCTCTAAATCAAATCTGATCAGGCTGGCAGATTAAGTGATTAGTCAACCAGCATAGAGAAGACATTTTATATATTCGTCAGTAGTTGCGCACGTTTGAAAACGTGACGGATGAGTCTGTGGTCTTAGGTGTGAAATGCGGCTTTAGCCCTTGAGAAAACCCACAAAACAAATGCAGCCTTGAATAAATATTGACAGCTTTCTAAATCTTTATCATAGGTCTAAAATACTGTCAAAAATTTGGGCTCAGTAAGATTTATTATATATATATATATGCTTCTATTCATCAAAGAATCCTAAAAAATAATGAACTGTAATAATACAAAACATTTCTTGAGCAGTAAATCAGCATATTTGAATGATTTCTGAAGGATCATTTGAACCTAAAGACTGGAGTAGTGATGCTGAAAATTCAGCTTTGCCATCACAGGAAAAAATAAATAAAATATCTCAAAATAAATATTATTTCCTGCGTTTTTGTAATTTTCACTGTTTTTTATTCACTTAATGCACTTGGTGAGACTTTAAAACATTAAATATCACAGACCTTAAGGTTTAGAACTGTAGTTTAGATTAAACCAAATAAATGATGACTGATATTTTATACTTGTTATTTTCACTTTGATGTGGAAACATGATGTAGCTCCCATACAGAAATGTATCACAATATTTATCTTGTGGACCACAGTATAGTCTCCTGAGACGGAGCAAAACAAACAGTATTTAGAATCTAAATATATTTTTTACTCTTGTATAGTTTTTTGAAATACATTATTTTTTAATATCCAGTCAGAAAATGCTAAATATTATTATATATCCATATTACTATTATAAAAATATATATCGGTATAACGCATTTGGCCACACACCCCAAACATTTGAAATGACAAAGTATCCTATTTAAGATGCTTTAATGCAGTAGTACATTAACCAAAAATAACTGAAATGAAGGGCCTGTCGTTAGGCTGCATGTTTTGACTTTGATTTGTGGGGGAATCTTTGGATGAGTCATACAAAAATAGGGGCAAAGGTGTGAAACCGATGCAATTCATTTTTAGTTTAGGGGTATAAACTCCTAGGTATTTTTATGAATAACCATTACAGTGTTCTTCAGTTGTATGTGTTGTTTTATTTATTTATTGTTAATTTTGGGGGTGTATTTTTGCTGCTTTAAAGTAACCTAGTTAATGAAAATTTGAGTAGACCAGCAGAAACAAATGTCTATTTTATAACATGTAAATATGTAAAAGCATCATAAAAAGGAACGTTTATTTTTAAATCCAGTCCATGTCAAATCAAAAGCACAAACTTAACAAAAAAAAAAAAAAACAGCAATATTTAACTTTTTGGCTAGCAAGTGCACGATACCAAATGCACCTAAACTGCGGTGCGTAACGCGCCTTCTTAAGAACAAGTAGGCGGTAAACAATTATCCTAAGCTACTGTATTCACTTACCTTTGCGGCCGCGGCCGATTTGGATGCGTTATGTTGACAGTCCACTCCAAAATGCGCTTCAACCGGCCGGATAAACACGGGAACCGATGATTAAGATGTTCCAGCAGTTCCTCTTTACGCAGTCCGTACACTATCGGCGCGATGCACTGCGCCAGGCTGAAGAAGGCAAAACTTATTACAGCAAAAAGCTCTTTTGTGGAAGTCTTGAGTAAGTTCTTGCGGTTAAGGATAAACAGCAAGAACAGTATGAAATTGGGGAGGATGTAAACGGCGAGCTGCGTGCCGTGGAGAGCGATAGTCCTACACGCAGCTCGGTTGCGCCGGTTGAAAACACCCAGACGACGCCCCTCATATAAGATCCGTACATAGCTGTACACGATGAGAACAGTGCAAATTGTTATTAGAACAATTTTGTGCATTTCTCCGCCTTGCAGAGCTTTCCTTCCACAGGGCACAGTGTCATTTATCCTGGGGGACAGGGTAAGAGGAATAATCGACGCGAGTCCCCATGTTACGATCCCGCTGAGCCATGGCCAGGGTTTGAAACAAATTTTGCTATAGTGGAGCGGGTAACATATGGCAAAGTAGCGGTCCAGCGCCATCGCCGTGATGGTGAGGATGATATTGGAACCGCTTGTCATCAGACCTTTGATTAGCGCCATGCACACGGTCGGTGTGGTCGATGCTTTCAGGTAGCTTTGTAAGTTGAAGCTAAAGCTGACTGCGAAGTAAACCAGCGCGGAGAACAACAAGTGGAACACGAGGACGAAGCGCGCGTGGCTCCGCAGGCGCTCCTCGCGCACTATGGTCCAGTTGATGATCAAGTTGAAAAAGGCCAAAATGATCAAAGACACTCCCGCTGCCCAAACACGTATGTGTGGATACGAGTCGACATTATATGTGCTAGCATTTGTCATCCTAGCGCTTCTTCAGACCTCGCTCGTACAGTAGTAGAACCAAAACGTTCCGGAACAAAACGCTTTTAGCAGGTGCGCACGGTTCATTTGGCTCGACGTTGGTCACTGTTTCTCCAAAAATCCGAATGTTCATGTGAATTCGTCTGGAGGATCTGCTCAGTCAAAAACACCTGTGGTTCTCGCGTAAAAGTCAGCCTAGTGAAGGAAAGAGTCAACTTCAAGTTTACTTCCCTTTCTAGATCAGCAGAGAGAGAGAGAGAGATGTGGGGGCGTGTTCATTTCGGCGCCTTTTGTGTCTGCAGCATCTTGTTATGAGAAATGTGACAGGTGTCTTATAAAATAACAGAAGCCAGAATCATATCTTTGTATTGAATGTGTTTGAAACCCGTTTAACTTAACCTTATCGAGTGCGTTTATATTGAGCGTTCATATACTTCTTAAGTATGCGACGACACCTGGAGCTTCGTTTGTGGTAATATTCGTATCTAAACACTTTTTGAATCAACCTTTCATACACTTTTAAAAATAAAAGTGCTTCACGATGCCATAGAAAACTTTTTGTTTGTTTGTTAATGGTTTCTATAAAGAACCTTTAACACCTTAAGAACCTTTCTGTTTCACAAAAGGTTCTCTGGAGAAAGGAGGTTCTTCAGATTCTAAAAAGGTAAGAATAAGATGATTCCTTAACTGAATGGTTCTTTGTGAAATAAAAAAAAGGTTTTTCTATGGCATTCTTGTGTTTTAAGTCCACTATTTTTTATCTTTTTCTGTAGTGTGTCAGTAGGAAATATCAGTTTACATTTCCAAACATCCATTTTGCCATTAATTGTAACAATTATTACAATTATTAGTGTTATCCAAAATAAACATGCACTATGAGAAAAAACGTTTTTAAAATTACTGACCCAATCAAAATGAAATGAAATGCAATAAACAGGTTAAATTCTTTGAACCAGAGAATAAAAACAGAACAGTATTATTTATATATATATATATATATAATATAAATAATACTGTTCTGTTATGTATATATATATATAAGGGCTGTCAATTGATTAAAATATTTACTCGCGATTAATCGCATGACTGTCATGAATTAACTCACGATTAATCGCAATTTAATTGCCCATTTTAATCTGTTCTAAATGTACCTTAAATTAACACTTTTCAAGTTCTTTTAAAAATGTTTTCATTAATATATTTTATTTTGTCAGACAACGGAATTAATATGAAATAGTGACTAAATCTCGACCTATTAAGACAACATAACCAGCTCTACCTTTCAAAAATCATGATTTATAATCGAGACATTGTCTCAGATAGCCTACACATAAGATACAGAAAATAGCTGTGATGGTATTTCGGCTCTACTTGCATGTAAAATTAGAGAAGCAACATAATATCAGTTTTATAGCACTGTGTAACTTTTGGCGCAGAATTGCACGCATCCCGCAGAAGAACACAGGAGCTACTTCTCTAAATGTATGTCTTTGGCGATTCATGCATGTGTTACTCTGCAGCGGTGACGACCCGATCAGTTTACAATAGTCCAAAAATAAGCGCTTATTATAAGTGTACCGTAGTGATTCGGGATAAGACAAAAACGCGGTTTGATAGATTAATTCATCATGTACTCGCTCATTATATACAAATTCTTTTTATACATATACAAAGCTAATTCTGAACAGAAAAAGTTATATGCTGCTCTCTGAACAGAGCAGACGCAAAGAGAGAAAATATTAAGATATAAATTAGTATACTATATAATAATCTATATATTATATAATTTATATATTTATCGTAAATTATTAAAGGCATTAAAATGAATTTATATGTGTATATGTGTGTACGTTCAGAATATCTGAACACTAAACTGTGCTAATATATACATCCACAATGTCATATAATACTGATAAATTATCATCTTTAAACTGAAATACCAGATGGCCAGACAGCAATTCAGACAGCAACATTTGTTTGTTTGTTTTTTCCAGTGTTTTGACTTGCACAGTTTAACTGTTCATCACAAGAATTACAAATGTGCATTAATGTGCACTCAGAGGCGTAGCACCAAATTCTGGGCCCTATGCACAAGCAGTGGCCATGGGCCCCGTAAGCTCGAGGTTCACAACTACCTATGACACCATTTAATATATCAATCAACTGATGCATTTACCCAAAATATTAGCATTTACATTAGTTAACAACATTTATTG
>JAUMHE010000053.1:2721893-2733922 GCA_032359235.1 Enteromius mattozi | reverse complement strand
TTTGTTCAGAGAAAGGAGAAATTGCTACTATGATGTGCACAAATGACTAAATGTTGTGGAGGTTGAACTAATAGTTACGAGAATTTTAATTCTGATCTGAGAAACGCACCAAAGCGACTGAGGAAAACTGTAAACAGGCATTGTTCATTGTGTTTATACATTTGGTATTAGCTACACTTCTGTTCAAATTTCATGGTGACACTGAAGACTGGAGTAATAAGGCTGAAAATTCTGCTTTGTCATAACAGTAATAAACAACATTTTAAAACAGAAAACAGCTATTATAATAATATTTCCTAATTGTTACTGTTTTATTGTATTTAATCAATCAGATATATTATCATAATCAGTTTTTTTTTATTGTATTTAACTATCATTAACTATCAATTTCAGGATTCCCACCATTCTTCATTACTAAAAAAATGTTTGTGATCTCTCACCCATATGCTGCTCTCTAAAGAATTATTTCCATCTCAATTATTACCAGTTCACCACCAGAGGTCATCCTCACCACAGTATTCATTAAGAGTTCTTGTTTTGTTTGTCGACAATAAATGTATGGCTTTTTTCTTTCTTTCTTTCTTTTTACTGTTCATTTAACTGATGTTTTTGTTTCATGCACCTGTTTTTGCTCTTGTCTGGACTGGTCTTTACTGGCATTTGATTTAGCTTTGGGATATTGGAATATTCTACTTTATCTTAATAAATATGTTATTTTGCTTAATTATGCCAAATAGTGGTTACACTTTATTTTGAAAGTCCACTTTAGACATTCTACTAACTATAAGTAACTATAAGCTAGTTGACATGTAGTTACAAAGTAGTATGCCTAAAATGAGCTATCGAATAAAGCGTTACCCTATTTGTTTTTGCTTGTATTTTTCATGTGGTAAATATCCCAGCAGACCATACACACAATAATTACTAGCCTACACTGAAGCAAACAAACCACAGTGGTTGTTCAAACTCACCTGGGTCACTACCAACCCACCATGATACATTTTTAAATCTATTTGCTATTTTAATTTTTGGCTTTTTGTAATCACAAAGGCCAGGGAATGCATTAGACAGAGATATAATAGAGCCATGGTGCCCAAACGTACACTTTTTTTTTTTTAGATGCTATTCTGCAACTCTGATCTGGTCTAATTCAGAAGAAATACAATCAAATAAAGGAACACCTAAATGCTTTGAAACTGACTGGTTCACCTTGCCTTTAAATGTTTAGTCCTCCATTCTCATTTTCTGAAACTTGTGACAGTTGATCAGTTGATTATTTAATCTAATTTATTTTAGTAAAACCACGAGACAGGCAAAGCTTAAACTGTTTAACGTCAATATTACAGCCACCTTTAGATGCTATCCTATTGTACTGGATATTTTTGCGCTATTAAATGGTTAATTTGTAATAATTCATGTGTTAAATTGTTCAGTTCCTCAGTGAATTCTTTAATCCAGATTTTTGTTACTTTTCTAATTTAGACACGCCTTCTTCTTTGTTACCAGAAAAAAAAAAAACAGGCATAAATGATAGCTTACAGACCACGACACTGGCGCCCTTTTTGCTGCAAAAGCTTTCTCTTTGAGATAGGTTTCATTTCTCTTCGACCACCACCTCAACGTCATCAAAATCCAGACTGAAAGTAAGGTAAATCATTCTTTTATTTACTAATGTCGATTTTTTTTTTTTTTTTTCACGTTTATGTTTGTCTCAAGAAAGAAAAAAACTACGAAAGTGAAGTAAATAATTGCAGGATAAGGATTTATTTCTTTAAATGATCCAGTGCGTAATGCGAGATGCTCAGTTTTGTTTCACTTGTTACACAATAGCCTCACAGTCCGCATTATTGTAATCTAGCCTGTATTTTCATAAAGTTTCTTTTTTATGTAATCTCTTAAATTATCCAACCATTTTGCACTTAATTAATCTCATAATGGAAATAGGCACTGTAGAGTTAACGTTCACGTGCGAAACTCTATTGGGCGGTTTCTCTGACAGGAATTAGATCAATCCAGGACTGGGTCTTTGTTAATTTAGGACATTTTAGTTTTTAGAAGTATGTCTTAGAAAAAACAAAAAGCATTACCTGTGAACATTTTAAGACCAAACAATAGCAGTAATGTATTTTAAGATACGTCAGTGTATGCTTTTTCCATTTTAGAGATTTATTTTAATCTTAAACCCTATCCGGGAAACTGCCCCTATAACTTTTTAAGGGAGTTTATAACAAGCTCAGAATTCAGTATACGTTTCAAACGGGATATAGAATGTGTGCAAGAAATGAGTTAAAATCTTTAGCAAACACTTGTCTCTTACTAAGTTGGCAACTCTAAACTTAGCCGTAGTTCTTTATTCTAACAAATAAACGGATTTGTTGCTTTAAACTTAACAGTCATTCACCATCTTTTCTTTCTCCTTATCTTCGTCTCTCCAACCACCGCCCTTCCCTTCCACTATTTCTTTCTTGCAGTCATGGCAGGACAAACTACAATTATAACAACCCAGCATGTCTCCTCTGGCACCTGGAGTACAGGCGTCTGCGACTGCTGTTCTGATATGAGCACTTGTAAGTTCCTCACTGACCCATGACCTGTTATGTAGAACGGCATAACATGGCACACACATATGTATGCATGTAGATAGACAGATAGATAGATATCATTGGTAATGCTTTAGCACCTAAAATGCAGCACCTACATTTTAATATCTGTTCAAGTTTGGACGAAGGTGTAGAAGGACTCCTCTTTAAATTTACTGCAGGCCCAGATCAAAACATCCCTCATGTGTGTTTTAGGTTGCTGTGCCCTTTGGTGTTTCCCTTGTATGCAATGTCACACTGTGTCTCAGTTTGGCTGGTGTTTCTGCATGCCGTTGCTGGACTGCTGCATGGTGGTGTCTTGCTGTCTTCGCCAGAAGATGAGAGAGCAATATAACATTCATGTGAGTTCACACACACACACACACATGCAATTAGGAAAATGGTAATGTATAAAGGAAAGACTAATAGCTAGAAAACTAATAGCTAATGTGCTAGAGTGCTCATAGAGGGGATCAAATGATATGTTAACCGCTTGTGGCTTGTTTTTTGTTGTCCTGATTGTTTCTGATGTTTTGTATTCACATGCTCCTAACACAAAACAAAAAAATTCATAGAACCATACAAACCATCCATATTTCATCATATTAAAGTGATTTTATTGGGAGGGTAAATGCATTAACTGTGGTTGCTCTTTAAACCACGTTTCCATGACATCATTAGTCACGTGACATTTATGGCTAAGGTGTTTGTCTGAATGTGTGCAGTCTTAAAGGGGTTATTTACCAGTAAATGAAAATTCTGTCATCATTTACTCTCTCTCATGTTGTTTCAAACCTGTATGACGATTTACGATGAAGCACAAATTGACGAATATTTCGACCGTTTTTGTCCATGTTTTGCATAAGTAAACAAGTCAAACAGGTTTGACAATAACATAAATGATAACAGAACTTTAATATTTTGGTTATTAATACTTATATATTTTGGTTGGATATTTTGGCTATTGAAACTGATATTGTGCCAGTCTCTATAAAGTTTTCTTGAATACATATGCTAATTAAAATGAACAAACAATTTCTTATTCGTATCTGTTTCTGTAAGTAGTAAGTACTTTAATTACTACTACCTTTAGTTTACAGTGAAAACCGCAGGCAAGATTTCGTTTCCTTATTTCCCCACTACATTTTACCACTTCTAATTTTTAAAGAACTGAAGAACAGATGTGCGTTAAGTCGCAAAAAAGAAACAGACTAATATTAGTGTAGATGCCATTCTTTTTACAATGTAGCGAGTACATTGTGTGTTATGGGGAGTGTTGCAGCCTAGCGATAATAAAAGCATATTAGTGTGTTATGTGTAGGTTAGGTTAAACAGATGTGTCTTTAATCTAGATTTAAACTGACAAGAGTGTGCCTCAAGGTCATAAACGCATGAATTACCATTCCTGCATTTGACGTTGAGAGCAAAGGTTGCAGTTAAGACATGTTTTTGAGGTGGCAAAACACAGTGTTACAGATGCTAGAAACATGGCTTTTAAAGGAAAGATTGCTATCAAACAGTTGACAGAGCAGCCATCAAGTGTTCTAGATTATTACATCTAGGGGTTTTAGTTCTGATAATTAACACTCTGTTTTTTCAGAATTAAGCAGTAAGAAATTACTCATCATCAAGTTTTTTACATTCCGTTAGTTTCTTAATTTGGTGTGTTTCACCTGGACACAAAGAAATATAAAACTGAGTGTCTTCAGCATAGCACTGAAAGCCATACACCATATCTCCTGATATTATCTCCCAAGGGTAACATGTCAAGCATGAATAGTAACGGCCCTAGTACTGAGCCTTGAGGCTCTCCATATTGCACTCGTGATTGATATGATACATCCTTATTTACTGCTACAAACTGATGACATTTAGATAAGTATGATTTGAATGTGCTTCCAACGAATGCCAACAAAGTTTTCTAGTCTAGTCAAGAGAATGTTGTGGTCGATAGTGTCGAATGCAGCACTAAGTTCCAATAGCACTAATAAAGATACAACCACGATCAGATGATAAGAGCAGGTCATTTGTAACTCTAAGCAGTCTCAGTACTATGACTATACGGTACTATACGGTCTAAATCCTGACTGGAAATCCTCACAGACACCATTTTTCTTTAAGAAGGAATATAATTGTGAGGATACTACCTATTCTAATATCTTTGACAGAAAAGGGAGATTTGAGATTGGTCTGTAATTAACTAGATCTTTGGGGTCAAGTTGCGTTTTTTTAATGAGAGGCTTAATAACAGCGAGGTTTGAAGGCTTTGGGGACATGTCCTAATGACAATGATGAATTAATAATAGCCAAAAGAGGATCTATGACTTCTGGAAGCAGCTCTCTTAGTAGTTTAGATGGAATAGGGTGTAACATACATTTTGTTGGTTTAGACGATTTCACAAGTTTATACAATTTTTCCGCTCCTATGGTAGAGAATGAGTGGAATCAGGGGAGCTACAGTGCACTATCTGATGCGATTCTGTGGCTGACAGCTACATGGTTACAATTTTATCTCTGATAGTATTAATCTTGGAAGCAAAGTAGTTCATAAAGTCATCACTGCTGTGATCTTGGGGAATGTCAGCACTTGTTGATGCTTTATTTTTTGTTAATTTAGTCACTGTATTGAATAAATACCGGGGGTTATGTTTGTTTTCTTCTGAAAGAGAAAAGTAATCAGATCTAGCCATTTTTAATGCTTTTCTGTATGATAGAGTACTTTCTTGCCAAGCTAAATGAAACACAGTGTGCGAGTGTGCTCATTATACCACGGAGTCAAACTATTTTCTTTTACCTTTCTTAAGCCTAAAGGAGCAACTGTATCTTAAGTGCTAGAAAAGAGAGAGTGCATGGTTTCTGTTATAAGTTTTTCTGCGCTATTGGATGTGCAGAAGAATTGAGATAAATCAGTAAGATTATTTACAAAGCAGTCTTTTGTGGTGGAAGTGATGGTTCTACCATACTTGTAACAAAAGGGCCTTTCACACCGCTTTAGTTCCAGAACTAAAAGTGCAGCACTAAAGTACTGAGCCGATTTTCCACGAATTATTTCCCAGTAACATTTAAAGGGTTGCATTCGCACTGACAGTGGGTACTAAGAAGTGACGTAAGCCGGTCGGGAGCAATGTCACTTGTGTGCAGCATTCAACAAGGTAAACAAAGAAGAACGCTGTAGACAAAGTCTTCAAGTAAATGCCGTTTACAAAAGAAATAAGTTGATACAATGTGTACACAGTATATGTTTACATGGCATAAATCATGATTTGAGGGCATTTTCGTACGTGTTTAGCCAATGAGCATTCCTGGTACTTTTTTAGACCCTACTCTGCTATAGGGGCTAATTTAGTTCCTCCAAACAGTTTCTGGAACTGAAATCGTTCCTAGTTCCTGCGGTGTGAACACGCCAAAAAGTGGGTAGTACCACAGTTATTTTGGGTAAAACAAAATGGTTACTGCGGTGCGAAAGGCCCTACTGTGCAGAATTGACAGTTTAGCTATATGGAGGTTACACAAGACTAAAAAATCTGAGATATCATCGCAATGAGTATGTCCTGATACATGTTGTCCAACCCCAATAGAGTTCAGAATGCAACTTTTTTTTTATTATCAACATAGATATTAAAATCGCCAACAATTAAGATTTTCAAAGTTCAACAGTGTCACATGATCAAGATGTCAGCATTATTGTCAGTGTGGTTGCATGTGATACTGATTATATATAATAGTTTAAAAACCAAAAAGGGAATAGTATGTAACTTATATTTTACTCACTATATTGTTTGTTTTTGCTCTATTTGTCCAACAAAAATGCTTTCATATGAATCCAGAACAGAACCTCTCAGAAACAAAGTTTGAACTAATCGGGTGAATCAGTGATTGCATGACCCATTCGTAAAGACTGTTACTTGCTTATTTCTGAATTAGTCGGCCATTTTAAATCAATGCTTAGTGGCAAAGTGTAGAGCTCTGCCTTTATGGTTGTGCAGCATAGCCACGTTAAAGTTTACTGTCAGAGGCACTACTATAAACCTTCATTAATGATTAAAGTGTAGTATGATTTTAGTCTTTAGCCATATGCAGCCATTTGGCCTCCATCTGAAGCCTATTCATCAGAACTTTAACTTTATTAATGCATGGCTACTTTGAATGTGTTGCTTCATGTGAATGGTTTACATAAAATAAATAACTAAATAACTCTTAAATTAGTTTTAATTTCGGGAAGTCTGGTCAGGAATCAAACACCCAAATTATCCCCTCACATTAGCCGATAACCAAGTTGTCTTTTTGTTGTTTTTTTCTTCTTTATACTCATTAAGTTAAAGCGAGAGATTGAGCAATTACTGTATTCTTTCGCAGATTTACATTCTCTATCTTCTGGGACAATGGGCCAGAAATAATGACTCATTCTGTATTGCAGTTTTGTCAGTTGTTTTGGATGTAAATAAATGCTATTAGCTAATAAAAAATAGTGACACTTCTACTGATACAGCTCATTTTACTGTCCTGTTTTAATAGGAAATACAAAGGAAACTAAACTTGTTTCAGTACGGCCTTCAAAGACAGGAAGGAAGTTCACAAAACTGTCAGAAAAAAAAAATGCTTCACTGCACTTCTAGACAATGCAGTTTAAAAGGCCAGTGGCAGAGCTGAAATTTTATAGATGGGTTAGCCAAGGCTGATACCATGACTGGAAATCAGTGTATAACTCCAAACTGACATAAAAAAGCCTGAATAAATACGGTTGCTGACTACTTCACATTACCCCACATACAGTAACTGTACAGTAACAAATGTTAGTCTCTTGGAACTTATTTCTCATTTCTCTTATTTCTATAATCTGATTAACCAGCTGTTGTGGTAAAAGATTAACATATACAGTGAATTTTGTTAATTTTTTCCCGTTATTCCCATTCCCACTAAAAAGCTCCTAAACTGTAGCCTATTTATAGACTATATGCTAGCAACATTGAGCTATCTAATCTGCGTATCTAAAGTTTCAAGCTTTTATAACAACTTTCAGGCTAGGCTTTCTTGAGCTAAACTCAAAGTTTAATCAAATTTAATAATCTAGTTATCTTTTAATGTTATTATTTTTGATGTGAACATCTCTAGCTTACTGCTTCAGTGTGTATAAACGTAGTATAAGCGCAGTTTTCCATCTTCCATCCTGTTCAGGAAGTTAAATGATTTGATTTGACAAATTATTTGGTATAGTGAAACAAAGTGCTGCGTATTTTACTGGTGCAGAGGTGTATTTTCTAAAACATTTGCAACTACTTTTTCTGATTTAACTTGAATAAATTGTGTCGTCTGTTACAAAGAGACTACTTCACAGACATTTTTATGTTGAAGTTCAAAGTACTGCAGTCTTCACCCCCTCTCTTCGACAAATACAGGAAATACATCATGCAATTAGTGGTCAAAGTGTGGGATAACATCGCATATCTTTATTGCATCGAACCTGTTTGTCAAACCAGTTTAAACTAATAAGTAATAATACCTACAAACTGACTAATACTGTGATATTACTTATATTATTGAGGATTACTCATACTCTTTCTTCCTCAGGGCTCCTGCTGCGATGATTTGTGCACTCTCTGCTGCTGTTATCCGTGCGCCTGGTGTCAGATGTCTCGTGAAATCAAGATTCGTGCTCATTCTGGGACTGTGGTCACCCAGCAGATCACACATAGTTAGAGATCTGTTTTGCTGTGAGTTACGATAGTGACCTCTACCTAGTGGTGATAAGTAAACCTTTGCATGCTCCACTGTTTTTCGCAAAGTTTGCCTGCTATTGTAATGTTTATATAATACAAAACTGTTTGTAACTCACTTTTCATACTTTTACAAGTTACAAAAAAAAAAAAAAAGGCACAGCATATGTTATGTAAAAAAAAACAACGTAAAACAAACATCCTTGTTGCTTCACTATGTTAAAAATCATTCTATTTTCTGTTTTGTTACATTTTGTATTAGCTAAAAATCATTCCAGTAATAAAATTATGAGGCAATAGAAAACCTGTTCTGGCATGTTGATATTTTTGTGTATTTGTGCAAATTCTTGCTATGCTTTATCTCAGCTGTAAAAGCAAGAACATTTCCCCTCTCCGCTATCCACAGAACAAATTTTAAAAAGCACAGATGAAAAATGCAAATGAAAGAATTTTGAATATGGTGTTTTACCGATGCAAAATTCTTTGCATAGTTGCAAAACTTGTGTTATATAGTTGCAATCATTATTGTATGTGCTGCTGAGGATTACATGCATTTTGTTGCCCTGGTAACAGTTCACCAATTGTGCACATCATGTTTGACTCTAACTCTAATAGTAATGTTGTTCCATAACTGCGAAATTCATAAAATATTCATATGTAAAGGACTTTAAAAAATACACACATGAATACATTTTGAATATGCTCTGTAAACAGTACCGCCACTCCCTATATGCACAGTATATAGTTTGCGTTAGAGGGTAACACAGGAGTGGATTTTCAGACCTCTACCATTACATGAATAGGGTGCACTGCACACACATAAAAATTAGTGCTGTCAAACGATTAATCACGATTAATTGCATTCAAAATAAAGGTTTTTGTTTGCAGAATATATGTACTGTGTATATTCATTATGTAAATACATATATATATATATAAATTATATGAAATATAAATATAATATATAAACGTAACATATTTTTCTTAAATATATACATGCATGTGTTTGTATTTATATGTACATAATAAATATGCACAGTATACACAAATATTATGAAAACAAAAACTTTTATTGTGGATGTGATTAATCGCGATTAATCGTTTGACAGCACTAACACACACACACACACAAACACTTTTCTATTTAAATTGGTTCATTTAATAATAGAAATTTCCTTCTGTATAGATATATTTTTTCATACATAGAGTTTGGAAGTTTCTCGCTCAAGTTCACAGAAACCGTGCATCCTGTTTGCTGAGTGCACACAAAAATAAACTTGGAGTCTTCCAAAGAGCCTGAAACAGACTCTGCACATCATTCACAACCAGCCGTGCCAAAGCAAACAGCGTTAAGAGCATTAAGAGACAGGGCAACTAATTGAGTTCAAAACTAAAATAAAAGTTTATAGTTTGTTTATATTAAGGGTATATTTGTGTGTAAAGGTGGGTTTCATAGCTCTGACAGCTCTACCCTTACAGAACGCTCAGCACTTTTGATCATTCTCTGTCCAGCTCTCATTAGAACAAGTTTTCTGTGGAATCACCTTGTGTTTGATCTGTTTGATCGTAGGATGGCAACTGATTGTCATGTGAGCAGAAATATGGGGTATGTTTTATAACTTACAGCCATGTTTTTAAAACCAGTTTGGTTCATAAACTGGTGAATGAGACATGAGGTAATTTGATAGCATTGCATTTAGCCCTCAAACACTACAACACTGTCTGTTTTAGTCATAAATTATTAAAATGGCTTTTACTAACTGACAGAGGCAAACTAGGAACAATTACTGTCCTACATTTAAATCCTTTAAACAGTTTGAACGGTTTAACCACTTACACAGGAAATAGTTTCATTTCATATGAAACGAAAGAATCGCTGGACAGCTTCCTATTTGGCAGCTAATCTTGAAGCAGTGCGTGGGAGAATTTGCTGTAACCCAAGACACTGTAGTCTTATATCTTCCCTCTATTTGACCTTGAATTTATTTTTGTCTGACTACTTTTCAGATTAGCACTGGCACAGCACCATCATTGTGCATCGCATTTAACCTCTAAAACTCACACTTGCATGGTTGGTGTTCGCAGGCCAACAATGGACTACTGTTTATGGCTCTTTTCTCTTTTTAGTTTCGAGATGTGCCGTCAGACCATCCATTATTTCCAGGAACAGAATTACAGTCACTCCCACTGCTTCTTATGCAAGATCCCCAAAACCGCCTGGGAGAGGAACCGGGGGATACGCAGGAAATCTGCAATGAGTTACTGAACTAGATGAATCAAGATAAGATCTGTTGAATTTTTGGTTTAAGGAAAAAAAGCTGCTTTTCAAGTCTGGGCCAGCACAGATGAAATGGGAGAAACAGCAGAAAAGCAGAGATTTTTTTTTTTTCTAAAACACATTCTGTAAATGTACCCTCCTAAAACACATTAAGCAAGTAAACAGTAGTACAGTTATTTTCCATTTGGTAAATTCAAATTACTACCACTGTCCCTGTTGGGAAAAAAAGAAGCTAAGTTTTAGCTGGGAGACCAGTGTTAGCTGCTTTAAGCTGGTCAGCAGGCTGGTTTTAGAGGGGTTTAGAACACATTTCTAGCCTGCCAGGCTGGTCTTAGGTGGTCAGGCTGGGAGACCAGCTGGAACGACCAGCCTAAACCAGCTAAGACCAGCCAACCAGCCTCTTTCATTTAAAGGGAAAATCCTTTACATGTCTGCTTAAAGAAATAGTTCACCCAAAAATGAAAATGAAAGCATATTTTACTCACTCCCAAGACTTTCTACGTGTACAATATTACATTATAATGGAAATTAAGGTGTGAAAAAAGATCAACTTTTTGGGAATACACTTTGGGAAGTCATGTATATGACTTTCTTCTTTCAGATGAACACAGTCTGAATTTTTTTCAAAACTTATCCTGGCTGTTCCAAGCTTGGTAATCCTGTGATAGCAGCCATTATTTTGAAGCTTCGCAAATCGGATATATCCGCAAGTACTGCGACGTAAAACTAACCTATACATACATTTTTGGGGGGTTATCACATGTTCTCTGAAGCAGGTCGATGGGTTTTTGTAACAAAAATATCTCTAGTTTTAAAATTATAACATAAATAACTGACTTCAATTTTTTTCCAAAATGTGGCCAAAACCCCTCTAAAACCAGCCTGCTGACTAGCTTAAACCAGTTAAGACCAGCCAACCATGCCTAGGCTGGTTTTAGCTGGTTTTTTTTGAGCAGGGATAAGTTACAAAGTTACTTATAGATAGAAAAATGTTTAAAGTGGACTATCAAAATAAAGTGTGTCACGTTTCAAATAAGGAAGGATTCAAGTGCGGATGTGAATGAACATTTTATTGGTTGATGTGAACCAAACAGTCAGTCAAATGAAAACAGATGAGTCTCTTCAATGTGCTCGCACTCCTGGTAGCACAGGGACGCAACGGGCAGTAATTCCCATTAGGCAATAATCCACAGTAATAGTGTCCGGCAGAGAACTGAAGGAACAGGAACTGGAGAATCATCTTGCTCAGGAATACAAAACAAACACCAAGAATCTGAATGGCAACACAAGTAGTAATAAGAGTCAAGGTATGACAAAAAGATTTATTGCTTTATGGTTTTATTAGGGGTCATAAAACAGGACATCTGGTGTATCCCCCCCTCACTTTGACCTATAAACAACCTGTCATAAATTCCTCCGGAGTATCAATTAGTTACGGTATTTATAGCGGCCTGTTGT
>JAUMHE010000053.1:2701445-2720137 GCA_032359235.1 Enteromius mattozi | reverse complement strand
TATCATTCAGCAGGAATGCTAGTTTTGGATGCAAGATATGGTTTGTTAGCTTCAATTTCAGATAAAAAAGTCCTCCCCCCATTATGTAGGTGCATAGGACAAATACATGTTATTGTTATAGCACTTAATAGTTAAATTGGACAGTGAAATGGTCAAACTAACATGTGCTATGTAATATTTCCATGATGGACAATTTACTCTGAGCCTGATGGATCTCCAGGTACGATGGAGGCAAAGGGCCACATCTCATGAAGCAATGACGGCTACCCCCAGAAGTATGTCCCTGTGTTTTTTAAAAAAATTTAACTGGTGTCTTATTATATAAAACGTATAGTTGTTGCAAAGCTCTTTATAAACATGTTTAAGTTTCCATAGATAAAATAATGTATTTGCATTGCTTGTTTTACTCTTTTCAACAGTGGATGCACAATGTAACACCTTTGTAGGTCAACAAAGTGTGTCATTTACCTTTTACTTTGCCTTTTTTAATATTGAAATTCTTTTCCCTCAGATGCTGGAGCCTAAATACTACAGACTCGGACGTTGATGCAGCGATGCCAGAACACCTGAAACACACTTCAGGAAGAGCTGGGGGTGGTCCATATAAAATTGATCCATAAAAATTTTTCACAGACTCTAAAAACGTTTTCGTAATCCAGTATTTTTGCTGTTTATTTGTTTGATTTATGGCTGTTTTACAGTAATGTAAGACTGTTGGGGGGGTGAACAAGTACTTCCACAGCTCTCACTTCATGCATCAATGGTGGGACACACTCCTGGAAGAGCCAAGAGGACCTGGCTGCAGACATACGGCGAGTGGAGCTCCACCGGAAATTCGTCACCTCCACTAAAATGAAAATGGCGTCGCGCACTTTAATTCAGGTAATTTTATTTTTTATTGTAGCCTATTAATTTAGCATTGTTACAATAGAGAGTTACAACATTACAATGCTCTCATAATTGTGTCTTGATACTTAACAGGTGTAGTTAATTGGAAAAGACACTCAGGAAGTCACATACAGGAATACAGAAAGCACTACACCATCTCTAGGTGCAGTCGCCTGCAGTGTAGCCAGCTGTATAAAGACTGTGGGGCTGGTTATCAGGGGAATGGCCAACGGGGAGTGCTTTTGGGGTTTTACTCCTCAGATGACCACCCAGGCTACTGTAGCTGGGATTGCTACACCAATGATGGAGGTTGGGAGGATTAAAGGCTGTGTGTGTGTGTGAAATAAGTGCATGTGTTTTGTAAAGGTGTTGTGTTATAGTTTAAAATAATAAAAAAAAAAAACTGTTACATGGATGGGAAACATTGTGGAAAACATTATTTTACTGTGATATGTACATGTTGTTATTTTGTTTAAAATACAAATTGTGATTAAGATGTTTAATAAATTAACTTCTCATTTAATGTCCAGTGATTTTATAGATCTACTGTTTACTTTCTAAAATATATAATTATATACATATATAATTTGCCACGGTAAACGTTTTAACGATAAAATGTACAGAAAATGTAAATATTACGTACATGTATATGTAACTATAAATAATACAAAACGAAAGATTAAACAATAAGTTTTAAATATGCAATGTCTTAAAATTTTGCCCGGACCATCAAGGCGACCGCGTCATGCCCGGACCAATATGGCGTAATATGCGTCGGAAGTGGAGGTGACGTATTTCTGCTCTTGAATGGAGCTCCACTCGCATCCACAGTCCCTTCTCGGAAGAGCTGGTGGTCATTGACCAAGAAAAGGAGAGTAAACATGTTGAAAAGAAAAATTAAAAGACTGTAAAAATAGATACATATGTGTTAACTGTGATCCTGTACTTTTATTTTCTTGTTTAAAAAAAATGCCTGTTTAACATTAATGTAAAACTGTTAGAGAAATTGCCATTGCCATTTAGAATTAGGAATGTTTTTATGTTAAATAATAGCTGTTAAACAAATGTAAGACTTTTTTTTTTTTTAATGTAATATCAATAAAATATACTAAATTAGAACTCTGGTTCTTATGTACACGAGTAATGTGTTATTGTTTGTGATGGACACATGATTAAAACGTTGTATAGACGTCCAGGTCAGACTGGACCGATTTTGGACCTTTTTAGAACCTTAATTAAGTTCAGCAGGTGTGTACGCTGTTAGAAAATAGGTGTGTGATTATTTTATATGCAGGATTATGTATACACGTAAATTATGCAGCAGGACATCTTATTACAAACATCCAGAAGATGACATATTTAGACATCCAGAAAAGACGTGCATTTCACGGTCAGAAGACGTCAAAGATGTCAGTTCAATTTTCATTTCGGAACTATTTTTCAACCATAACTGGACGTGACGGAGGGACGTCTTTTCAGGACAGAGCTGCAGTGTTTGTCATTCATGGGAACAAACAAGACGATGACGATGTAATTAATAGATTAAGTGTATGGTGTAGAAAACTGTATTCATTAAAATGGTAGTTTCTGAGATCGCGAGGAGAGCAAGTTTGCAAATGTGAACATGAAAAATGAATGAATCTTAGCTTTTGAACAAATCTAGCAAGTCGATGATTCAATGACCCATTCAAAAAGAGAGTCAATTGCTTCATTACTAAACGAATCAACTGTTTAACTGAATCGTTTTAATGGATGAATCAGTGACAAAGACAGTGACTTACTGACAGCTACTGGCGGGTTCAGTTATATTCTGTAAATATAATCAAATAAACACACAAATATCAATGGGAAAGTTAATTTCTGTCATTGATCAGAAAGTGTCTGTTCCTTTTTTTTTAAGTAGGACCACTAGTGCTCCTGAGTCCTTAATAATGTAATATTAAAAACAAACTGCAAACGTGTTTGCAAAGTGTAAACTATTGAATATAGCTAATCAACAAATCTTGCAATACTGTACCTGTAAAAGAAGTGTTTTTAGCTGAGCAGACCAGTTAGAGACACAATCATTCTATTTTTTTTTTTTTTTTAATGAAATCATTCTTTAATTTCACTAATCAATCTTATTCAAATTTATTCTTATTCAAGTTTGTCTTTATATACAAGAAGGTTTTGAGAAAATATTACATAAGTTGTAAATAAATATAATTTTAGATTATGAAATAGAGCCCCCCAGTGAATTTTGGCCATTTTCACCACTGTATACAGGGCCTTCTGGTTTCTGATTTACTGATTTCTTGAAGTGGCTTCAAACTGGATTTTTTTGGGATAGTACTTCCAGTATTTCTCAATCAGTAGGTGGCAGTGTTAAACTCTGAGTGAGCAAATTGTTGTGGGAACCAGAAACGTGTTCGTGCTCGGTGTCCTTTTGGCGAGCTTGAAATGTAATCCTTCCTCTCTTGCCTTTTTCTGATAATAAGTATAATACCTTTAAATGACGTAGTTGTTGTTGTTGCTTTTGCTGCAAACTGACACGCTACATTTTCAGAACTTCTGTAAGATTTATTTAGAAATTAATACCTTTATTAAGCAAAACGATGTTCTTTTTTTTCTTCCTATTCATCAAGAAAATCTAAAAATGTTTTCTAAAAAAAAGAAAAAGTTTTTACAAACATATTAAGCATTATAAAAATATTTACAATAAATATTAATTGCCAGCATTGATAATAATAATAAAAACATGTTTTATGAGCAGCAAATAAGCATATTGGTTGCTGAAAATTAGATTTGTCATCACAGGAATACATTACATACACATGCACGCCCATTTAAAAATATTGTAAAATATTATTATTTTAAAAATGTTTTAAATATATATAAACTTACCGACTCCAAACCTGTGAACAGTATATAAACTCCCTCTTTGTCTAATGCATATGTATATTGTATATAATATATTTAAATGGTTGTAAAATGAATGTATCACAGTTTCATTATTTGCTGCTTGAGTATTAGATTATCATTGTTCCCTTTTTTAAAGTAGGTAAATAGACATTACTTCTTCCTTTCATTGTAAACATTACTCTCTTTTTTTTTTTTCTTTCTTTTTTAATGAACATCTTACTTCCCCGCCTATATCTTATTGCACTGTCTTAGAAGCAGGAAGTGCACGAGCTTAGTAACCACAAACAACAGTCAGTGTGTGAAAGCGAGAGGATCCACTTCACAACTATAGAGCTGCACGCCGTGACTCTGGACATCTCTTCGCTGCTGCTGCAGATGCTGATGGAGCTCTACACAGAAGCAGTGGACTATCTGAAGGCCTATGGCATCTCACCCGGGGAGACCGTTCAACCCAAATCCACATTTCCACGTTTGTCTGGTTTGTTTGCTTCAACATAACCATTCATTTAAATACTAATAACCATTGGTCATCTAATACTCTCTTATGCAGCGCTATATGTTGTGTTATGTTTTTCTGACAGAGACTGAAGATGAGATTATCGATTCGGACTTACTACAGGATGTGTTCACTGAGGAGACAGAGTGGGTTTCTAACAGCCCTTTGCAAACTGAGCCATGTTTGCCATCCACTCCAGTAAGACTGCAGTGCACAGAATGTTTACAGAAAATGAATATATGCCTGTTATTGCTACTGTCACTGGGGTATATCAGCATTATTATAAGATTAATAATAATTCACATGTTATTTCCTAGTTAGTTAGCTGTTATTTATATAGTGTGAATCTTCAGCACCGTCATCATTCAGTTATATTCAGACATTGTAATGCTTTTCCAGACAACCGAGAGCCCAGAAGACCTGCTTCAGAAGAGAACAGTGGTTCTGAAAGGGGTTCTTATCAGTGAGGAGATCTACCTGACAGAGCTTGAGACGCTACTCATGGTAAAATGACTATCAAACAGGACTTTTGCATGTATAAATTATATTTCCTGACATAAGCACTTCCTCGAAATAGTATCAAAAGTTATGAAGTAAAAACCAGTGTGGTTAAACAAAAGATATCATAGAAAGATAAATGTTACAACTGAGCCTGCAAAAAAAACTGCTTCCTTTATTAAAAACTAAAAGCTTGACTGCAGTGTCATTTATGGTGTTGATTGCGATTTATTAATATGTTTGCAAACACCCTCAGAAATATTCATAGTTTTTTCCAGTCTATACATAGTTGGGGTTTCTTCTCAAGCTCGAAACATCCTTCAGCACTTCTTTTTTATAATTCTCAACCAGTTTCCAAAACACTTTATTTAAATCGAAGCTTCTGCTACTTCCTGTAGGTCAACTTCTGTTTCTCTTAGTGAAGTATTGCTTCCCTTTCTAGTCAGACCATTAGTGGTTATCATTAAAGTAGAGAGTTTCCAAAAAGTCCAGAATTACATGCAACAATGTTGAAGTACAGAATGCATGAAAAGTGTCATGTTTCTCAACCACTTCCTCACAGGAATTGTGCCTGGCATTTACCCATGAAGATGCCCTGTGTTGTATTTTTAAAGTGTCTTTGAGATGCATCAGCTATTTTCAGCTTGATTTTAATTTCAGTTCCTGATCTAGTTGACATTTTTCCGTTCTCTCTCTTTATCGTCTCCTCCTCTGCAGCCGATGAAAGCTCTGAGGGCTGCAGCGGGAACCTCTCAGCCTGTGTTGTCCGCTGAGCAGGTCCGGACTGTGTTTTATCAAATTCCTGAGCTTAGAGATCTGCACAAGGAATTTTACACAAGCCTTCAGGCCAGATTGCAACCTGATGAAGTGGCGGGGTCACAACAAGGCCTGGAGAGCAAGGAGGCCCCAGTGATGCAGCTTTGCCACAAGGAGCATAATTTATGTGTGGGCGACCTGTTTCAAAAGTTTGTGAGTTGTTTTATATGCAAACATGTAGCTGGTAATGCCATAAAACTGATCATTAGCAGACAGCATACTTCTTGACTTAATACTTAGTGTAATATGTAGCAAATCACACAATGTTGCATTATTAAAATATTGACAAAAATATATTTGTTTCGTATATTTTATAATTGCATTTTTCAGGTCAACCAATTAGGAGCGTATCGTGGCTTCATTGACAACTATGAGAATGCAGTGGAGATCGTACAGAAGTGTATGCAGTCAGACCAGCGTTTCAGGACGCTTGCAGAGGTCTTATATTCTTCCCTTTTTATTTTCGTTATTATCTTTATTAGGGGGAAACTACACCAAAACCTTTTGTCTCTTGTTATTTTTATAGCGTATGATGCCCTCCAAAGGGTCAGACAATGTCAAAACTAAGTACACTTTTGAAGGTAAACATTACTTCCCTGTATGGTTTTGAAGGAATATTTAAATTCTGGGATTATTCTGTAATTCATGCACTGGATCCACAGCTCTCCTGTATAAGCCGTTAGACAGAGTGATGAAAACCACGCTTGTGTTGAACGTGAGATTCTGTTTAAGATCACAACCTACATTTATTTATACATACTCATTCATGCCTATGGATTTATTAACGTTCCTCTCTGTCCTTTAGGACTTGTGGAAGCACACGCCCCCCGATCACCCCGACAGCATCATTCTGCAGGAAGCACTTCGTCTCTCCAGTGGCTTCCTGTCTGGGGTCAATGAACGGTCGCAATGCAAATTTTCTGTCAAGCTCAGCAGAGGAGAGGTACCCCCCTACCTCATGTGTAATGGTTCCTCATATGCAGCTTTTTGTTAAACTTTATAAAAAACGTACATGTGTGCACATCCACAGAGACGTCAGCTGATGCGCGATGGGTTTGTGGTAGATGTGTGTGAGAATGGGCACAACTTGAGACACCTCTTCCTGTATACAGACATGCTGTTTTGTGCCAGACTGACAAGTACAGGGTGAGTCTCAACCAATCACAGGATACTTGAACATATGACAGCCTACTGTATATACCAGAGGTATTCAATTAAAGTTCCAAAAGGACTGGTGCCTCATTTAAAACCATTGCATAAACACAAAACTAGCCCAGTAAAGAGGCATACGAAACTAAAGTGGGATTTACAAAAACAAACTCGACGGGAAAATTTTCCCATCTGCAAATAAACTCTGACCCATGCATACAAACTTTCTTTCCTGGAGTGATATAAATGAAGTTAAAACAATGTCGATATATATATATACAGTACACATTTACATTAAATATATTCAACTCTCATGGAGATAAGCACTGAAATTACAAAAAGTCATTACGCAAAAGTTAAACCAAAATTATATGCATTTAGTCATTTGTGGTGGATTGGAAATATTTTAGACCATTTTACATTGCAATAACTAAAAGATGTTCACCTTATCAGCAAAACTGCATAAATGGAGTTTTATTTAAACTGTTTAAATGCTTAAATACTATTTGGCCAGTGAAAGAATGAGATCAACTCTATTCTAATTTATCTAATAATTGTTTAAACAGTTAAACTTTTTATTTTTATCTTTATACTTATTCTAATACATAACAAGGATATTGGATTATTTTTAGCAGTAAAATGAATATATGGCACAAATGGCATTTACAGTGCGTATATCATATTTCCTTAATGCACCTTTGATGATGTTAGATGTGTAGAGACAGTGTGAAAAGATCATTACCATAAATGACCTTGAGAACTTGTGGTGTTAAAAGCTTCATTGTTTTGAAGCACTTCACATTTTAAACTGTAGAAACGCAAAATTGTGCTACCAATGTCATGCGTTGCGGTCCAGTTGGAGCCCTGGTATTTGAGGTCCCCTGTTATATAGTTTATATACTTCTAGAAAAAAAGGTACAAAGCTGTCACTGAAAAAAAGCTAAAAAGTGCATCTTATTTACTCCTAAATGGTACATATTAATATCTTAAATGTGTATAATATTAGTACATATTAGTACCGAAAAAATATATACAGTAGTAGTAACTTTTGAAGAGGTATGGCCAGTTTTGTACCTTTTTGTCTGAGAGTGTACATAATAATTTGTATTTATTTACTTATTTATTAAACGTGGAAGTATGATATGGATGCAAATGTACTCTATGGGCTTATATGTGTTTTCATATAAAGGAGGCAGGCACAGTACAGGTTTTGCTGGTATTTACCATTGGTTGGCCTGAAGCTGCACTGGGCAGCTGAACATCCGCCCTCATCAGAATACCAAGTCAAACTCAGTAAAACCAGAGCCAAAATGTACCAGCTCAAACAAGAACTCCAGCAACACATGGTAAGGCAGTTAACTTGTGACTGAGGGAGACATTCAATCTTTAAACTAAACAAGTAATTATTGTGTGACTCGCTTTGGGTCGTAAAAGTAGCCTAAAAAAAAAAAAGTTTAGCAACAGTTCAGCAGATAGCAACATGTTAATTTGTTTTTTACAGAAAGGAGGCAAAGTGTTAGTTTTTCGTACTGTTGAGCGCTTGAGGCGCAAACTCGAAGAGTGTGAGATCTGGCTTCTAACAAACACACCATCTTTTACTTTAGACCTACACAGCACCAGTGGAAAGGTAAAACCACAACAGTGCCACACGCAAACACACACGAGTACATTCTTTCTACACAAAAGAGCATTCATTTTTCTATTCTGTTTTTTTAAACACTTAAAGCAGTTTTCGCAATATATATTGTTCCAAAGCAGTTTATACAGGTTAACAGAATAAGCTTTTATGCCACAAATTAGTTTAAATAAACTTAAAGGTGACAATAGCAAGTAAAACCACTCTGTAAGCTGTTTAGTTAGATGTGGAAGAAGCCTTGAGAGGAACCAGTGTCTTGTAAACAAAGACCTACAGTAAGTAAAACTAGATTAAAAGCCCTTTCACAACAAATGTGACTATTTAGAATGTCAGTCAATTTCTGATTTGAAATTAGGTAGCAAACATGATGAAGAATTCAATTAAAATGAATTAATTTAATAAAATAATATACATAGCCAGAAAATATTAACATAAAGAATTGTGTGAACATTTTAGGGAACAAAAAGTCAAAATTGTTTTACACATCTCTTCAATTATAGGTCAATAATGATTTTTCCTTCCACAGAGTCACACTATCAGGCTGTTTTCTTTGTATGAACTAACTGAGTGGAAAGAAGAGATTGAGAAACAGAGTGGAAAATGTGAGTGTATCTTCATCCTATTTTGTCCTGATGATTGATTGCCTAATTATAACCCCATGCACGTGTGTGTGTGTGTGTGTTTCACAGGCATTGAGACGGTTCCTCCAGACCTGCTGTCTGTTACTGGTTCCTGTATCAAACTCAGAATGACTCACCAACCTCCCCTTCACAGCATTCAATTAAGTAAAGCCCCCTCTGTATCTTTCTTTCAGTAAATAGCGCTCTCACAATCATCTCAATCACACGTGTGCACAATGAACGTTCCCTTTCCTATTGTATTTTTCACAGCTGAAAATGCGCATACCTGTGGGAGCCTATATGTGATGGTTCAGTCAGCGTGTGGTCTGCAAAACCCGAGCAGTAAGTGACAAAACACACGTCGTCTGAATAAGAATGGAAGTTTCCGGGTAACACATCAAAGCCACAAACTCATCACATACATTCTGCACTACATATGAAGCCCATATTCTTTTCATCAAGAAAGCAACACACCACAAAAATACAATGTGCCCGAATAAGCATTTAAAAAATGTATAAACATAAAACACTATCTATTTTTCAATTAAAATACTGTTTGTATACATTGAATAATATCTTCCGTAAAGCTTCTTGAGTTTGTTTCACTTGACCTTTCAGGTGCATATGTGTGTGTGGAGGTAGACGGCTTCGAGTTTTATGACAGACGAAAACAAACATGCCTTTCAGCCTTCTCTGTTACACCACAATGGGATGAGGTGAGTGGGTAAAAGCCATTGTGAATTTTTAGAAATGAGATCATGCAATCTGTAATTTGCCTTGTATTTAATAGACTGAATTGATTTGAATGTATCACTACGTGTTATTGTGTATAGGAGCTTGTGTTTCAAGTGGAGGGAGCTCTGCAGCTGTTTCTGGTATTTGTGTCTCAGTATGAGAACGGCACACAGGATGACATTGTGGGCAGGGCGGTGTTAAATGTGAGTTCATTTTGTGTCCGTTTACACGAGTTGTTTATCCACACATAAGCATCTTATCATCATCCCTCCATCTTCATTTTAAATTGCCATTATTTGTGTGAAAATAAACCTTTAAACAATCCTAAGATTCAACCACCTTTAGATTAAATTGCACACTTTATGCAGTTCTTAATCAGTCTGTACATTTCGTTATGAATGTGATGCATAAAAGAGCCATATATGTGTGTTTACAGCTGGACACTTACACCATGTTTAAGAAGTGGAAAAAATTAACTTGTCCTTTGGGCCAAGTTGATGTGACCTTGTCAGTCAAGTACGTGCCCCACCCTCTCGAGCCTCCCAGCACCACCCCTCTAGTACAGGAACCAGTCTTCTGTGTGCCGATTGAACAAGTGGCAAAGTGAGTTCAGAATCCACTTACTACGACTATTAAGCTGTAGTAAATAACTACTACTAAAAAGATGTTGGGGTAAACTAATAATGATAAACTAATTAAGACATCTATTAATCAAGAACTAACTTAACTACGACATGACTCACATGAATTACTGCATGAATAACGCATATAATACATTAACTAACATGCAGTAACTAATATGTAATTAAGGTGGCATTATTCATGCAGTAAAGTCATGTCGTAGTTAAGTTCTTGATTAATAGATGTCTTAACTCATCATTCGTTTATAGTCAAGAAATTGTTAATTAATGTATTAGCACATGATAATTCACGTACTGTTATTGTAAAGTGTTACCGATGTTGCAATAATATTTCGTAAGATTATAAAGATGTTGCAATGTTATGTTGATAATAATTCAATATTCTTTTTATAAAGTGGCCCAAAAACGTAAACACTTAAAAATGTTTGGTCTGTGTGAATATAGCGCAGTTGTGTTTTGGGCATCCCGAGTCCCATTCCTGCTCGGTACCTTTCCCGATACCCCTCACTTTGCTTCCTGTCCACTTCCTGTCTTGTCTAAATAAATGCATAAAAATGCCAAAAATAAATCGCTATCTATAAATGTATAAAAATACATTTGCACAACCAAGCAAGATTTTTAATGTTTTTTTAAAAGAATTCTATAAAAGTCTTTATCATCACTTTTGTTTAAATGAATGTATCCTTGCTGACTAAAAATATAAATTTTCATAATTTAATAATAAATATATAATAATTTAAATATACTGACTGAACGCTATAGTGTATAATGTTACAAAAGTTCTTTATTTCAGATAAATGCTGATCTTTGGATCTTTATCAAAGAATCCTGCAAAAAATATACTCTTTAAGTATTAATAATAGTGATAAATGCTCCATGAACAGCAAATCAGAAGCATTTCTGAAGGATGATGTGGCACTGAAGACTGGAGTAATGATGCAGAAAATGTAGCATTTTCATCATTGAAATAAAATAAAAAACAATTATTTTAAATTGTAAACATATTTCTCAATATTACTGCTTTTGCTGTATTTTGGATCAAACTATATGCAGGCTTAAACCTTTGACTGGTAGTGTGGATGTATAGGTAACACTTTACTTGAAAGGGTGTCCATAACATGTCACCTTCATAATCATGACATGTCATGAATACGAGGGAGGTTTTATTCATGTTTATTACAACTTTGATTAAGTATCATTCGCTCAGTTATGTCATTTTTAATGCAAAGATGACATTGTTTGAGATCCCTTTGTTATGACAACTTGATATAAACTAATACATCATAACCTGTCAGTGTTTATGTCATGCAAGTAGAATCATGCTGCAGCCCACAAGATCCAGGGGGTCATTGTTTGATCCACATCTAGGGGGTGGAGATTGGGAGGTTTAAGGGTGGAGATGGGTGGGTTTAGGAATCAGGGGGTGGAGATTTAGGTATATGTAAGGTAGGAGGAGTTGGATCTGGATCGCACCACGCCCCTTGTGGACTTGATTTTGTCATTAAAATGACATTAAGTGTTAATACTATGTCAAATTATTTTATGACAGCATCATGAATACTTTTGTTGACCTCAAGCACAGTGTTACAAATTGAATTTGTCATTAAGTGTTAATATTCTTTCAAATAATTTTATGACAGAATATTTATTTTGTTTATTTGTTTAATTTATTTTTAATTGTCTAAGTAATGTCAAGTTGTCATGACAGACACTGACAGGTTATGAAGTATTGGTTTATGTCAAGTTGTCATAACAAAGGTGTCTCAAACAATGTCATCTTCTCATTTAAAATGACATAACTGAGCGAATGACACACGAATGAAACCTCCTTCCTATTCATGACGTATGTCATGTCATAATTACGAAGGTGTCGTGTCAGTCATGCACACCCCTTCAAGTAAAGTGTTACCTAAACGTCTTTAGTCATGAGGGTTTATTGTGCTGGTGTGCACGTTTGTGATTCTTGTGTTTTAAGACGTGTAGAAACAGGTGTTTTGTCATCAAAAAAAGAAGAGGAAGAGGAAAATGAAAACGGAAATAAGAAGAAGCATTTAATTGCGTGTATGTTTGTGTGTTTACAGGCAAGAGAGTGTGCTGGTGCCTCACATTGTCCGTTCCTGTGTGGAGGAGATTGAAAGAAGGGGTCTGAAAGAAGAGGGGATCTACAGAATCTCAGGAGCCAGCACCAAAATACAAGCACTAAAACATGCTTTCAACACTAGTGAGTGTGTGTGTGAGAGAGAAACTGTCAACAAATTCTCACAACACTTATCTCAAAAGTGTGCCTCTCTCTGTAGATTACCGTGAAGCTGTGAGTAAACTGAGGACTGTAGATGTGAATGCTGTCTCAGGCACTCTGAAACTGTACTTTAGAGAACTTCCTTTCCCTCTTATTCCCTCTGACCGATTCAAAGAGCTTGCAGATGCACTAGGTGAGGCCTTCACACACCTTCACACACAGTTGCACAGGTCTGTGCATAACATCCAGCGTGAGAACAGTATACATGATGATGATGAAGCGTTTAAAATGATTATACATATCTCTTTCCCTAACCGGTTATGGCAGACATTGCTGATCCATATCACAGAGTCGAAAGCATGCTGACTGTGTTGCAAGCTCTACCAGATGTAAACCGCAACACTCTCCTCTTCCTCTTACATCACCTGAGACGGTACACAACATCCTTTCAACTCATAACTGTCAAAACACTGATTTAGTTTCACCCCAGACTGACCCTAATCACTTACGGCATGGATGGATATAAATAAGAAAGGACGTTTATTTCCTCTCCTTCTTTTTTCTTGTGTTTCTCAGTGTTGCAGAGAGAAAGGAAGAGAATAAAATGTCTCTGAGTAATTTGGCCACAGTGTTTGGCCCCAGCCTCCTGCGCCCTCCAGTGGCTCGTGTTGACATATCTCAAGAAGTGGAGGTTCAGGTGAGTTGTTTTTTTTTTTTTTTTTTTACAAAAGTGTGGTATTGTGTAATTATAAGTAATCCAGTGATAACAATTCTTTGAAGCTGCTCATGCATGCACACACACATACAGTTTTGATCTATTCTGGGGTTTGTTTTAGAAGAAGTGAAACTACAATGTCCTGCACACAATGAATACTTGAGTATCTTCTCTACAATGTCGTGGACTTATGAAATGAGTAGGAAAAATCCCCTGTCTGTGTGTGTGTGTGTGTATGTGTGTGTGTGTGTTTGTGTGCATATTATATTATATTTTTACAAAGCCAAGTTACATTTTTTACTTCATGTCTATCTTTCTCTTTTAAAAAAGCATATTTGTTCATAAGCTGCATAATTTGTGGACATTTTTAATGTTTTTTTTTTTTTTTTTGCCGAGATTATTTGTAGGGCTGCACAATTTTTGCATTGCTTCAAAACTTTTAAACTTTAAAATTACTTTAAACTTCAAACTAGTATAAAATGAAAACCTATAAACTCAAAGCTTTTACAACTACAATCTTTCTAGCTAGGCTTTTCAAGCCAACGTAAAAGTTTACCTTCAAACTTTACTATCTAGTTACTAAATAAAAACATTAAACAAAACAAGAAATAATATTATTGTAATATCACTGTAAATATCCCACTGTAAAATAAAAGTTTAATATTTAAGAAAAGTTATATAATAATTATATAACATTACAGCGCAACTGTAAACTTACAATAATAATATATATGACTGTCTTTATTTATTCAGCTTTACTTTTGCTTGTCTTTATAATCCCTTCTCTTTACTTTCACTCTGAAACAGCATATAATTATTTAATTAAATATATACTACACTTGTATGAGATCTTTGCACTAAGTTATATCCCGATTCATTTTTATTTCAGTTAATCATGCACCAGTCACAGCCTGAAGGAGGCACTGCGTCCTCTCACATCATTTTTCATCTTGACTTGTGTGTTTGTGTTTCTCATAACAGGTTCAGGTGGTTTTTCTCTATCTGCAGTGTCAGAACCTTCCAGAAGCTCTTCTCACAAAACATCTGGACATTGATGATCTAGAGACATGAGCCTTCAACAAGCAAACTCCTTTTCTGTCTGCGTATCCACGATCATCTGTAAATTTGTAAAAAAAATTTGTTAACTCACTTTATTTGGCAGATGTTTAATATTTTATTGTTATTAAAAATGACCACAAGTTGATTTTTTAATGCTTCAGTATTAAGGTGCAGTCATATTTACCATTGTTCGGCAAAATTTTGCATGCAAAATCTAGTCAATCCAATAGAAATTTATGCAAACATGGAGTTTTATAACACCTTTACAGGTCAGCATGTGGACACTTTTCAAAAATGAAAATTTTGTCATTAATTACTCATGTCGCTTCAAACCTGTTGGACCTTTTTTCATCTTCAGAACACAAATTAAGATATTTTAATGCTTTTTGACCCTTCTTATTACACACACAGGGACTTGCAGCACACAAACATGCCCAATATTAAAAACGAAAGAATTACGATGTATAAGATTATTAGCCTATTGAGTATTATTGTCAAGGGGCTTTGGTGGGATACAGCTTGTCTAGTAGATGACGATCATTATCCGTTTCCTCTCTAAAGAAACCTTCAGTCTTTGCTCTTGCAAATTTCACCATGTATATAGCGAATCCACCATGGTGCAAGCACAACTTAAAGTCCCACAAACAAAAGTTTTTAGATGTTAGTATCAATATATTAGTCCAAAAAAAATTTATTTGATTAAGAAGATATAAGCATTAAATAAAATATTTTGAAGCGTATCACAACGTATTGCGCTTGGTTTGATCTGAACGCATATGGTTACTCTTTAAAATGGTGCCAGGGTGATGCAAGGGAGACAAATTGTTGAATAAGTCTTATTTTTGTTTTCTTTGTGCACAAAAAGTATTCTTGCTGCTTAAAAAAATAAAGGCTGAACCACTGATGTCACAGGGGTAATTTTACCTGTGTCTTGCTAAGTTTCTGCACTTTTATTGTAGGGGGATAGTTGTTGTCTATGGAGGGTCAGAGAGCTCACAGAATAAATCAAAAATATCTTAATTTGTGTTCTAAAGATGAACGAAGGTCTTATGGGTTTGGAACAACATGAGGGTGAGTAATTAATGACAGAATCTTCATTTTTGGGTGAACTATGCCTTTAATATATGAAGCTAATTAATTAAATGACAATACAATACCATAAAATACAATATATTTAACATTAAAAAAAATCTAGTTATAGATTAAACCTATAATAGTATTTGAATTATACTTAATTAACACTAGAAAGAACCTGTCACTTCAGCATCCTTTGAGCCAAGACAGAAAATTATTTTCTTGTACGTAATGAACTCTACTGACTAGGAGTCTCTGGGTGGGCCGAGAGGGCAATAGGGGAGAAAGGTGAAGTGAGACACTTGTAATATCCCACCACAGATGGCCAGCTCTCTCACACACACACACACTTGTTTGGGTCACCAATAACTCTGCGCCTCTACCGCCCCCTCACCCCAGCTCCATGCAAATCAATCCGCCACGGTTCAGCTCCAACAAGACCAAGTTCACCATGACATGCACCAGCACTTCAAAGAGATCCATGTTTCCTAACCTCTCCCCCACCGTCGCTGGGTGTTGCTTTTCACCTCAGCTTATGCCCCACCTGGCCGGGGTGGGATTCCCTCTCCTTCCCTCTGCCTGATTTTGACTTTGATCCATAATCCAAACTTGGAAACGCGCTCCCGTTCCCAGCGTTCCAGGCAGGAAAAGTGCAGCAATGTCAGATGTGTGCCCTAACGCCATCCAGACATGCCCCGGTTACAGCGCAGCATCAAATGGGTTCTGAAAGAAGTCGATGCTCCCATGCGAAAATGGCCAGCAATAAAACAGGTTCCCGTGGTTAAGTGCTAACGCAGAAGGGACGATCAGAAAAGATCCTGTCGTTCGAATGAAAGAACTGAATGATGGATTGAATGGGAAAAGCACTATGAAAGACAGGCGTTATTAGGAACGGCTGTATCACTGTAGTGGGTCAAACTCAAACTGAGATTTGAGGGCATAGTTTAAAACGTACATCAGATGCTAACAGATAAAATATAGATCACTCTAGGAAGGGCTTTCAAACATTTTGATCCCAAGCACCCCTAAATATGATCCCGTTGCAAGGGAACACCTTCCTAAAATATAAACAGAGCTCTGTATTTTCACATATTATATATAGAGCAGCTCTATACATTAATGACCCGTTTATACTATGTGATAAATAGTAAAGACAAGTTGTTTTCAGCTTTATATTGTCAGGTTTATATTATATTTATTTAAAAATATAATAGAGAACAAATTCTCTAATAAGCAGTGGGTAAAAAAAGTTCTGGTAAGGCAAGATGTATACATATTTTTCAGTTCAATATAAAAAATATTAGAATTCTAATATAATAATTCAGTATTAAATATATTTATAGCACTTTTAACAATAAATATTCCTGTAAAGCAGATTTGCCCAAACTTTTTTAAGGCCACAAATCATTAGATAAAATTTTAAATGTTGCATTTTATACTATTCTATTTTTTTACTTTTACATAAATCAACACATATCTGATATGTTTAAGTTATTTTTTTAAAATTCACTATTTAAATATTGTTTTTTACATTTCAGTAAGAGATATACACACAAACACAAATTTTGTTTCCAAAGACATGTTCCCCCCAAATGCATGACATTAGATTTACTGGGCCAAATCAAATGTCATCATGGGCCAAAATGTAATTTTCCTACAGTTTCTGGGGCTTAAAATGAACCCATGTGTTCCTGCATACAGAAAAAGCAAGGTCTGCCTGTGGTCTGCCAGGCGTTTTCATTCTTTTTTAGTTTAACCCCTCATTCAGCCTAATCAAGCTTAATCAGGAAGGTTGAAGTTCACTTTAATTTTAGCAACTAGAGCATCGTAATGACATTCGGGCCACTATAAACCTAAAGGTGATTTGATAGACTGAGCTCACACCTGCCATTCTGTCATTGCTTGGGTGTATATTGTACATATTACGTATATGTATGTTGAGGTTCATCAGTATAGTAAAGTATACTGTATATATGTAACACAGATGGCACCAGTTTTATTAGAGCTAACAGCGAGCAGGAATCTTGTTGCCATGGACGCAATGTGTTCGTATGAGAGGCATGCATGCAAGGGATCAACTGGATTGACCTCCTCACTCTCGGGTTAACAGAAGCCGCGTGTGTATCTGGTTCCATGTGCCCGTCTGTGTATGTGTGCGTGATCTCAACGAGAGCGTGTTAGCAACATGTTCAGGAAGGCTTATTAAACAGTGAGGTTCAATCAGCAGTATCATTACTCACACTGTGAGAAAGAACAGAAGAAAGAGAGTGAGTGAGTGTGGTAGAGCTTGTTGAACTTTGCCTCTGTAATGTACTGTAGGCCTCATGTCTCGTAAAAATTCTTCTTGCCAGCCAGTAAACACAGAGAGTCCAGAACTCAGCGTTTATCCCACATGTATCCCACAGTCTGTCTGTTGTCAGGTTAGACACCACAGTGAATTTTTCGTGAAGGTAAAGGCTGTAAGAGATAGACTTACAGTCTTTACATTAGCATGCACTGTATAAAGGTGCCAGATCACACAGTTTTAATAACGTACAACTTGTCCTGTAATGTTTTTGTTCACTGTTTTTTTTAACCAAAAATGTGATTTGTAAGATTTGTAAGACAGCCTCATTTTATTCTCGAACACAAAAAAAGAAACATGATGGTCTGTTCCTGTTGACCAAATTTATAGCGTAATATTCATTTGCTCAAAATAAATAAATAAAAATTAATTATATAATAATAGCCTAATAATAATTTTTTTTAAATTACATTTGAATCTGAATCTGGCACTTAAAATGGAAGTGGAGGGATTATTTTTATTTTTATTTATTTATTGAGGATTTAAGAGCAGAAATGTAAAACTTACCTTTTTTAAGTTCATAATTAATTCTGTTAAAACCTGTGTATGATGAGCTGCAAAGCTGTGTAATTTATCATCACGGTTCAGCTGTCTACGACGCTGCATTGCTATGGCGACGAAGTTGTGAAACCTGTTACAGTCACGGACAAACTTTGCTAGAAATTGGACAAACTGTTAAGTTACACAGAAAAGGTTAGTAAATAATTTCTACAGTGGAATCCCATACGGTAAAAAAATACCTTTTTTCTGGCCAAAATATATTTCAAATATATGGTAAATATATGTTGTATTTGTGATGCTCAAAAAAAAATATATTTTTGAAATGGAAAATATATTTCTTTTAAACCAAAATACATTTCAAAATATATTTTAGGGTGAAG
>JAUMHE010000053.1:2675466-2698513 GCA_032359235.1 Enteromius mattozi | reverse complement strand
TGCAAAAAAAAATGCATTCAAAGAATTTAATGATTGCACTATTTCAAATTATTCTAATTCGTTGACCAGCACCTGTATATATATAGTAGCCACAAAAATGTACAAAAACAATTAAAAATGTAATTACTTACTGTGGGCACACAATCTTAACATGGCTGTTAGTGATGGAGACCAGAATGGATAAGATTTGTCAGCTGCTGATCTGAAAACAATGTGCCTCTTACAATCCAGCAATAAGAGTATTACATGTCTGACTGTCAGACTAAATACTGTGGACTGAACAGGGTGCCATTCACGTTGAGTACAATAGGGTGATTTTCAGTCTTTTAATATTTGGAGTAGAAGGTGCAAAGTTTCTTTCTCAGAGCATGTGACATGAAAAATACCTGCATGTTTCATCTGAAAAAAAAAATGGCTCTGTAATCTGGTGATGAATATATAACACAACATACAAAAATACTTAGATACTCACAGCAGAGTGTGTGAATATTCAGTGGATTGAGTGGCTCTGTATAGGAAACATCCTAGATTAGAGTCAACCAACATATCACTTGCTATGCCATGTCTAAAGCCCACTGTAGGCATTTCTGAAAGGCATCGTTCACAGAAATGAAACTAAAAAAAACAACAACAAAAAACAATGTATTGACCCTCAGGCCATTCTAACTGCAGAGGAGTTTGTCAGAACAGTTTGGAATAATTTAGCATTACACATCCTGCTCACCAGTGGATCCTCTGCAGTTAATGGGTGCCGTCAGAATGAGAGTTCCACAATAAAACACCAAAATAATCCACAAGTTTCATATCAAGTAAAAAGCTGCGTATTAGTAAGAAATCCATTATAAGGTGTTGTAAACAAATAGTCCATAATTCAGGCCAAAATTCCAGTCCACAATCACTACTAATGCTTCCTCCAGTGTATATTTCTCCCCTAGTTCAAACAAGATGACTCTTTCACTATAGAAAGCAATATTATGGATAGAGGACTTTATTTTTAGCCAGAAGCAATTGTTATAAACATCTTAATGATGAATTTATTTATTACAAACATGCATGATTTCACTCCACAAATGATTGATTGGAGTCATGTAGATTATATATGGATTGTTGTGATGTTTTTATCAGCTGTTTGGACTCTCATTCTGACGGCACCCATTTACTGCAGAGGATCTATTGGTGAACAAGTGATAATGCAAAATATCTCCAAAGATACTGTAATATAGAAACAATTTTATTTGCATCTCGGATCATAGTGTGAGTACTTTTTTTTTTTTCTACGTTTAATTAAAATATTTTTGGGAAACTACTAATTTCCCTTTTGTTTTGCTGCTCATAATATCTCGTTTTGTTAGACAGGTGGCCCAGGTGACCATGTTGGACATGCTGTTGGGTGGTACTGCTCATGCTCATTGGCTTGAGTCATCTTTGAAGTACCTGAGAGAGGATCCTGGGTGTGCTGCAACACCTGCTGTGTTTCCTGAGTGACGTTTTCAGATTGTGTTGTTAAATGATGCTGCTTGTTCGCTGTGTGTGTATGTTTATGCGGTCTGTGTGGCTCAGACTGCAGTTTGTTAAGATGTGGGGGGGTGTATTCTTCGTACAGGTTTGGGTGAGAGTGTTTCTGCAAAGTGGTATTTCCCTGTAGGCACTTTCCCCTGGTGTCCTGCCCGCGGAAGCCTCTTAATTTGGGGCTCCAGTGTTCCCTCCACTGCAAAGCCATTGTGGTGCGGTCTGCGACTAATCGCCTCTCCTCTGGGACCCAACTCCGGCCGCTTTCCTCTGCTCCAATCAGGAGGAATGTCCGGCCCATTTGAAGTGCAGGGCAACCACAGTTCAGGTCCCGATCTGGAACCCAGAGGGCCTGAATGCCTCGCTTTACGTGAGAAGAGCCCATACGAAAAACTGACTGCACCAAAATAGAAAACTGCCACCAGGGACCGGAACGTTCCTTACTTTTGACCTGCACCTTCAGCACTGGGACAAAAGAATGACAGAAAACAGACAAGGATGTTAGACAATATAGAATAAGACTGGAATACATTACAAGACTTTTGCTTCACTTTGTAAGTCAACCGTAGTTGCCAAAAAGTCAAAGCATGTCTGCGGAATTTCAGCAGAGTTGACAGATTTCACAGAACATTGCATACTGTAGTGCGTGATGGGCTAAGTCTCTGACTTTGTTAGATGCAGACTATGACTATGATTCTTAAACACGTATTGTTTTAATTTGTGATGCAGCTTCTAGCAAAAAGGCGCAGGTTTCTGTGAAATTGTTGTGTTATGATTAGAAAGTCTGGATATGTGTGATCATTAGTTGTTTTGTCTATGATGCCCAGTGTTTTTGTTTGTTTGTGTGTCTGTGCTCTGTAACCATTTACAAAGCTGGCAGGTGCATGATGCATAGTTTTAAAATTTGTTTAGAGTTTAAGAGACATAGTGTTCAGGCCTTATGGTTCTTCAGTATGCTTCAGTGATTTTTCAAAAGAGATGTAATTCTATACAATAATTCAAATAATGTACTTATTTAAAAAAATTTATTTTAATGAAGGCTGCATTTACATGATCAAAAAATACAGATAAACAGAAATATTATTAAAATGTAAAATACTGTAAAATAACTAAATACGTTTTGTTTACTGTATTTTCTATTTACCAGAAAATCATGATTTCCATGCAAAAGCTGCTGGTAATCCTGAAGGACTTTATTTATGGGTGCTGTGAAAGGTGTTGTATCCTTAAAGGTAGACATGGATCAGCTGAGAGTCAGCTGACACAAGCTTGACTGACGTGATGTGCCAGAACTAACGCTACACTTGATTTATTGTCTACATGTGATTTACATATCCCGCAATTGCAACCTTGTTTCTCATAATTGTGACTTTATATTACATGCTTTGACTTTATTTCTTAATTTAACTTTTGCGCATTTGCCTTTTTATTAAGGCATTAACATATAAAAGACTTACCATAGTCCTTGAGACAATATGTCTCTAAATTCATTTTGACTCTTGCTTGGGAAGGTGGACAGTAAGAAAGACATTCCTCGCCTGGAGTGAGAGAGAGAGAAACACTTACTGTAATTACACATGTAAAAAACTTCTATGTAAACCTTTTTTCCATTACTAAAAGCAACTATGGAAAGGTTAATCACACACGTTCTGTAATCTATTTTAAATGACACTTTGTACAAACTAGACCACCAGTATCAATCTCTCCAAGAAAGAAAAGCGAAGGGCTGTTATATATCTCTATTCAAGTATTTAATAGAGCACAGAGGTCCAGGAGTGTTTTTTCTATAAGTAAAAGGCAGTTCTTTAGTCTCCAGAGATCTAGAGTTGGCCTGTCTACTCAGTGCTGATCACAGTAATGTGTGTGAAATCAATCAGCAGTGCACTTTTTTAGATGATAGCGAAGCAGCTGCGGCAGGTATATATTACCATAATCATGGCAGACTGCACAATATGCTGTTGCTGTCAATGGTACAACACGTTTTGTTCAGAAAGAAAATATCTGCTCTGGGTTTTTTACTGTCTGCTGGTCACCAGGCCAGATTTCAAGATAGTATCAACCTGGAAAATACCTCATTTAGTCAACCTGAGACTCATATGTGAGGCTCTTAAGAAAGGGTTATACATTGTTCGGTCTTATCTCTGTTTGGTGTCAATACTTGGTTTTTGTAGGGAATCAGCAGAGGCAAGTAGTCACAATGGAATCAAAAGACAATAATACAGTTTTAAAATGAAGCTTATAAGTCTGAGCCAGTGTCAATAAATGAACAGCAGGATGGAACTCTTTTGCAATTTCAAAAAATGTGACTGGACATCATTAAAGTAACTTATAAATAATTGCAGAGACAGTTCCACAGCTTGTTTAAAGACATAGTATTATTATTTTACACTATATAGAAATTAATGTGGCAAGAAAGCAATTACTACACACTAAATAGCACAGCACAAATTGATCCACTAGGGGGCGGTAAATCACATTTAATTAATTATAGAATATGCATCTTACGTCAATGTTCTTGTTTTGTGTATAAAGCTTTGGCAATGTTATATGTGAACAAAACATAACATTAACAAAAATTGACAGTTCACAGATGAACAGTGTATCCAACCAAAAGCTCAAAATAAAATTATTGTGTGTGTGTGTGTGTTTGTGTGTGCATGTTTATGTGGTTTATGAGGACACAAATTTGTAATATGACAATATGAAGGTGATTTATGAGGACATTTTCAGTGTCCCCGTAATTCAAAAGGCTTAAAAAACATACTAACTTACTTTTTTTGAAAATCTAAAAATGCACATAGTTTCCTGTAAGGGGTAGGTTTAGGTGTAGGGTCAGTGTAGGGCAATAGCACATACAGTTCGTACAGAATAAAAACCATTACGCCTTTGGAGAGTCCCCGTAAATCACAAAAACCAACATAGATGTGTGTGTGTGTGTGTGTGTTTATTAGGAAGAACTGATTGCTTACCAATGCTGTACTGAGGCTGGTAAACTGGGGTGGGTGGTGCAACCTCCTGAATACCTGAACGAACAACAGACAGAGAGAAAGGGGGACGAGGGTCTCATTAAATTACAGCAAGCAGTGACAAGTTTATTTGTGTGCCTTTCATTTCGTCCTTCCTCTTTTTCACACCTCCGCTGTGGGTGACTCGTTCTAATCCCTGCGGTGGCTCATTAGGGCATACTTGCCATTTGTGAGTGTGTGAGGGAGAAAGGGGACGTGTGTGCTGTGACTGCAGTTTGCCCTGTTGTGTTTTAGTGCATGTGGAATGCTTGTGTTAAAAACAAGCGTACTTTTGTCACTGTGAGTGAGCCCAGACAATTTCATGCATGTGTGTGGTCTTAAAGGTCAATAGGGCCGCCTATCAGGACGCCCTCTGTCAAACACGCATACATACGGCCCATGATAGGTCTGCAACGCTGGGTCAACCATATATTACCCATGAGTTCTGTACTTCTGCCCATATCTCTGACACAACTGGGACACTGACACCTTATCCTCCTCCTCCAACCCCCCAAACCCGAAAGTCCCTCAGCAATAACTCATATCAAACGTCAAACAGCTTCAAATTTATTTTAGTGTTTTTAGCCACAGAGGCATTTAGTAGGTTTCTGGGTGTAAGAGCTGGCAAATGCAGACCTGAAGAAATCTATTTGCTTTTAAAGGATGCAGCACATAGATAGTGTTTAACGTGGATAACCTGAGACTTCCTGGTCCCCGTTATCTAAAATAAAAACCCCACAAATCTTCAAGTGCTAATAATATCTAATGTCTGGGTCACTTTCCCTGTGATAAACGACGACTGCGTTTCCTGCTCCATGAGAGGTGGCAAAGGGTTCGCTGGTGCCGGTCATGTTTTTAGCTGCGGCTCGCCTTTGGTGCAGGAAAGACAGGAGCTCACGCTATAAATATCCATGTTGAGACGATCCATGTAGAACAACAAACAAGCTCTTCTATCACTGAGCCGTAACCCGTGAAGAATTATGCGTCTGTCGTGCTGGGAGGGAAACGGGTCTGGTTGTGCACCACGACAGGTGCTGTTCGACATAGCATGTCATCCTTCTCCCTAAGGCTTGCGCCGTTACGTGAACTTTGAGATATAAAAATGCAGCAATATTCATTGGATTATCACGTAATGAAAATAAAACACTCAGAAATCCAGAAAAGCTGATTGTAATGTTGATGAGAGCCAAGTGGCACCACCTGAGAAGTTTCAGGACTTTGTATGGAACAAGTTATTCACAGGAATGAGGGGAAGGCGTTAGAATTTCAGAGTGCGGCTTGTACTAAATCTTTCATAAACAAACAGTAGTTTGCAAAGGGACAATGATACTGAGTATGGAGTTTAAATACATTAAGCTATATAATTGGGTCAAGGGCAGTTGAGGTAAAAAATAAAACACAATAGCAGGTCCCCAAAAATGACTAAACATACACTACTCTTCAAATGAGTCAGTTACGAGATGCTTATAAATGTAGACTCTCATGCTCACAAAGGCTTATTAAATATACTAAAACAATAATATTATTAAATATTATAACTGTTTTCTATTTTAATGTATTTTATTCCTGTGATGGCAAAGCTGGATTTTCAACAGCTGTTACTTTGGTCTTCCGTATCACATGATAATTCAGAAATCATTACTATGATTATCAGTATTAAACTGTGCTGCTTAATATTTGTTTAAATATTTAATTAAATTCAGAATAATGAAACAGAAATAGTTTACTATCACCTGAAAGCTGCCAAGAGCATTTACATTCAGTGTAAGAATTCAAAAGTTGCACTAAAGCAAAAATTATATATATATTTTTTTAAATCACATACACACTTTATTCAGACAGAAACTGTAACAGGCCTCAACATTGTCCGTTTTGTATATGTGATTATTGTACTGTGTTGTGTATGATGTTGAGGACAGAGACTTTATGTGCAATATGTATTTTATCCATCAAATATTAAATTATGGACTGGATCAAGCACACTAGCATGCCTATGCAAAAACACACTGTAGAGTAATGACTAAAATTTGAAACTGGCTAGGTAATGAGATATATATGCGCATCAAGAGAACATCATCAGCTGATGACCAAATATGGGCCAATTATTCATCCAGACGAATATATCAGTATATCATTTATTACTGCAAACAGTGCTTCTTATAGCCAGCAACTTTAGTTATCATACAGAATCCAATAAAAATAACAATGCAAGGTGTGATACTTACGGATGCATGGTCGAAGGGGGGAATGGCCTTGCTTGTAGCCGGGGGCACAACGGTTACACCTCTGTCCTGTGACTCCTTCTCTACACAAACACTGCCCTGTGGACTGGTTACACCAACGGCCCACTGCACCCATTGGGTGGCACTGGCACGCTGAGGGAAACAAATTAGAAAGTTAAAGGTTGAAAGTAAAGAAAAGATTAGGAACAAGAGCAATGTAGTAAGAAGAAGCTGACAAGAAATGGAAGAAAGAGAGAAGAGAATTATCGTGAGACTAAGGGTATTAGTGTGAGACTAGCAGGTTTAGACACATGAAGGGAAATGACGAGTAATACTACACAGAACAAGGCAGCTGTGGTTTGTGTCTTCAGTTGTAATTCAAATCTCATTGACCCCTGAGCAAGATTTTCCCCATAAAACATATGTGTGATGGCTGGGAGACCACTGAGAGGAAAGATCTGCTTATCTGCTTCTGCTCAACCTTTCTTCATCCAAACAAAACTCCAACGATCCTACAAACATTTATACACGCTTAAAAAGTCAGGTCTGTTTTAACATTAACAAGTTCTAAATCTTTCAGTTTCCAAATTTCTAAGATAATTCTATCATCTAATTCAAATATTTAGGTGTTAGTGGAGGTTTTATGGTATTTTCAAGACATAATTTAGATTTTGTATACATTTTGTGAAGTAAATTACAAATAAACATTGACGTATGAAATGCATGCACAAGCACAGAGTGTAAACTGATGTTATATTGGGACTTTGACTAAAATGCTCCGTGAGCATGCCATAGATATGAGAGCGGTCAAAGGGCAAATGTCAGTGCGCATTCCATCACTCATAGTGTAGCCATAACACAGACACAGACTTTGCTGCCTTTCACACACCTCAGACCCCACAGATGGCAAAGCCAAAAAAAACATGTTTTTCTTTTCACTTGTGGAACTGCAAGAATGATTAACAAAGTATATACCAGTATATACCAGCTTAAACATAATTTTTTACACAAAACACAGACAAATCAGTTGTTACTGACGCTGGCAGGCCTTGCGGTGGCTGAGCGGTTTGCTGTGGTCTCGCATATATCCGTTCTGGCAGAACTGGCAGTGGCGTCCCGTTGTGTGGTGTCGGCACTTCAAACAAATGCCTCCACTGACTCGACCAGACTGCTGATACACGGCCATACTGAACCTACACTTAGTAGAGTGACCATTACATTCACATGCTGGGAAAGAGAGAAACAGACATAGGTGAAGGCAGATAGAGGATTGTAAAATAGCAGTGAAAGGAGTGAAAAACATTTTATTTTCAGTCAAGAAATTGTTTTTTTTCCTAGTAAAACTATTAAATAATGGTATTTGCACAAGCAACAAATTATCTAACAGTAGTAAGTATAGTATGCAAAAAAAACAGTATGCCAAAAGAGTAGTAGGTGTGAAATTATTCATACTTCCCATACTGATATAGAACACACTTTTTTAATGAGGTAGTAAGTTTAAGTTCAAAAGTAGTACCTACTCAGACAGTACGTGATTTAGGATGCACTGAAGTCTTAATATGTGACACTACTACTTACCCAGCATGCTTTGGAGCTTTTGTGTGTTTGATCTAATTACTCGCCTATATTACAAAAGATTTAATCATCCAAAGTAAAAAAAAAACTTGTTGGAGTAACAACATTATTGCTTTATGCATAATTTTAATTTGAGGATTTTAATGGTTTAAATATTTTATATGATATTGTGTGATAAATACTATTTTCTGCAAGTAAGTATAGCAAGAAAGTGAATCATACTTAAAAACAGACATTTAAGCATAGACAGACCACCAGACACACACAGGCTTAAACTCACGGACGCACGGGTGTGGTTGGCTGGGTGTGGCCCGTTGCCATGGTCGATCATAAAAAAATTGCTCACACACGTCACAGTCCGGGCCAGATGTGTGATGTTCACATTGACACACGGCATGCCCCAGGTTGTCGCGACGACAGCGAGAGGCGTGGCCATTGCACTTGCACCTGCCGCCGACCTGCAGGTCGGAAAGGGCGAGGGAGGGCTTCAGTGGGGATAAAAGAGATGATGCAACGAGGTTGCGTGAGGCATTTTTTCTCGATTTAGAATGGGACTTCCCCCTCCCTGCATTGTTTCTTCTTCTCCTCAACTCTCGCCCTTTGGAGCCCTGCTGCGGGATATTTAGGGACCAATCACATGTGCCATCCTGGCATGGCTTGTAACTGTCTTTCTTACGGCCTCTTCCCACTCTACCTTGAGATCCCGTCTCTTTTCGAGTAACATTGAGGCCACTTTGATGCACAGTGCTTTTGTTTCTAGTTCTCTGTGTTGAAGTCTGTTTTTCTTGACTGTTTCTCCAAGTTTCAACGCCAGTGTTTTTCTCACCAAACCTCAGAGCTTTGTCTCCCCTTTCCCTCCATCTCAATGTGCCTCCCACTTCATTAAGTTTCTCTTCTTGCTTTTTCATTTTATCCAATGATTGATGAAATACTATCTTTATGTCTGTTGCAGTCAACCAATCTTGGAGACCTGGACTGTAGTCAAAATCTGCAGAGGAAGGACGTCCATCCAAAGTCGAGAAGGCCAGCACAACATTTCCACGATGCTTCTGCAGTGGTCTGGGATCTGAACACAGCGGCTCCGTCTCTTGGTGCTTTGTCAGAGCGATGGACTGCGCAGGACGGCCGAATGTGCCCATGCAGTCGCTGGAATAAAACTGTAGGGGGCGCCAGCTCCGGCCAAAATCCATTGACTTCAAGATGGAGATGGAGTAGGATTCTACAGACTCCACCTGTTGACAAAACTGAAGACTAATGTAAGTGATTTCAAAGCGTCTGCCTAGGGGAACTGTTAAAGTCCAGTCCCCACCGCCTGTGCCTTCGGCAGCCATCCAGCATGTAAGATTGTGAGGGTTATGAAGGTCTGTTAAAGTGCTGATGTTTGTCCTGGGTCCTTGCTGGAGGTCCTCCATCGTCACAGGCACTCCATAGGCCGTGTTGATGAATTCGGATAGACAGTGGCGTGGACGCCCATCCAGGTGGTAGCAGGGGTCTTGAGGAGAGGTCCAGCTGAGAGGAGATTGAGAAAGAAGAGGAGAAAGAAGGCAGAGAGGGAAGAGGGTGAAGAGGAAAAGAGGGAGGAAGAAGAGTGTCTGGAAAGGAGGGGAGTGATATCTGGACATGATGTCATCAAGCCTGTAACAGTAGGGAAGGAGCAAAAGAAGGATGAAAAATTTATAAGAGGTTATATAACAAAAAGTCAGGATATTGATGGATTTACATGATGGTTGAGTGAAGCTCAAACAGGCGAAAGCATTGCGGTTTGGTTTTTCTCAGACCACACCACCTGTGCCACAATTAAAAACATCCCAGCTCACAACTCACGACACTCATTCTAGCTTCTAATTCGACCATTTAACACACATAATGTGGCCAATCAGAGGCCTATGAGCCTCTCTTTATCTGGTCTGTATCAAAGTGTCTGAAATAATGTGGCTTTTAAATGTATACTCATTCTGACATTTTCAACTCTGTAAAGAAGGAACAGGGGCAATTGAGTGTATAAACATGGAGAGATTGCAAGATACGACATAGAGCATGTGAAGCAGCTGGTCCAATATTTCAAGCCCTTTCTCATTTATCATATTTATGGCTTTCCACTCTTCTAATCTAAACCTGTCTATTGCAGATGGGGAATTGTGAGTGGAGATAGGAAGAAGGACGAAACAAGGTGACTTGATTATTGAGAGAAAAAGTGGGATGAAAAGATTCATAAAGTAAACAAATGATCAAAATGTGTAGTTTTAACTATATGAAGCTTTGTATGGGTGAAAATGAACTGTATTAGATTTAACATATTTGTTTATAACTTTAAATTGTTCGTGAGAAATTTTAATTGCTGTTAGTTTTTGCATATCATTTGGCCATGATTTTTGCAGACAAGTCCAGCACATCACACAAACACAATTGCAGCTTTTTACACTGCTTCCAGTTGAGGGAGACCAGGAGCATTCAACATTTTGGACAGCCCTACTTGTTTTAGAACATGAGAAAATTATGGTGTGGCCAAACTTTGGCTGTATGAAATACATGTAGTAAGTGTATAAAATCACAGTGATATTGAAAAAGGGGGGGGAAATCCTGTGGTGCATTGACCCATTGAAAATACAGAACTGTCATAAAACTCAAAATATGAAATTATCATTACAAACAAAAATGTAGATACATATTATTATATGAATACATATTATTATTGGCAACAATAATATATAGCTATTTTACACTGAAAACAATACTATTGGAAATACATATGACCACCTTTAAAATTATTTGTAGTTGCAAATATGTATGTAGTTGTAAATAAATATGCAAATTGAATGCATAAGGTTATTTAACAGAAGAGGTTCACATAATGCATTAAGAATGCATGGGTTATTACAAAGTTTTCTTTTTTTGTTTTTTTTTTAAAACAAAGATTTCATAAATCACACACTTTATGCATTCCAGGGTTAATATGGGGCCCGTCTGTTCGAGGACCCAGTGCAACATTTGTTTGTCCCCCAGTCTGTATCCTTGAGCCCTTATTCTGAGTTTCAATAATTAACTTGAGGCAAGATGGATTTTGAGAGAATGGAAGTGAAACCAAGAAGGAGGGGGAAATGTGAGGAACTAAGATTAGACAATAAAATAGAGTGGCAGATTTATAGATTGAATGTGAGAAATGCATGTTCAAGTTGAGCCACTTCCTATGGCAAGATAGCATAAGCCTGTGCCCGCCTGTCTGCAGGCCCTCTGTAATGAATCTCTGTCTTCCACTTCTTGGCCTGATGGAGGAGTCTGTTTATTTATATGATGATAATCTACACCAGAGAAAGTTGCAAAATCTCGCCTGCAGACAAGAGAAACAATGCACTCACTCTTCCTTAGACAGAGTGATATAGAGCCCTGACAACGTGTGGGTTTAAAAAAGACAGGCAGATGGGTTGCATTTGAGAGCTAACACCCTTCGCTTCTAATGAAACACACAGTAAAATCCTTGGTGTTCGGTCAGTGCCTCAAATGATCAGTTGTTAACTGTTGGAAGTGCATCCTAAACTAACAGATGGACACTTAGGAACATTTGCTGTTCCCTCGGCTCTTCTCACCCGCTCTTTTCTCAGTGTATTGCCTGCCTTTAAAGTTCTGAGAATATTCCTAAGTGTTGATGATTGATGATGTCCTAACAAGCGTTTGACATTGACAGCAAAGTCAGCAGGGATGGATAAACGGCCCGGTAGGAGAGGGAAGCACTGAGAGATTCACTAGGAGTCACTGGCTCAATTATCTCTTAGGCTGAAATTTGAGGACCCCCGAGGGACATGAAGGTCAACGAAAGCGCACGGAGAGGTAAAACCACCCACTGTCTTACATACAATTATTTGGATTTCTAAACGTTTTCATATTTCTTTAAAATAACACGTGTTTGAAACGTTTTTCTCGAAAACGTCGCCAGGTGTCTGCCTCTACAGCGGGAGGTGATGAGCGGCCAGCCGCGACGCAGAGCATCGTTCTTTCGCGCTGTGGCACATTCCCAGGGTCCGGTGCGCGCCTCGCGATCATTCCACACATGTTGCGACGTGCCCCGGGGGAAAACTGAGAACGCTGTGAAAAACCCTTCCGCATTAATTGATCGCCTGATTAATTGAATCTCCGGTTTCGGAGAGGCGGCAGTGTATCTGAGGGCGATGCGTAAGACTGTAAGTTGGGAAAGTGATGAGAGCGTGTAGATATTCACGGCTGTCGTTGAGGCAGAGAGGCGCGGGTCTCGAGCAGGGAGGGTTTGATCCCCTCTCAGCATGATTTGCGATCGTCCCTGGCTTCACTGCAGTGCTAGCTAATTGAACATAGCTCATTACGCGTGCTTGATGGATTGAAGCTTAACCAACATTTTATTGTGCTCGTGAGCCCCTTTGTAAAAGACAGCCCTGACGAAAATTAACCACAGTTTTACTACATGGTTAAATTATTGTTAGTAGCAAGTTCATGATTCATTTGTGGCTACCATGGTTTAACTACATCTATATAGTAACCATGTTTGTTTCATTTGTAGTAAAACCATGGTTAATTTTCGTAAGGGGAAATCAAAGTTGTTTAGTTGCTGGGCCGCAGTCTAGCTAGCAGTTAGTAGAACCTTGGATACAGTTTCCACAATTTGTCTAGCTCTTTCCATAAATTCACACCCGTCGTAGTATGAAAGCTACAAAGTGTCCTGTTCACGAGAACTTATAGCTTTGAAAACGATTGGGGTGCTTCTTCATTAGTTATCACAAAGTCAGAAAGAAACGTTGTTTGTGCCCGAGCCAACTAGATGAGGCACGAGTCTTGACTGATAGCCTACTTACATAAATTTTCTATGTTTATATATTTTATCAAGTAGCTTATATTTATAAAGTCTTCAGCTTGTTCACTTAATTACACAGGCTACAACACATCTGGAAAAGTGTGTCAGTGTATAGGCTACTGCAATCTAGCCTAACTCAATTCGTAAAGTGGGAATTTGCTTAATCCGTTTGTTTTAGGAATACGTTGGTTGAGTATATGGTTGTGTTGAAGTATGTAATGTATGCGGGACCAAACAGCTTTTCGAAAAAGACAAACAAAACGTCAATCATCGAGCATATAGCCCCCGCCCCGCGTTGTCACCGGTCCTTTCCGTGTCGCCACAGAAACAGAAAAAAAATGTAATTGCATTTTTGAGAAAAGGATAAAGTGTTTTGGTGTTTTATATGACATAAAAGTAAAATTAAAATAGCATGCATGAGAGTTTTACACGTGTATACAATCATTTCTTGTTTTTTTTCCAAGTTAGAGATCAAACGGTTGTCGTAGCCAAGGAAAAAAAGGCTACAAATAAAAAAAAGGCTACCTTTATTTTATTTGACTTTTCTTTTCTTTCTTTCTTTCTTTTTTTTTTTTTTTTTACACAAATCACTACTTAGTGATTTAGAATGTGATAGAACGTTTCCTCGTTTCTCTCTGAAATATGATTTTGCACACATTTGGCACATAACTCAGGTCTATTCTTAGGAGAGCTCGATACCTGTCAGTTTCCGCGCACACAGTGCTGCTCTTCACGTCCTAAATCTTAACCCTGGGATATGTTGTCGGACAGATGAGAAAGATTTGGCCTGCTTAACACATTTGAACATTCTTCGTCGTGGACGACAGCCAGCCAAGATTGTACTGAATCTTTGACAAGCGAGCCCCGTGATAGGCCTACACGTGGGATTCATGTTCCTGAAATGAACTGATTTAAAATTGCGTGATTTATTACGGTTATGTCCCTGTCCATCATAAATTAATAAATCACTAACTGTCTGTTCGTTGTCCTCAGATGATTAGAAATAAGTTAGAAATTACTTGCGCTTTGAAAACCTGTCGATTTCCCATAAGCTAGGGTGACAATAGGTGCCATTTTCCCAGGACGCGTCCTGGCCAGAATTTCTATATTGCCTAAAACATGTAGGTTTTGGCTTTGTTTGCCTTTGCAGACCGATCGGTGTGTGACATCGGTTTCTTATTTTTTAAAGACGCTCTGGAGGTACTTTGAATCAAAGCAATATAGAAATCCTTGCCAGGACGCGTCCTGGGAAAATGGCACGGATGGTTGCGTTGTACGTAGGACGCGCACTCTTGCTCTCACTCACACACCTGTTTAACCATGTAGCAGCTGCCAAAAACACCTCTCGTATCTTCCAGTAGCCTATCATTTCAAATGGTCTTTTAAATAAACCTAATATCTGCAAAGCATGGTTTTGAATTGACATTAGTTGCCATGCACGGCAGAGACTAGTGTTTTCAGTGAGAAACTCCTTCAGCAGAAGCATAATAGCTATTAATAACCTTTTGCCAGACGCGAATTTGTCAAACATACTTTTGTCAACCTGAGGCACAACAAAACACTAAACAGAAATGAAAGAAAATGAAGTGTTTAATATATTCCGCTTTGTTTAGTGTAGGCTGTTTGGTGCAGTTCGTTCAGACAAACTAGACAGGATTTTTTTTTTTAGAAAATTCTGACCTTGAATCATGAGTTTTATTCGAGTTTTGTGAAATCTTATTCAAGAAGCCAAGCCAGATGTAACCTTCTGTGCTTTGAAGTTTATACAAGAATATTCATAGTGCGCCCTGTCAGCTTTAACATATGCCCAATAGGTCCAAGCAAGGATACATGTTTGAATGGGAAAACACATGTAGTACAGTAGACAGCGGCACAGGGAAAGAAAGAAGGAAAAAAATAGAGACCGATCACTCTTTCTCTCTCTCTCTCTCTCTCTCTCTCTCCCACGCTATGTGCCCTGGCAGTGAAATCATGAAATTTCCCTGCAGGTTTCGTCTCAATGTTGAAAAACAGATGCACATGAAATCGCCGTCCGTGATTCCGTGCTCTAGTTATGCCAAGCACAACATTCCATGATGAACCTAGGGTGGAACAATTAGCAAGGGGGGTTTCATCCCATTTATCGTTAATTAAACGTTTAAAATGAAGGTTAACCATGTGTTTTAGAAGATACAGGGAGCGAATGTATCATCCTGTCAAGTATACTGGCAGCTTGGCAATTCGAATACAGATCATCCTTTTCATTCTTGTTTTAAGATAACTGAAAATTGCAGGCCTGTCGAGATTCTCTCTTAATTCTATATTTCCACTGTAATCTGAGTTTGTATTGTGCAATGGGATTTAAATCACATGGGATGTGAACTAAGGCGAACCCCCATAATGATCATTTAATGAAAAATTCTGTTTTATGGAGCTATAATTACAACCATTCGTGTTTATCAGTTGACCCGACATATGTCACAAAATAACGAGGCACGAAGTGCGCCCGCAAAACGGGGAACGGAAATTGCATTTTTTTACACTAAAATAACGCTTTCGCAGCTGGCCACCTACATGGCCTTAAGCTGTTATTTTTCAGGCCTTTGTATACCCCGTTGTTGTAGCCTATTGCAGGGCCTAAACTGATTGTGTCCCATTAATCCGATGGAAAGTATTTAAAATTAATTATGGGCTTTCTAAATTAGTTTGCATCATGACGTTTAATAATTACGCATCCTAATAAGACATAAAACACCAGAACATATTAATAACATGTCATGAGGTGCATTAGCGTATTTAGAAAATGCCAGAACTGAAACGAGTTCAACAGCGCGCGCTGTTCTGGAAAATGTGTAATCTGCCCTGCATCTTTAGCTATAATTAATCTGCCGTTATAATGAAAATAATATTATTCTCAAAATGCAGTAGAATGTGGACGAAGATATTCTTTAGTACTTCAGGATTGTTTGACAAGATTTGCGGTGTGTGCGTAGACAAATGATCTCATTATCCTTAAATTACGCGTAGCCTTCCGGCAGAACAATTTTGTACAATTGACAGATCATCCAGCCCCTCTGCCACTGACAGGTACATGTTCCTGATTATGACAATCAATCACGTATTTTTCTTAGGGCTATGTTTACTACAGTTTGTTTATTTATTTTTTATTTTTTGATTTATTAATCTTACATTATTCTATTTTATTTAATCATGGACTGACCAAGGTTCTGACGCAAACCAAATAAGCACAATACAACAACAACAATAATAATATGCATTCATTTACAACTGCTTTCTTAAATGTTGCTGGTTGCTTTATTAAATTTTAAAATATGCATTTCAGTTAAGTCTTTTATCCATTTAGCTTTTATATGAATTTGTTTTTACAGGAGAACAACACTTGTGAAGATACTTGGTATACGGATTGCGCTTGGGCAAAAAGGTCTAGGTATGCAGCAGACAATTCTTTTTTAAATAAATCACGTTTTGTATTTGATAGTAACAACAAATTAAAATATAAAATAAATAATGATGTAAAATAAATTATCTGGTTAAAAAATATACTTTGATCTAAAACTAAAAATCGATGCTGCACTAAAAAAGTGTCCCTGCCAGTTCATGTATACAAATTATATATAACAATCATAATCCTTCAAAAAATAACATCTCCATGTGATTTGTTTAAAGAACAACTAGTGTTTCAGTGCGCGGGCTACTTTAACACCATCACTGGTTAAGACTAATCAACAGGTTATACTAAATATGAATCCCTTGTCAGCAGTCCTGATCAAGCCTGTTCTGATCTAATGACGGAAGCGGGGACTGAAAAGGTGCGCAATAGCTAGAGTTTACCTACCATGTGCGCTTCAATGCGGGTTGCCAGTGTAGCCGCGTCCCGGTTGATCAATAACAGCACGACAAGTGGACAGATATTCTCAGGCTGAGCAGCGCAAGTTCCTGCTGCATTCAGCGCGCCGCAGCAGGGTTACGTATCACCCTGACGTCAACTCCTTCACTGGCAAAGGACGCACACATGCATACACACACTAAATGTCTGTACATGCATTAAGCACATTAGGAATGCGTGCGCAAAGAAAGAGAGCAATTTTTTTCGGGTTTCTGACTCTTCAGCTGAGAAAATATCACCTAAGGCAATTTTGGTTATGCACCGACCGTGATCTTGAACTTGCACCCTCGCGGGCGTCAATTCAAAGTTCAATGTGCAATTGAAACAACACTTTGGGTAACCCCAGGAAAGAGGCGCTCCCTCTCTGGAGAGGATCTAAAGCTGACACATATGGAAATAGTGAGTAAGGGTGAGGCAAGGGGAGCTAGTGAAAAAAGAACAACTGAATTGAAAGGGAAACAAAAGAAACTCTCCCAGAGCAGTCCCATAAAACTGATTGATGACTTCCCTGGAGGACTGTTTCCCAGGTGTATGCTTGTGTGTACCCATGCTATAGAGCATGTCGCTTTAAGGCTTGATGTTTTTGGATGCTTGTCAAGTACAACAAACTTAATTGAGGGATGAACTGGTACAATTGAGCATATCACATATTCTTGGCATTCTTTCACCACACAGATCAGTTTGACTTGGGTGCTACGACACACGAAAGTGTCTGCTGGATCTATTGCACCATGTGATATTGAAAGCAGGCTGGAGAAAGTCCAGACATTGAACTAGACAAGGAGTGTGTTGGAGAGCAGTGAGCGGCAAGAGCGAATATCACCAAATGGAGGTGAGAGCTACTGTGGTCAGACTGCAAACAGTTTAGAAAATACACATTTTATTGTGGCACTTCATTTCTCAGTGTTATCAAGTTATGGCTTTTCATTTATTGTTGAAAGAAAGAAAAAAAAAAACAGTGCTGGAGTATTAGCTTTTGATTGCAATTACGTTCTGTAACCTCTTAAATATTAAAACCAGCTTTAGTCATTTATCACCCCCTTTTTCCCCTCCTGCTTCTTTTGTTGTCTGAACTCGTCTCATTTCCACTCATTTCATCCTTAATTAGGTTTCAAGTATTTGATGATGCAAACAGTGCAAAACTGTGTTTGATTTTGAAACAGCTGCTCGTGAGAGCTTTGTTTTTCCTAGAGACGAAAGGAAGTCAGAATCCTGGGCATAATTTCTGTTTTGATTTCAAATGAAACACGTCATTATTAATTCCATGGATACACATTTCATAACTGTTTGGATCAATTATCACATAGAATAACATTCAACATTTGAGGGGTAATCATGCCAGAAAAATTCATAGTTTTATATAAGAAGGCAGAAATTCAGGCTTAGGCAAGGACAAAATTATCTTTATTTATTTATTTATTTATTTTTTAATTTTGGTACTTTCGAAGCCACAATCACATTTGTATTTGTTTTCTCTGTTATTTATTTACATAAGGAGAACATAAAAATGAAAAATAATAAAAAAAAATTCAGCTGACTGTTTGACTTTTTTTATACAAATATTTTTGCTGAAGTCACATCCTGATTGATAAATAACATGCTGAAGCCTAAACTTTCAGAATCCTGTAACTTGGTCTAGATCAATTCCCACTTTAAACTTTATGGTTCTTAGTTCAAATGCATAGCAGTGTCTGCAGCACAGACCCATGTTCCACAGATTATTAGATTCTAAATACTGTGGTCTGCAGAAATATTTTCTTTTCAAAACTATACTGTATTGAGTGATGCACTGGTTTGGTATTCACTGCATGCATTAAAAACAAATGCTCACACTGACAATTCTGTGAGATAACACTGGTCGAGAAAAACAAGGGGAAAGCATTATCTGTGCTATGTAGTGCACAAATGACCCATTCGAACAATAATTAATGACCAAGTACAAAAGCACAGCACTGGTAGGAAGTCGTACATGTGTGATTAATAATGTTTAAAAGAATGTGTAGTTCAGTTAATGACTGTGATTGGTCATAGAAGTCATTAGCAGCTGGCCCTGCGTTTTCTTTCATTTTAAATGTTTGTAAGTGGGAATTTAAGAGGTTTTTAAACAAACACACATTAGGAGAAGAGAGTGAGAAAAGAATGAAAAAGTGCACTATATAAAAGATTTAAGTTTGTGTATATTTTTAGATGTAATAAAAACTATTGAAGTAAAAAGCAAAGTTGCTCAAATATGATATCACTTTCAAAACATTCTCAGATTAATTATATTCAAGACTCCTGTATATTCAAACAGAGCCCTTATCTATAAATGCAAGGAAGACATATTTTTCATTGTGTATGACGAGAAATCAGTGTAACTAACGTTAGATCACTGAAATAACACTGTCTTTTTGTGTGTCCCACAAATTCAACAATGAACCCCTGCAAGTGACACAGATAACGCCTTGTGTGATTGAGTTTGATACAATAAGGCCCTAAAACTGCTCCAGGTGAGGCTCGAACTCACAACCTCGGCATTGCTCTGCTATGTACTGCTGTATAAGTACCGCGCGCTGACCGATTGCGCCACTGGAGCTTAGATTACGCACTAGAACAATCACTATCAGTCCATCACAATAGGATGAATAGTATGTTTACTGTAACTTGAAAAAGGAAACGTAACACGGATCTCTCGGTTCCTCACTAGTGATAATGTCACACACACATCTTTCAACTAAAGTTATCGGTTTATTATCCACAAGGATAGTTTGTCACCAGTGAGGCTGTTTATAAATGGACACACAGTTTGTTTTTAGTTTGTTTTAGGACTGTACTGCCCCCTGGTGGTGTCTAAGATGTTTTAAGTACCCCTTAGGCGCCATTGTGGCATTTTTTTCTTAAAACCTCTGGTTTAGGATCTGTTAATCAAGGTTCAGTGAACGCTGTTGGCGTTATTATAAGTGTGTTATAGATACTGTTACTGACCTTTGACAGGCAAATGAACATGCACTCACTTGTCATGACTCATGTGTTTAACCACTAGGTGACAGTTTATGCACATCATACAGCTCCAGCCAACTGGGACCAATAAGAAGAGATTATCTGTCATACAATTTTTAACATTTGTAATCATTTTGTGTTGGAAAGTGAAAGCTACAAATTACTAAAACATACGAAAATACCTTTATGTACAAAAACAAAGACCAAAAATGCGTCCTGCAACTTGCTTACACAAATAAGTAGCAATTATTATCTATCCTGCTGACGGCGAGTCACCACTTCAAAACAACTGACACTTAATGCCACCATAAGTACTTAAAACACTTAATTCAAGGACACCTGTAGCCTAATTAATAATTTTCCTAGTCTTAATGTTTTTTTGAGTGGGAGGGGAGTTTAATTCCTCTTTTGCATTGCGCTCAGAAAACTCCGTGTTTTGGACATAATTGCATACGCAGTGTGGAGAATTTCACGTAGGGCTCATGTTGGCAGAATACATGTAAAAACTGCTCTAGGTGAGGCTCGAGCTCACAACCTCGCCATTGCTCTCCTATGTACTGCTGTTTAAGCACCGCGCGCTAACCGATTGCGCCACTGGAACCTTATATTGATACGGTATAGGCTCGTCAGCTGACCTTAAATAGTTAATCGGACAGGATCGTTTGTCTATTTGAAAAGACTAGCAAATAAAGGGGCAGACTAAAAGAGCTCCTACTGCCACCTTGGCCTCCCACACAGACACAGACGGATTAAGACGCCACACTTACGATTTATAACAAGAATCCATTGTTTAAAAATTTTACTGTACATGTTACATCAGGAGAAAATATATTTAAAGTAACTTGCAGTACAAAAACGTCCTTTTGATTTGAGCATAGTTGTGCAATAATGATAAATACATATACAATTCCCTATTAAGTCGATCAGTAAAAAATGGTTAGTGTTTGTAGTCGCTTTAACACATCTTTATAAAATAACACAACAAAAAAAGGCACATTTCAGTGTCTTTCTTCATTATTAATAACACTGAGAAATTCAAGATATCAGCATAAACAAAGAGGTAAAACATCAAGGACTGTTCACATACCGTGCTCTGGCAAAAGTAACAGATTTGGACATTTTTGAACACCGACAGTAAGTGTTTGTTACTGTAAAGTCATGTTCATGTAGATCGGAGGACAAATACTTTGATGTTTCCTTGGTCCTTGTAGTTTTGTGCAAAGATGTCATGCAGGTCGTATGCATTCATCAACCATTATGGCCCTGCTTTCACAGTTCTCCTGCGTCATGGGTCTGTCTTCTGTGCTCTCCCTCACTCTCCTCTTTGGAAGCCCTTACACCCATGTCACCTTTCCATACCTCATTCAGGCACTCTGAAAGAGATAAAAAATGACCTGAAAATATTGGCTTTTTCACAAAGGAAGCATTATTTTACGAGTCTGTGTGTTCGTGAATGCTAAGAGATACAGTGCATTTCCACCTTGGTCTGAGTCTCTGAGGACGTGGGTCGCACAGAAAAATCTGTCAAGTCTCTCCTCTTGATGATGAAAGTACCAGTTCTCCACAACCTCCTCATGCTCTTCCAACATGATCTCACACTGTAGTACGAACATGAAAAGAAAAAATATACACACAATATATAAATTTGACCATACTGTCCTAAAAGGTATATTTTTAATTTAGAAGACAGTGTATTTATCTTCTTTTTAACATTCTACAAACCGACAGTCAATCTCAACCATATAATTTATGAGGATGAAACCATGCAACTACACCCCCCCCCCAGCTCTTTTTTTGTTATTGCATACCTGTCTTTTCAACTCTGCCACCTCTACTGATGGTTCATCCCACAGTTCAAAAGGAATACCCAGCTCTACCTTCACTCCCTTATCCACCAGGTCTCTCAGCGTGTTCATGGTTTGACTTGTGCCCTGACAAACACAGCAGTCTGATATTATTTAGCAGTTTGCACACAAAATCCACACATTTAAAGTATCTCTTCAAATGAGTGGTGGCTGAAGGGCTGGGAAAAGAGTGCTAAGATGAGCTCGATACCTTGGCATAGCGAAGGCTCCCTGGTCTCTCAGCATGGACTTTATACTGCAGAATTCTTTCACAGATGTTGTCCATGGCTTCAGTGAGTCGCGTCTCTCTGGAAACAAATAAATCGTAATAGCAAGAGGTGGGAGAACATTAGTACATTTAGGTTTTTTCCTATCCTTAAGGGTTTTGTTTTTTAAGCTTTCTCATAGGGACTGAACGGACATATCAATCTGTCAACATCACTACTTACGAAGTGTTGTATTTGATTTTGCGCTTGCGCTTGCCAGTGTCCAAAACTTCTCCGAGCTCTAGAACTTCCTTGGAGCGGCCAGTTTTTTCCAGGGCGTCCTGCAACTCCACTGTCAGTAATTTACAAACTATTAAAAGGAGAGAAAACAAACTTTAGGACCCTAGTGAACTTTCGTTTTAAATGAATAACTTACACATGCAAACAAAAGTACAGAGGAAAACTTCTCTTAGCTATATTTACACTGAACACCTAAGGAGCAAACGAAAGGATGATAGGCTGCTTTCTGTTTCTTACCCTCGCATTTATTTGGTAATCGTTCCTCTTGGTTTGCCAAGACGAGGCTGAACATGCAAATAAAGAGAATGGCAAACATTTCCACAGTGATCTCTGTTTACAAACTATGAATCTATAGGAGTTCACATTAAAGCCACATCGACATTTTTAAGAGCGGCTCGGACTAGTGGAACGGAGCATGCGCACTGCCAAAGACGATGGCGAGAAATGGCAAACAGAAAACGCGTTGTCGATGTAGGCATGGCTAATCGATAGCCCAAATCGTTGAGTTTAGTCCCAGAATCCCCCGCATGCTACCATGAACGTCAAAGTGAAAAAAGTCATTTATTAACATAAATTCTTAAAATACACTGAGACTGTGAAATAAGCGTTCAGGCATCGTAATACAAACACATCCTTAATTACTTAAGTCTCATATGACAGGAGGTTTATTGTTTATGTGGACAACTCAGCAGAGCAATATAT
>JAUMHE010000053.1:2651505-2661634 GCA_032359235.1 Enteromius mattozi | reverse complement strand
TCTGTCTATCTGTCTATCTATCTGTCTGTCTGTCTGTCTAACATATATTTACATATTTTCTGCAGGTGGGTTCGGACTCGTTGGGCTTTGCTGGTTTTGTTCTGGCTTGGCTGGGTTGGCATGTTAGCTGGAGCAATAGTAATCATAGTACAGGCCCCACGCTGTAAACCCATTCCTGAGATGAACTGGTGGAATGAAGGTCTTCTGTATCAGATATCTGAGGTTAATGAATTCTCTGAAAAGGGACTAAAAGGTGATTGCTTGTTTTTTTGTGTGTGTGTGTGAATCATTGAAACAAAATGGGAAAACAAATTACCAGCATCCTAACTAGGGATGTTCATTTTAACCGTTTAACCGTGAACCGACCGATATGAATTTTGACCGATTAATACAGTCAATCAGTTTAAAAAGTCATTTTATTTATTTATGTATTTAAGTATTTTACCTAATTATTTTAAAAGGTTTGCTGCATTGTTAAAAAAAAAAGCCTCGATTGGACTCCTGTCATGTCAGAAAGTGATGGACGTTGCCATCTTTGATATTAATTGGGTCACTGTTGCTATGGTTACCGGTAAGGAATATGGGCTTGATTCTCATTGCACGTTCGTACAGAACTAACTTTCTTTCTTTGGTTTTCTTGATTTATTATTTATGTAAAATAGCTATATATTTCTCGTATAGGCCTATTTATCCTTTATAATGTTTTTTCTCTGGTCGCAAAAGTGCTGCAGGCGTATGATCATGTGAATCTTCGTCTTCTGTTGTTTGCGCATGTACAATGAATCCGCAGAAAACAAATATTACTATTTTTAACAGGTCACAGGCGCTTATCCTTTCTAATTGAAATCAATTGTAATTTACAATAATGTTGTCGGTTAACGGTTAATAATCGGTGAACGAGCGTCGGTTATCGGTTACGAGAAATAACCGAAATGAACATCCCTAATCTTAACTCTTTACATACTCCATAAAATGTTCACATGTTCACAGCAGGGGTCAAGCACATCAAAGTCTCAGTATTGTAGCTCTTGTCAGACTGATGATGTCGCTAAGCCAGAATTGACTGGCTGTCTTGTGACTCGCTCATGTGAGGAAGCATGTGCTGATCTATGCGAGATTCCTACCTCTCACCACAACTTTTGGCTGAGTTTGTAGTTTCGATATTGCACAAGTGTTCACACTCTGACACAAATACTGCAGATAATTGACATTATAGATTACGATTATCAGGTACAGTGACCTTAAACCCTGATATCTGCAATTGTGCATGCACAGTACTGTAGTTAAACAATCAAAGCAGATTAATAATTAAAAGAGCGCCCTGTACCCTGAAGCACTGATGATGATGTCTTATTCACTTCCTCTGAACCCTTTGTCTTTTATTCTGTCTGTAGGAGTGGAGGAGAAGCTGGACTATCTGAACCAGATGAAGGTGAAGGGGCTTGTTTTGGGTCCGATACACGTTGTGCAAGCAAACCAGTTCAGCACACTGGAACTAACTCTCATTAACCCTATATTCGGCATCGAGAGCGAGCTGATTTCTCTGTTGGACCGAGCACATAGAAAAGGTGACCTCACTTGGTTGTTTTTAAAGTGCCCCTATGATTGGTTATGAAAGGTTCATATTTTTTCAAAAGTCAAAATGCAAGGTCACTTTCATTTTCTTATGCATTTATTTTTACCTTATTTGTTCAACGACTCCCAAATGATTCATTCAATGATTCTTTTCTCCAAACTGCTCGATATTATTTAAAGCTGTGTTTGTGAGCTTTTAAGCAGCACCTTGTGGCAGAGATTTTCATTCAAAACCAACAGGAGAAGATCAACATGTGGGCAGGCAATATGCTAATGTTTCCTTTTGATGTGAAAGGCTTGGGACTCATTTTAAAAATGACTCGTTTCAATGATTCAGAGTCGACTCTTTCTATTGAGAGACAATAACTTTACACATGGTACACTTTCAGATTTAAAACTTAGCAGGATGCTTTCATGCACTTAGAGCTGTGTTACACAATGCATGAAAGCTCATTTTCAAAAATCCATAATAGGAGCACTTTAAGGCTTTCAAAAGAAAACATCAACCCTGTATCATCCAGTGACCTATTTTGAAATGATGAAATAGGTCACCGGATAGGCCTTACCGGTAAGCTACAGCTGCTCTGTTTTAGGGGAATGTTGTCTTAAATAGCGGTGAGCTGTCAGTTTAACCTCTGACCTACTGCTTATTTTCCAATAGTGATTATGTGACATTAATCATTTTTAACTTTATTTGTAACTCTTTCTTTACATATAATTTAAAGTTTATCAAAACAAGCTAAATAGCCTAGAAATAGTCACCGACTGGCTTGGAACTGATTCGGTAACACAGTTGTGTTAGTTTAGCAGTAAATAAAGCCATATGCCTTCAAATGAAGGCTCCATACACGGCAGACATTAGGCTTTTGGTTATTTCAGGAAAGATAAACTCTAGAAAGATCATTTAACAGCCTTCTGGTTTGTTGACTTTCCCCTCTGCCTCTCTCCCTCTCAGGAATCTCCATAGTGCTGGATCTAACACCCAATTATGAGGGAGTTTCAGCCTGGTTCAACAATGCTGCTTCTGTTGCTGAGAAACTCAAAGTAAGAGCTGAATACTGACGGTCAGTTAGTGAGAGAAAAGACAACATGATTTAGAGATGTGTAAAGGGGCTAAAGTAAGAAATAACTTATCTCCTGATATTAGAGTGAAAAAATAGGCATACCAGTATCATTCAAAAGTTTTTTTATTTTATTCAGGAAAAAAAACAAAAACATGAAATTGATTAAAGGGTCAGTAAAGACTTTTGAAGGCTGTCCTTTTGAATATTTAAACTTTTTGATTTCCTAAAAAACAGGAAAGTGTATCAGTGTTTCTAAAACCTTACACTTTCAATAATGATAATAATGCTTAATGAGCACTAAATCAGCATGTTAAAATGATTTCTGAAGGTTTACGTGACACACAAGACTAAAGTAATGCCTGCTGAAAACTGAAAAAAGTACATTTACATGTACATTTACAATTATTTTAAAGAAATCAGTTACTTTAAAATGTAATATTATTATTATTAATATTATTATTGTTGTTTGTACTATTTTTTTTTTACCAAATATAAGAAGCCTTTTTGAGCAGCGATTCTTTAAATAATTCTTACTTCATTCAAAGGTTTGCAGTTAGTATGTTTTACTATTATGAGTGATGTAATTATTATAATATTTTTTTATTAGTATTAATCAATGCTTCAATCAATTTTTCCACTATGTTTTTATTGTAGGATGCTTGTGCATACTGGCTCAATAAGGGGGTGGACGGCATCTTCCTATCTCATCTGAACAATATTGTAAACACAGAAGCCTGGCCTTCTATTCAAGGCATATTCAACAAAACTGATGAAACCAAAAAAAGGTATGGTAGGCTATTTAGTGGAATTTGTAGGGAGGGTATTTGTTTAGTAGAACAGAGACACCTGGTGGACAGACTGGTGTAATGCTCACAGCAAGTCCAGCCCATATTGGGACTGAATTTAATTTCAGGGTACTACTCTCTCTCTTTCTCTTCGTGACTTTCAGAGCTCTGATGGGATCAGTCACCGGTCTCTCAGTAGATGCCGTCTCTCAACTGCTAAACCGCTCCAGTGTTGACCTGCTCCTGACTGGACTGCCTGATCCGGCTGAGCCCGTGGTGAGACAGGCCGAAGCGATACAGATACTCTATGCCAATCATCTGCAGACGAGTCTGGGCTGGAGTCTAAGCGGACGGACTCTGGGACCTCTGGCTACCAGAGCTCCAGCAACACCCGTGAGACTCTATCAAATGCTGCTGTTCGCCCTCCCGGGCACACCTGTGTTCAGCGCTGGAGATGAGGTCGGACTGAAAGCTGGGGTGAGTACTTGTCTTGTAAGATAGAATAAAAATTAAGATGTTGATAAACTGGTAAGCTAATATAATTTTATCTACTCAGGAGAAACTTGAAGCAATGTGGGACTTGGAAAGTCAAGCTGATGATGACAATGCAACATCAAAGGTACATTTTCATTTTTAAACTTTAATTTTGCTATATATATATATATCACTCTAGTAATACAAACACACACTCTGTTTCTTTCTTTCGTTCTTTTGACTCAGACTGTGGAGGAGCATACCACAGTGCGTGACTTCTTTAAAGCACTCAGTGATCTGAAAGGAAAAGAGCGGTCTCTTCTGCACGGAGAATATATCAGCCTTCACAGTTCACCCACTTCATTAGCATTTCTCCGCCTCTGGGACCAGAGCGAACGCTTCCTGGTGGCCTTAAACTGGGGAAATGCCTCTGTTACCATGACACTAACCAACAGCGACCTGCCAGCAGAGGCTCGGGTCCGTGCTTCCACAGATACAGAGAACCTAGCTGTGGATAGTAAGGTGTCAGTAGAGAAGTTAGAGCTTGGGCCCAAACAAGCAGTTCTGTTGTCTTATGCTTTTCCTGGTTAGATACACAGACGGTCCTTAATGTCTCTAGTGAGTTTCAACACTGTGCACAGGTTTAGAAAGGCTTTGTCCTTTGAGTTGGAAGAGTTTATTGTTTTAATTGTATTCTTTAATAGGGATACTTTTAGGAGCATTAACTTTAAAGCTATATGAAAGAGTTGTCACGGTTGGTGCAGGACAGAAGTTGATCTCCATGTAGATCTCTCATATAATAATAAATAAATAAAATTGCTACTGAATATATGTTTTGTGTGAAATTGTACCTTTATTGCTCTGATGTGGTTAATGCTTATAGTGCATCAAAAAAGAAAATGGCCCTCTTGAATTAATTTGTTGTTTTAGGACACAATCATAAAGCATGAAAAAATTAGATGCATTTTAACCTATAAAGTGTTAAAATTGGTTTTTTGTGTATAAAACAGTAAATAATATATACAAAGTACAATATAATATACAAAAAGAATCTTCCATTCATGCAAACATTTAACACATCTATGTCTAATCTCTCTCTCTCTAGCTATTGAAATGAATACCCTTATTTAGCAAGTAAAGGAATAAATCAATTTGTTAAAACAATCAAAATTGATAGTAAAGACTTATATTGTTACAAAAAATCCAGTTTCTATTTTAAATAAATGTTGTTCTTTTAAAAGTTGTATTCATCAAACAATCACAAACGAGCTCAGGTGGCCAGTTCATTCACAAACTGCCACTAGAGGGCACTTTATGTCCTCAACATGCAATTACATAATAATATTTTGCACATTAATCAGTCAACTAAAATTCAGCAACTTCTTTTAACAATGCAAAAATATTAATGCCATTTTTTGTTATGCCTAAAACCCCCAGAATAACTGTTATACAGCAATATTATAAAAACCCAAATGTCCATTTGTATTGATATTTTACAGTACAGTACTTTCTAAGTACGTCTATATGTGTTGTCTTGTATATATACGTGGAAAACTTTATATCATACCATATTTTGTTTGTCACTGAGCCTGCTTTATTTGTGTTTTTACATCTTTTTAGCCAACAAATGTATTGGATAAAAGAGTTAAAACAGATTTTCACTATTATATTGCATTGCAATTCATACAAAACAGGAAAACAAAGATTAAAGATATTCACACTAAGAAAATGGTTATTTTTACAGCTCTTACTTTAGAGAAAACCTGCAATGGAATGAGGAGCATATCTGCATCCTTTCAAACAAGACAATCCTGACTCCTCGAAGCCTATAACTGTAACAATAAACACGCTTGGGGGAAAATGATAAAGCCAGTTCCATCTGGTTGTGGTCTGTCATATTTTTTCATGTCTTTGAAAGGGTTTCTGGAGAGCAGGATCAGAGAGGCTTAGGAAGGACCACCCAGACCCCTGCAGAGCATCTGTGAACCCCAGGACCTCATGCAGAGTGCAGAGAAAACAAACCTCTCTCCTCAGACTCTTCCTCTTCCCCTCAGCTGGTATTGTTCATCTTAAACAAAATAGCATGCAGGGAAGATGTGTCTTTGAGATCATTTTGAGAGCTTTACAGTTGTGTTGGTTACACCTTCCTGTAACAGAAAAAAAACAGCCCTGTGTCTGGTTCTATCTTGGGTGCTTAGCGCATTAAAAGCAAGTATTTTTGGGAACAGCTTTGCGCTGTGAAGTTATTCAGTCATTGTTTTTTTTTCACAAAGGTGCTTTTGAAGGGTCATTTTGATTTAACCTGGTCTAAATAATCTATGAATTCATATACATACATATACATTGTATACTTTATAAAAACTATGTGCTGATTTGTAAAAATCCTATATGAATATGACCAATGAAAATTGAAACAATTGAAAGACAAGTCTTCATACCAAGAGGGTGCAGACTTTTAAAATCAAAAATCCACCGACATTCCTTCTGCAAGAGTCTACCTTCTAAATCCTCTCCTCTACGAGTCTGTGTCTGTTTTTAATAACAACAAAATTTAAATCTGAAACTGAATGAGACATCTCAACAAAATGAAGATTTTAAATCTTTCCTTCTAATAGCAGAGTCCTAATTTGTCTATTTGTCTACATATTATTTGGTTGAAAACGATTACTATTCTCTAGTTTTAGTATGTTGGCTGCTAGGGGCGGGAACAGATGAAGTCCTTTTCACAAAAGTGAACTGACCACCAAACTGTACTCTGTTTTCTGCTCGACAGCACAGGACTCCTCAACTCAACTCTGGACAGGTATTTAACTGTGTGTTTTTTTTAATAGATATTCATTTTTATTATATTTTTAAAGTTTTATTCTATAAATGTTCACATTTTAGAATTTAATTCTACTTGATACTAATACTATAACAGCAGCAGTTATTCTGGCCTTACTTGGTTTACAATCATTCTATGTTGCTTTTTTGCATTATTTTTAAAAAGTAGTCTCTTTATTACTAAACATTTATGGCGACCCTATACTATAATCTTTTTAACCATAAACCATATGTACTGAATCTGTTCACTGGTTTCAATCCAGTGTTTTTAAAAAGGCCGTCTGTACATAAAAAGAAATGAAGGACGTAGAACTGAATGAGGTGGATCAGGAAAAACAGCTAATGACCCGAGAAAATAATGGCTGCGTGAAGGTCACCGTCCCAGAGAATGCTGGAGCGAAGTATACTGGCCTCTCCAAAGACGAGTTAATTAAAATCACCAGTACTGCTGGGTAGGCAACCTACATGTGGATTATGAAGTTAAAATGAAACATTTTACAGTCTATTTAGCTCATATATATTTACATATTTTTTGCAGGTGGATTCGGACTCGTAGGGCTTTGCTGGTTTTGTTTGTGCTCGGCTGGGTTGGCATGTTAGCTGGAGCAATAGTAATCATAGTACAGGCCCCACGCTGTAAACCCCTTCCTGAGATGAACTGGTGGAACAAAGGTCCTCTGTATCAGATATCTGACGTGAATGAATTCTCTGGAAAGGGACTAAAAGGTAGAATGGATTTTTTTGTCCACGCCTGTTTATTATTTAAATTACAATTATAAAGACATTAGCTCATAACATATTTTAGGTTCATAGAGGTTTTCATCACTGTAAAACAAAAATTATAAAATTCACGTTTAAAAAACAGTAAGAAGCAAATGCCAGTGGTGATGAAAAAATTACATGTTAAATCAAAGCCCATCACAAGCAGCTTTTAAATATGAACATATATAGAAGGAGTTCAGTGTCATTCACACAAACACTAAACAACCCTAATAAACATAACTGATAAGAAAAAACTATTTCAAAGAAAAAACATCAAATTCAAACCAAATTTGAAATGCAATACAAGGAATTCTGGGAATGTCAGTTTACGTTTTTCCCTGTAAATTTTACAGGAATTTACCATTAACCATTTAACAGGTTTTTACCGTAGCATTTTCACAGTTGTTTACCGTTAAAATAACGGTAATTTTTTTAGATCAATAGCCTTTTTTCAGTATTTTACAGATCTGCAAACTGCACATGCAGTAGCCCAAACATTTGTTCAACTTTTGAATTCTTATATATTAGCACTACATAAAAAGTGCTTTAGCCATTATATGTCAAATATAATGTTAAATAACTGTTCCCGTTTTATTTCATGATAATCATAATTTATTATGCGCATGATAGTATCAGTGCAATAATGTCTCTTTCTCTCCTTCTTTGTAGGAGTGGAGGAAAAGCTGGACTATCTGACCCAGATGAAGGTGAAGGGTCTTATTCTGGATCTGATAGACACTGAGCGATCCAAACAGCTGAACACACCAGATCTGGTATCAATTAAATCTGCAATAGGCACTGAGAATGATCTGACATCTCTGCTGGAACAAGCACATAAAAAAGGTGATCTTTGACCATAAATGGCCTTTTACACAGCTATGAATACACTCTTAAAATGAAGGTCCTTCATGATGCCATAAAATAACCTTTTTTTGTCTAAATTGTTACATAAAGAATCTTTATCATCTGAAGAACTGTTCTTTGTGGCAAAAGAAGGTTTGTTCGATAATAAAAAAAAAATGATAAGAGACAGTTCTTCAAAGAACCTTTGATTGAATGGTTCTTTGTGGAACCAAAAATGGTTCTACTATGGCATTGCTGGAAGAGTGTACCTTATGAAATCTGACTGCCAATGAAGGCTTGCTAATATTTAAAAAGACAGAGTCATTAGTTTATTTTAAAGCTTTAGCGTGGTTGAATGGTAATTGTTAGAATAGTGATAAATGAGTGATTTTGTCATGTAAAACTGATCGCGCAGACCAAACCGTAAGTCGTGGAGACTTAAACCTTGGAGGAATGGTAGTACTCAGACCACCTACAATGTAACCGAGGGTCACCCCAATCGGCCTGATAGGGGCGCTACAGCGATCAAAAATCTGAAATTTTGGGGTATTTTGAATTTTTTGCAAAACCTATTTTTGTGAACTAGTCCTAGGTTTTTCGCCCAATCGGAACCAAACCAGTGCAGAAAGATTTTCTGGAGAATGCATATCAATAATTATTTTTTAAAAAAAACAAACTTTTGACTCACTGTTGCAAAGGAACGCCAAAACGCTCAAACCCATATAGCGCACATACGTCTGCAAGATGTCTGTTAAAGATCTCTTGATCTGGAAAGCAACTGCTGTCTACAGACATCTGGAAGACATCTTGCAGATGTCAGTTTTACATACAATCTAAATCATAAACATCTTAAAGATGGAATCGGAATGATACTCTGTAAATCTGTTTGCCCCAAGGCCCCAATGGTCTGTGAGAAATGTGAAAGAAATTGGCCAATGGGGGGCAGTATTGCAGTTTTTGAGGGTGTAACGATTGTGCATTGCGTGGTTTTCCACACATATATGCGATATTCGTATCATATAAACCGCCTTATTTCGAACAACTTTGCCTCTTAAACCACTGCTGTCAATCAAACTGTTTTAAATGATTGAGAAGATGTGAAAGACCTACTTTTGCGAACTAGTCCTAGGAAAAAAACACCAGAGGGAAATTCTTTGGACTCTCTGGCCAATAATTAGCAAAACATGTTATAATGTAGCTATAATAGGGTCCTTTAAAAAAACAAAAAAAAGTCTATAAAGCCTAAACGAAAACTCAAAACTTCTCGAAACCCGCTGAGCACACGCAACAGGTGATTCTAAACAAGCATGCAAAGACTACAGCTGGTGATAAAGCAGTCATAAACATTATGAAAACATCACATTTCAATGGTAAATCACCTGTTTTTTAGTAAATGATTTAGGTTACAGGCTTGCTAAATAATATTTAGTATCTTTTTAATATGCTTAAATCCCTAAAGCACTTAAACTCTGGTAATCGCTGCTTGCAGCTATATTATGTTTTTGCAAACAGATGAGGGATTTTATGAATGGAAATGAAATGAGATTACAATACAAATACTAAGCATGTGCAAATTAATTATAAAACAACTTTATTATTTCCACAACTCTTCTTTTTCCTGCTTTCTCTTTCTCTCCTGGTATTTGTTCTCTCTCTTTTGCAGGTATCTCAATGGTGCTGAATTTAACACCCAAGTATGGTATGGCTTCAGACTGGCTCAATGTTACCACTAATGCTGAGAAAATAAAAGTAAGTGCTGATTAGAAAGATGAAATTGTTAAGGGAGGCCTATTTTGTGGGCAG
>JAUMHE010000053.1:2630799-2651405 GCA_032359235.1 Enteromius mattozi | reverse complement strand
AGATGAGAAGATAGCAGACATGAGAAAGGAAGTATTAAAGAGCCAAACAAGTAAGGTCCTATCTCTTATCTTAGAAAAAAAGATTTAAGAGAATAGATTTAAGATTTTAGAATTACAGCATGTATACATAAGGGTATACCAACTGACTTTTCTATTTATTTATTTTTTAGGACGCATGTACACACTGGTTTGAAAAAGGATTTGGTGCTATTTTCTTGCCTGAACTGAAAGACATCACGGCAACAAAGTCCTGGCAATCTATACGAGCTATATTCAACAAAACTGAGAAAACCAAAGAAGTGTATGTGTCTCTAATGGTGTGCTGCGAACTAGTGATTTCCTATTCTGCTGAATTGTTTAATGAAATAGAGACACCTGCTGGCCAGATGAGGAAATGAGCATTGCTGCTTGCTACCTCTAGTTAGGCCGAGCGTCTTTCTACTTTCTCTTTTTCTTTTCTTTTTCTTTCAAGAGCCTCTCTCTTTCTCCTTATGACTTTCAGAGCTCTGATGGGATCAGTCACCAGTCTCTCTGATGTCTCTGATCTGCTGAACCGCTCCAGTGTTGACCTGCTCCTGACTAGACTGTCTGATCCAGCTGAGCTAGGGGTACTAACAAAGCTCTACTCCAGTCACCCGCAGACGAATCTGGGCTGGACTCTGGCTTCCAGAACTCCAGCATGGCCCATAAGACTCTATCAAATGCTCCTCTTCACCCTCCCGGGCACACCTGTGTTCAGCGCTGGAGATGAGGTCGGACTGAAGGCTGGGGTGAGTACAGCATTAAATAAATGTGCAGCTCAATCAGTGTTTTCAATCAATTTTCAATTATTTTTTTGGCTCCAATTAAACTCCTTAGTTGAAATTTGAATGGAATGGCTTACACTCCACAGACAGTTGTGACTGAATTAAAAAGGAATTGAAACCTGTAAAAAATTACTGTGATTTTAACGTTTTTTTTATCAGTTACGTTTATTAGGGTTGTATGTTACTTGTAATGTCGTTAAATTATTTCAGTTTAATGATGGTGTTGTGTGAATGACTCTGAGCCCCTTCTATATATGTTCATATTTAAAAGCTGTTTGTGATGGGCTTAGGTTCATCATGTGACTTTCTCATCATCACCTACATTTGGTACAATATTTTTCAGTTAACATTATATCAGTTAGTGAAATTACGGTATATAACTGTAAATGTAACTTAAAACCGTAAAACCTAAAATGTTGTTACCATATTTTTTACAGTCAAATTCCGGCAACCACAGCTGCCGTTTTTTTACAGTAAATTTTACGGATTTTTTTTTTTACAATGAATGCATTCTGGTAACTAAGGGGTGGTTTCCTGGACAGGAATTAGATTAAGCCAGGACTAGTTCTTTGTGAATTAGGACATTTAAGTAGTTTTTAGAAATATGTCATACAAAAAAGCATTACCTAAGAGCATTTTAAGACCAAACAATGGCAGTAATCTATTTTAAGATACGTCAGGGCAAACTTTTTCCAGTTTAGACAGCTCTAACATTTATTTTAATCTGTTCGGGAAACTGTGCCTAAATATTCTTGGCTCACAGAAATAAAAGTTAGTTTATTAAATATGATCAAATCAATCAATCAGTCTATCTATTTATTTATCTATCTATCTGTTCGTCCCTTTGCATATCCTTAGTCCACATTTAAGGCCTATAAAAATGTTGAATTCTCATTTATTGACCATTTTTAATATTCTTAAGTATTAAAGGTTAAACAAACAACTTCTATTTATGAAATGTAGTGCAGTAAAAAGTATATTATGATTATTACTCAGGTAGCTTACAACAAAAATCTATTAAATTCTTCAAACTGTTGCTCTACTATTGCAGTAGTTATAAATTTCGTTTAGACGACAGTTAATGCTAATATGCTATAGAGTCCCTTGTGTTGTGCTATGAATTGCCATCTAACACATTTCTTAAACAATGCATAAAATCGAGCTGAAAGCATTAGAAGCGAGTACTGCTGAGGTCTTAGTCTACTGTTTATATTTAGCCAAGTTACCAGCTGATGACTTAAGATTTCTCCTTTACAGGAAAAAACTCTAATTATGTGGGACTTGGAAAACCCAGTAGAAGAAAATAATGTGACAGCAAAGGTACATTTTGATTCTTCACATGACTATTCATAACAAGTAGATATGATCTCATCGCTATACTAATTACAAATTTAAAACCAGCACACCGAATCTTGATTTTTCCATCTTCCACTCATTCAGACTCAGCAGGAGGAGCGTATTGCAAATCGCAACTTCTTCAAAGCACTCAGTGATCTGAGGGGAAGAGAGCGATCGCTTCTGCACGGAGAATATGTCAGCCTAAGCACTTCAGACACTTCATTAGCATTTCTCCGCCTTTGGGATCAGAGCGAACGCTTCCTTACTGCTATGAACTGGGGAAATGACCCTGTAACCATGAAGCTCTCTCATAGCGACCTGCCAGCTCAAGCTCAGGTCCTCCTCACCACGGACCCCACAAATCTAGCTGTGGATAGCATGATCTCCTTAAAGGAGCTACAGCTTGGGCCCAGTCAGGCTGTTCTGTTGTCTTATCCCTATGCTGGTTAGACACACATATGCAGATCCTCACATATTGTCTCAGAGCTATCTGACTTTCTCTAATAAAATAGGCCTAGTGTCTTTCTGCTTCTTGAGGTTCAAGTAGACAAAGTCTTAATCCTTTTGAATTTTAAAGTGATTTTTGATGAGTGACTTTTGATGAGTTTGACTTCTCTTATCCTTTAATAAAAACGTTTTTCATGTCTACTTTCAGTGCGCAGATGTGTTTTTACAAAACCACAAATAAATGTACTTTACAAAGCCACTGTATGTCTCTCCTTTCTTGTTTTTTTATGTGCACAAAACATCTTTGACATTTTTTTAAATCTTGAGAGATTGTGCGCGTAACACAATTGTTGTGCGCTTGTGTCTTGGCTCTATGCCATGTGTCGTTAATTCTCAGGGCAGGAAAAGGAAGACTCTAAAGTCAACAGGTGTGTGTATGTGTGTCGTGCGATCTTGATGTGTACTATATAAAACTCTATTACTTCCTGCACATTTTAGCTTTTTAAAAAGAAGTATTCTTTCAGTAAATAAATGCAGAATGGGTCAGTGTGACATCCAGCTCTTTAGTTAAGAAATATATATGACAAGATGGCTCAATATCACAAAGTTTGATTTATACAGAGTAATTAAAATAACCTTAATCCTGTTTTCTCAGGATGTACACTACAACATATAGGGCAAAGTGTCTTTTTCTTAAGTTAAAATAACACAATTTAGTAATTTTGTATTTAATCTGATGCCCCATTTGTGGCAGTCTAGTGTTGATTAATGCAAGGTCATAGGTCAAATCTGAAATTTCAATTTAATTCTCATTTACTTACTTTTAGTTTATGTGGGTCCCATATCATATATTTTCTTCAGCAATAAGCTTATGCTGGGCTTGAATCTCTGTTAACCTGTACGAGACAGAGATCGATTTTGTAAGAAATCTTTATCAAATTCTGATTGTGAACTTTCCCAGATATAGGTGGTGGTGAGAGCTGTTCGTTTGCATGTCCTCCCACAGACAGAAGATTTTTTTGTTGTACAGAAAAATCCAGACAATCTACAAAGGTCGAGAAAATTACATTATTGTATTAAGTTGTATAGTAACCCACCTGCAGTTTGAATAACATTAAATGGAACGCACAATGATCAGAGTCTATAAAATACAATTAATACATTTTCTAATTTCTGTTAATTGTAAAAGAGTAATTCATTAAGTATAGTATCAATACAGTTTAACAATAACAATTATAGCCTATTAATAATAACTATTCGTATTCATAAAATCTAAATCAAGTTGAGTGAAGTTTACAACACACACGCGGTTAAGATCGCAAAAATGTTTGGTGAGAACTAAAAGGTGTTTGGTAAAAGCTAAAATCAGAAGGGAAAAAACATCCAGGTCAGATGTTCAGATAAAGACAGAACAAAACAACAGAGTTTCTACATTTAACTTTTTTAACCTTCGATGTTTTGCTGTTTGAAAATTAAAACTGAATTATCGTACACTGACTGAATCAAGTAAGCTTGTGCTTTCCAGTTTTACTACACTTAATCCAAACCTTAATCAAAAGAAACTCATTTTGGTGACTTTTTTGTTGTAAATATTAGAGCTGCGCTGAAGTAATTGCAATGTATGAACAATATTAGGTATGATACACTTATTTGCACAACTGCTTCAAATGACAATTTTTTTTATTTATTTTACTTCTCTATGACAATGTAAATATTTTATGCTTTTTTTGTATTATTTTATTATATCAGTGCTGAATGACACTAACGAACCAAAGTTTTGTTTTTAGAAATGACATAATCTTAGAATTAGAAAAAAGACTGAATTATAAAATTATAAACTCAAATACAGCAATTTGTGTTTGGTTGTTATATGTTTATTAAAAAAAAAAGTTTTGATGCAATATCTGTGCACATACAGTAAATAGTTGTAATATTTTGATTATGTCTCAGTCGCCGTTATAACATCAGCTGTTTGTGCATGTGTGTGTGTGTGTGTGTTGATCTGAATGTCAGCGGGGGTACAGTGATATTTCAAAATCGACGGAGACAGCGACGTGTTTCTGGTAAAACACGACGTCGCACTCTTGAGATGACAGAGTGTGGTCACAAACTCGTGTGTATGTTACATGTATTTGTCAGAGGTGTCTTTGTGTGTGTGTGTGTGTACCTGTGTGATTGTGTGTTTCTTTTCTGTGGGGATGGGGGTTTCATTTTGACTCTGGGCAACTTTTGACGGCAGTGAATCGGGTTTTTTTTTTTTTTGAGACTTTGAAAATGCAGCCAGATCACAACGCAGCTTGTCTTTTATTCAACTTTATTTAACGTTACTTGCCTTTAAAATCAGGAAACGTTTCTGGTAACTTTGAAGCACACTTATTTCACGTACAGGGCTTATCGTCTGTTTCTCTCTCTCCTTTTCCTCTCTCTTTCTCAATAAGAGAGACGAGAGAGAACGACACAACGCCCCCTCTCGCCCTGTTGATGTGAAACTCCTCACCGAACAATGCCCAGTCATGCCTGACTCTCAGTTTTACTGCTTCAGCCTACTCACATCACTAAACTTCATTAAACCCTGTTATCTTGAACCCCCATCTTCAACGCAAACATTTCTTCATAAGCATCACCGTCTCCATTATCACTATCATCATCATCATCCCCAAACTTCATATTATTCTCAGCAAAAGTGTGACTTTCGATATCAAATATACCGTTGTTTGTCAAACTCTTTAAAATCTCTGCCTCAAGTAGTGATCCTCCCTAAAACGAACGAGGGCGATTTTCATACCTCATCATTAATAGCGGCCTACCGAAATATGTCACCAGAAACGATAGCCTGCAATTAGAATTCTGTCATTAAAGATTTAAAAAGAAGAATTCCGTCATTAATGATGTATTCTCATGTGCGTTCCAAACCGTACGGCTTCTTATGTGGAACACAAAAGAATACAAATTTGAAAGAAGTGTCATGCAACAAAAGACAGCACAAAACTTCAGCAGAAGAAAGAACGTCAATAGGTTTGGAACAACATGAAAGTGAATACAATCATTCACTCACCCTCATGTCCTTCCAAACCTGTATACGTTTCTTTATGCTGAACACGGAAGAAGATATTTTGTAATAGAACATATTAGCAAAAGTAAGAAACTCACACGTTTGGAATGACATGAGTTTAATTTTAGGGTGAACTATTCCTTTAAGGGACATTTCTACCATTCGTACTCTTCAAACTAGTTTTTTTTTTTTAATGATGCATTATGATTGATATTACAACGATTTTTTGAGATGTGCACTAAAATACTTCTCTTAGCAGGTTGTGTCCACAATCAACGGCTATTTAAATGAAACACATTTCTGCTGTTCCAACACTGTGTGTTAATTCTATTAAGCTTTTAAAATTATTATTATTATTATTATCAGCATCTTCACCTTACTCCGTAAAGTACCTTCACGGACCCCTGTTTGAAGCCCTTGGGGTGATACCAGAGACCATGAATATACATTAAAATACAACATGGTTGTATATGTTTTTAAATAACCATCAAATACTAGATGGATAAGAAAGAGAGAGTGAAAAAAATGCAGGGGCAAGGACAGGCGCTTTGTCAAACTGAGAGCTGCCTCTGAGGTCTGAGTCGGAGCAATACAGGTTTTTTTTTTCTCTCTCTCTCTCTCTCTATGGTGTATGATGTTTTTTCTCACTCGTTTCCAGGATCACAATGACAAAGGCCTCAAAAGATCAGAGGAACCAAGAGAAGACTGCCGTACCGAAAAGTTAACCATCACTAACGCCTCCGCAGAGCCTGCCTGTCTTTCAGTCTGTCTATCTTACCTTAACAGTGCATCCCTCCTTCATTCACTCACTCGTGTACACAGGCGTGCATGTAACTTGCAGAGTTCAACTGTCCCCCGCAGGCCTTGACTTCAGAACTGAGAGGTAAGTGACATCTTACTCTGTTTATGAACAAGAAACAGACAGCGAAGCGAGTTCGTGAGTGCTTAAACTGATTATAAAGCAGTGTTTTATGAGTATGTACACATCTATTTCGGTTCTGCAAACAAAGTTATATAAGAGACAGACATGGCTGTGCTGACATTGTTTGTTTTTGCATCGTGATTGTAAAGCGATGCAGGCGCATTGCGCTTGTTTTTGAAACTTATAAGATTGTGTATTGCACCAGACTTGTAGACTTGCGCAAAAACAGTTTCATCTAAGCAACATGGATCTGCGTGTAGCATGAAAGATTTCATTGATGTTGAGGCCTAGTTTTGGAAAACGACTGGAGCACAGAGGACACATAAGAAACTCAGTGTGGATTGAGTGAGTTCTTTTTGACTGTAATGTCCCTCTTTTTGCATTTAATTAATGAGCATCTTTAGTTTATGAGATCCATACTGTAATAATGCTTACATTTTCAACACTAATAATAGTTCGCTCCATTAGTATTTTGTGGCTTCTATGACATTCTTCACATTGTGAACGACAAAGTAGTATTTTGGTCAGTTTTGGATAATGTGTAGATGATAAATATCCCTGTGAGTCATTCTCGTGAGAAACAGGATTGCGTACAATCCTGCGAGAAAAAGCAGTTTGAATACCTGTTCTTGGTTCTGCGCTCAAAAATAATAAAACAAACGCTTCTATTTCGGGAAATTATTTTCAGATTCAAATTATACTCATTTTTAAGACTTAACTTTTTTTTTTAGCTTTAAGGATAATTTCTGTCTCAACTTTTTTGTGCAATTGTACTTCTTTTGAAGACCTGCGTTAATGATTATAGGACTGATGTTCCTGAACAACTAAGTGTGTGCAAGGTACTTCCCTTTAACACAAACAGCAGTCAGTAATGACCTATTTTTGCTGATGACGGACCATGTGAATTATTAATACCTCTTAATAAGAAATTGCACTCTTAATAACACATTTTCTAATTCTTCTGTCTTTTCCATATATTTCATCTTAACATAACACGGTCTAATAAGCAAACTTTCTCTGATGGTTTTTTGCCATTATTGCGATGTATTCATGTGATATTATTGCGATATTGTTCATGTAGAAAAAATCTATTCAGAATTGCTATTTATGAAATTAATCTCACCTGACGGATAACATCCTACAACCGCCTTTATGACTCAGGTGCTCCAGACTGCTAGTCCAAGTGATGATGACTCCTGAAAATATATAACAAATAATATTGCTTCATTGTTCAGTGATTATACTTTACATTTGAAAAGAAAAAAAACACTATTAGGATTTAACAAGACTTCTTCTACTAACACAACTGCAATAAATTCTGCATTCTACCTTTCACCTTTTTGGATATTTAAATCATGTCTACACAAGAGTTCTCTCTGAGGATGTTGGCATCCATCAAGGGTATATTTCCTGTAAACTGCAGCCAAATTTAGCTTTAATATGCAAAAGTAAAACTTAAAGATTACAGTGTTAGGTCTTCTTTTATCCAGGTACTGAATGAGTGTTGGGCTTTTTGTAAGGCGCTAAGTTGATTTTAAAACTCAGATCTCTATTATTATTATTATTATTATGTATTGGCTCAAACTGAATATGACGAAGGTTAACAAAAACAAATTAGCAATTTATTAGCAAATCTTTAAAAACAACAACCGTAAGTCTGTATTAAATCAAATAATACCGATAATTACATAAAATAATTTTTGCTAATTCAATTATATTTGGTAATTTTGCAGATGATTTTATCAAAAGCCACTTGCAATTGGCACGCATACATATTATATGCAAATACCTGGTATGACGTAAAAATGTAGGATTTAACTGAAGCTGTTATAAGGGCAGATTTCTTCTGTAGCTTGACTATGTGCAGTCATATTTAGCCTTCTGCGATAAACATTTTTAGAACCTATTTAGAACTTAAAACAGACATTCAGCTGAGAATTTGTTAGACTAGAGCACTGATATGAGAAAAAAAACCAATGAATAAACAAACACAAAACAATTTGATAATATCAGTGATAAATCTGATCAATGATCAGACGAGAATGCAGTGACTCAGTGAGGTACACACAGATATTGTGCTGTCATTTTATATTTGATCATTCTCTCATTCGAAAACCTTGTAAACAAAACCACTCCAAAATATATTCACGTAATCAAACAAAAGCACAAGTTCAAAAAGTTGTTTATTTAGTATCCCTTTTGTGCAACTTTTTTCTAATTTGCATCGTATCCACTTACTGTTATTTTTTACTGATGAAACTGAATCAAAGTTTGTCTTATAGACATAATTTAAAGAAGGCTCAATAGGATAATGCACAAAATTGAACACTGAAAAAGGCTACTCATGAAAAAAAAACATATTGGCAAAAAATATATTTTCATGTAAATACAAAAATATAACACACCTAAATTGCAGATTTTGCCTCTTTTGGCGGACTTTAGGTCCATTATCCACCAACCAGTATATGAATACTTTTGTGTTTAGCATTTTATTTGGGTTAATAATATATTGTAGCATTATATTACAGCTATTATAAAATGCCGCCAGCAAATTGTAAACAATTACAAAACTAAAAATCTTTATTAATATTAATTTAAAAGTCTTTATGATAGTATATGCTTTCACAAATTAAAAAGATCACGGTCACAGAGCTGGGAAGACATGGACGACCAGACATAAGTAGAATCTGATACTGATACGCAACAGAATATGTGTAGCTGACAAATAAAAATTGGTGTCTGATGGAAAAAAGTTAGGAAAAAAACTTAACATATAAATAAGAAAAATATATCTTTATTCATAGAGTTACAAATAGCATGAGATAAACCTATCTTCAATGTTACAGGTTTTGTTTTGTTGTTGATTTTACATTTTTGCTGTCACACCATTGGTACGTCAACTACCCATATACAGCAGTAAATGTGCACAAGAGTATATTTTCTTCTTTGCTATGACATGAAATTAAGGCCACATGCTGTCAGTTGAAATTGTAACTATTGAAATTGAGTGGAAGCTTGCTAAACACATTAGCCGTTTCTAAATTCACTGATGTTTTTAAAATGAATGAACTCTTACTCCTCCTAAAAAGCATCATCAGCACATTTCACTCTGCATCAGTCATGAACAGACAAATAATGGAGAAGCACATAAATTTGTTACAAACTACAGGTTATGGGGGACGTAACTCGCACCTGTGAAAGCACAATCATTTATTTGCGTAGCTTAAAGTTTGCGTTTTGGCTTTTAGGTCCAGCTTTCATTACTCTCTCACTTCTTTAATTTTTCAACTCGTTCGTCTGTGATCTCGCTGCATGCACTTATGAACGTTGTCTCAAAGATAAGATAAACGGTTTGATAGAATGATAGGCCGAGGGGAAAAAAAGTCCAAACCGCTCTGCTGCTTTCCCCCTCCTCTGTTCAGTCTTTCACACATATGACAGAAAACTAGAAAACAGCCTCCACACTCCTCTTTCCATCAATTATATCCTATGTTGTTTTTCTGGCCCCTCTTTAACCCGCTCACCCCGTTCTCTACTATTATCTGATCACATATAGATTTGGTGTACGCAATACTGATTTAATTAACATTTCATCGGACAAAGCTGGCACTTTAAGTCCTAAAGTCTCACGCGCTCTGTTCTTGAATAGGAAAACTTGTATAAAGTAAATTTTTTAAAGCAAAAGCTAAAAAAGTAGGGCAGCGAGAGTGAAAAATCTACATTTCTCTGGTCCAGGAATCTGTCTTGTCTCTGTGTATTGTCTTACACCTTTTATTCTTTCACCCACATTATGCTAATGGTGAGGTTTGTGTAGGTGATTTCTGCAGGTACATTCATACTGTACTCACCACTGAATTAACATCACCCTCATCAGCCAAACTGCCAAACCTACAACCTATGCGGGGGCCGTCCAGATTCACAGTCTCACAAAGTTTAATGCCTCTGACCGAGATATGACGCGCAGAGACAGAGTGGGTGGACCTGTAGTAGACCTGTCATTCAAAATAAAAACGCATGATTATGCCGAACTGCTGGTCTTTAAGAATTAACAGTTAAAATGAGGCAAACATTAGCATGAGAAAAATAGAAAAGAGAGGGAAACACTACTTGTGGGTGGAAAAAGTGGTGCAGAGACAATGTATGTGGTATGGAAACGACTTTATATTGTGGGTATAAGAGGGATACACTTGCAGAAAGCGAGCGAGAGAGAGCGGAGGCGGGGTGTACGGAGGTTTCCCTTGTCCACTTCCTGTTCTGTCGTTGTTTCATGGTCAACTTCCTGTCACATGATTTTGAGCAACCACAGATTCTCACTGGCGTAAACACAGTTTGTCTTCTCGCCACCACACAAACACATGCACAGAAAAACACGCACATATATGCATGCACAAAATCTCAGAGCAGTCAAGCTAATTATTTAACACACCACATAACACAACTGTTCACACACATACAAAAAAACACATAAACTCGTTCTTTGACCGACACACACACACACACACACTTGACAGGAAGCTTTGCCTCTAACTCATGTCGTATATACTTACACCCACGCCTTACCTGCCAGTTTGACAACTCTTACGTTCTTTACACTCAAGTCACTAACCACAACAGATGCGAATCTCAAGATAACACTCAGAGCCGCAAGCACAATAAGCCCAAAAGGTCTCATACCCTGCCAACATCACTGAAGACAACACGCTTTCATCCTGCAGCTTTTGTTAATTGTATAAAAGAAGTATTCTAAAGTAAGTTCAGGCTGGAATGGGCCCTTTTTGATCTACCGCCAGTCTGTTCTTCATGAGTGAGACCCCCACTGGACCAAGAGAGGATGGTGATCTATGGGAGACTGTGAGTATGTGATGTGATGTAGGAGAACGGATAAAAATAGACTGAGAAGGAAAAGAGGTTAAGGAGGAGAGCAAGACAGAAGAGGGAGAGAGATAGAGAAAGACGGAGATAGAGGGAGATCCGTGACAGCTTCCTCAGGATGTGGTTTTTCGGTTCAGGGTTTTAAGGGAGGGGGTGACTCTATGACAACCGAAGACTTACCTTTTGATCGGTGGCACCTGTGAAAGAAATATGTGTGAGAAAGAGTTTTCACATTTGAGTATGATAATGCGCACAAGCGAGGAAGAGCTAGAAAGAGCGCCTGCTTTTACACGTGGCTGTATTTTAATTTTGTTAGCTGGAGAGAAAGGTTGCACACGGCAAAAATCTCACAGGTCGACATGAACAGATAGCACGTGAACAGAAACAACAGGTTATGGATCAAGAAAGCGAAGAACTGGTGAGTACTAGGCGAACAGTGAGAGAAAGAAAGAAAGAAAGTAAGAAGATAAGCAAAGCCGTAGAACAAAGGCCGTTTGTTTTCTTTCAATAGCTATCGATGTGCTAGTTTTTCTCTGCTGTAACATTTCCGCATTACTGTATTTGTCTTAAAAACCAACTAGGGGAAGACAAAGACCAGCGGTTGGGAAAATGTCTCATTGTGTGTGTTTGTTTGTGTGGTTTGGCTTACTAACGTTCGTGAGGTTGAAAGGCTTTTGATGGCATCTGACTGTCTTTGTGTCTCTTTTCAGTTTTCAGATGCGATGAGCGTCCTTTAACTCGAGGTTGCAACAAGCCACATGGCTGACCATACATCTCCCGAGCCGCTCTCCTTCGCTCCTATGTTCCGACACCACACAGAAGGTCAAAGGTCAAGCCACGACCTTTACCAGCAAGGCTCTATAAGTGGGCTCAGCCCGTTTGAGGTCCCGTGTGAAGCCACGGATGGCCACGGGAGCGCTCTGAGTGGAATAGATCAAACAGGGAATGCTTCTTACTGGGGGAATACGTCCCCTGAGTCCTCGATGGGACTGAACAGGAACAAGGCCCAAGCTGGAGTTTATGAGGCTGACTGGAGCTCTCACTGCCACCAACAAGAGGCGTCAGAGAGTTACGAAACAACTGAGCGTCAGCAACAAAAACTGGATTCATTCACCGAAGCATTTTGCAGTCGTAACGCCACCCGAATGCCGGGCGGAGGAGAGCAGAGTGGCTTTAACAGCTCTACTCCTCCATCACATGCCCTCTCTTTCCCTATGGTTCTTAGCCCACCGCCAACGCCCCTGCCTGCTCCATCCTTTTCTCCTCCTAAACGACCTCAACACTTCTTACCCGGCCAGATCTTGTGCCAATCACAGATACAAACTCAAACGGATGGGTCGCTGCAGTTCTTTTCCTCTTTACCCTCGCCCTCCACCGGCAGGTTCAATCACCCTGTTTGGCTTCAGCTGCAACCTGAGGACAGCGACGGCCTGGACTTAACGCAGCACCTTCCACATGATTCAAACTCCTCTCTGGTTTATTCAGAGCACGGAGGGCCTCATCTGAAACATATCAACTCCATGCAGAAAGGTATGTGCAACATTATGGTGTGCTTTGTGTATAAAACCTTAAGTGCAATTTTTAATAAAACACGTGCTTTACTTCCTTAGACTGTTCACTGCAGATGTCCCTCAACTCTGCACTGGCTCACCATCATCAGGCCTCCGTGACACAAGAACTGGCTCACATTCCCGGGACATCTGAAGATCACATGACATGGCCTCAGGTCCGAGTCAAGCATATTCGACTGATGCATCAATAGCTTTAACGTCAAAGCAGTGCATTTAATTTTAAATGTTTCATATTTTAAGCTGGGTATGTAAGCATGCAACATTGATTAAGTTATATACAAGCAAATCTTTCCTTTTGACAGATGGGGCAAGCATCTCATTCATTCGGACCTTCTCTACACCAGTCTAGTCTCCACGTGCAGGGGTCAGGGACAGGAGAAGGAACACGATTCAGTTGTGGATTAAACTTCAGTCTGGAGTCTTCAAACAAATCTCTGGGGCCTTCCAGCACACAGGCAAGAGACCATTCATTTTGTAACATTCAAAAGTTTGGGGTCAATAAGATTTTAAAGACATTTTAAACAAATTAATACTTTTTTGATCAGTTTAATGGATTATGGATAACATTTAGATAAAACTTTACAATAAGGTTAACAACATTAGTAAACATGAACTAAGAATGAAGAACACTTTTACAGCATTTATTATTCTTAGTTAATAATTTCAGCATTTACTAATGCAGCATTAAAATCACAAGTTGTGTTTGTTAACATTAGTTAATGCACTGAGAGCTAACATGAATGAACAAAAATGAAAAAAAGATTAATAGCATAATAAATGCATTGTGCATTGTTTGTTCATGTTAATTAATATATTAACTCATGTTAACAAATGTCACCTTATTGTAAAGTGTTACCGACATTTATAATGTTACAAAAAAAAAAATTCTATTCATCCAGAACAATATTATCATGGCTTCCACAAAAACATTTTACAACTGTTTACAACATTGATAATAATAAGAACTATTTCTTGAGCATCACGTATATCTGCACCTTTTTTCCTAAATTCCTTACTTCAGAGTTATGTGTCTAGAAGCTTGTGTTCTGCAAGTGAACGCTTTATTGTACCATCCCAAAGAGGCACAAAATCACTTTCACAGACTTTTACATTAAATGTGCCCTCCTGGTGGAATGACCTGCCCAACTCAATCTGAGCAGCTGAATCCTTAGCTATCTTAAGGAATTGGCTAAAGACACATCTCTTCCATCTTTACTTGACCCTCTAACTCTAGCACTCTATATTCTTATTCTACTCTTAGAAAAAAAAAATCTCTTTTAGACTTGCACTCAATTCATTTACTAAAACAAACAACAACTAACACTAGCTTTTCAAAAAAAAAATGTATTCAATCTATTTGTTTTATTTTTATTTATTACACAATTAACAAAAGCAAAGAAAGCCTCTAACACTAGCTTGCTATATTCTTATTCTATTTTGATTTATTATATAATTAAAAAACAACCATTGCTACATGTAGTGTGTTAAGCTACCAGACTTGTTATAACATCTTTTGTTGATTTTGATTGCTTCATTTGCCTCATTTGCAAGTCACTTTGTATAAAAGCATCTGCTAAATGACTAAAAGTAATGTAAAATATAATAGGCTATAACATGACACAAAAGTCTGTAATAATGGCTGTTAGAAATTCATCATTTTCATCAAAGGAACAAATTACATTTTAAAATATAAAGAAAAAATAACAGTTATTCTAAATTGTGGTAATATTTTATAAAATTACAGTTTGTTTGTTTTTTACAGTATTTTTAGTCAAATAAATGAAGCCTCAGTAGAATTAAGACACCTCTTTCCAAAACATGAACAGCAGTATATAATAAAAACATAGAACACATGAAATATATATGTAAAACGAAATCTGAAATCTGAAAACTGTTAAGGCTTGGTTAGCTCGGGAGCATCATTTCAAGCAGAATCACTCACATGCAGCTTTATTTGCCTCATGTAGAATGCTCCCAGTTCCGGATATACTGGAGTCCCTTTTAACAGCGTGATCCAGATGAGTAGAGAGCTCATGGAGAGCTGGGAAGAAAATGCACCTCACTATACGCCACCTCCAATGCTGAACCCGACACGTAGTGGAACGGGACTCTTCTGCAACCTACTGTCTTCCCTAGCTGTGGAAAACAGAGCACTTTGGACACATGAGAGGAAAGATGATGACTCACAAAGGTCAGCATTCAAATGTTTGTTTGTTTCTTCTCAGTTTTGGTCGCTGATTGGTGTCACACATGAAGCATTTTTTATTATTACCCTCATTTCCTGTACTTTAAAAACAGGCAAATGCTTTTTTTTTCTTTTTTTTTTAAAGCATATCTGAGCAGCTAACAATAATTGTTTCTTATTTGACAACAATAATCGGTCAGGAGATAAATGATGCTAAATTTTAGGTAAGCATCTGCTTGGTTGTGTTGAATCTTTCTTATTTAAACCCTCTGGTGTTGTTCGCATGGCAGCTAACTTTATGTCATATTGTAGTTTTTTTTTTGTTGGGGGGGGGGGGATTTATGGTATTAAAGTATATTATACATGAACTATTTTAATATATATTTTATATTAACTATTTGAAATAGTTATGATTAATTTATTACTTGTTTACCACTTTTTAAGCAAAATGAAATTTCCACAGACTCTTAATGCTTTAGAGCATTTGAACTTTGTTTGAACTTAAGTTTAAGTTCTAGAAGTTTAAATTGATTATTATGAAAAATGCACAAAATATATTTCTTATATGTAATGTATATTTTTAAAACATTGTTTACTTTAAAATTGCAAGAAAATAAAATCCATTAATTTATAAGTTATGTTCCAAATTTAAGGATGGTATCTTAAAAAATAGCTCTAGTAAGACTCTTACCACTTTGCTGGATAAAATTAGCTAGCTATCAATTTCCAAAGTGGTCATTTTAACACTCAATCCTAGTGTGACCATTTTTTTAGGACCATTTAACCTTTTCTAATCATGTCCATGATTTTTTTTTCACATAGCATGAGCCAAAATTGTTTCACACTACTCCAATAAAGTGTAAAAAAAATGTGTCAAAAGTCAATCGGTCAATCAGAATCAATCCTTCAATCACACGCTTGTGAATTTACAGCGGCATATGCGCTTGAGCTTATAATAAACAGACGATATCATTCACGGGCGTGGATGTAAATATAGTGATCGTTATCTGTATAGTTAGCTTGCCTGGTGTGAACGGGCCTTTAGTCTGAAGGTCTGGCTACGCGAGACTACCAAACAATGCTAGAGGGTTAAGAAACTTGCGTGTCAGTCTTTTCTGAGACAGATGATTTTATTAATCTTTCTGTCACATTCACACTCAAGGTGCATAAATATAGGCCCAGACTTCCAAGCTGAGCTGCCAGATCTGATAATAGGAAGACAGCATGAGGCGTGTCCAGAGGAGCCAGTCAGGGAGGAGTTGTTATGGACACCTTGGGAAGAGTTAGAGAAAAACGACACCCTTTTACAGCACGGTAATCAAAATTAAATTTCTTAATTACCATTAACCCACTATAGATGTTTCTTCATTAATGAGTGTCATCTCATACCTCAGTGGAGAATCTTCTTGACCTGAGCGCCTCCAGTGTTCTGCCAGGAGGTGGCGCCAATCTGGAGCTTGCTCTTCATAGCTTGTCTCATTCCCAGGGAAACATTCTAGTAAGTGCAATACTCATTATGAATTCATATTTGTAGATATTTTGCTATTTCTCTCACAGTTACCTCTTCATAATGTCCCTGGTAAACATGACTTTCACAAAATAATGCAGCATAACATTTGATTTTCTTATTTTCTCCTGATGACAGGCAGCATTGGAGATGCTGTTGTTTAAAAACTCCCCTCCATCAGAAAACTATCACTATTCTGGTAAACGCTCATTTGTTGATTGTCACAAACTTTTACAGTATAAACAAATAAAACTAATCCTGTTTCACTTTCTATTTAGGCATGGACATATGGACTTTGAGTGAACAAAGACTCTTCCATAAAGCATTTACAATTTATGGAAAAGATTTCTCCTTTATACAAAAAATGGTAATTGCCTATACCGAATTTTTGCAACTCTAAACCACCAAATATCAGAGATCAGAGTATTTACAGTTCTCATACTTTCAGGTGAGAACAAAGCAGGTGTCACAGTGTATTGAATTCTATTACAACTCAAAGAGGCTTTCAGAGAAACAAAACAAGCAGAGGGAGAGAGAAAAACAAAGTCTGGAGGAAGAGAGAATTGCAGCAATCATCAGTCAGGTAAGACTCAATTGGATTAGAGCAAATCAGCGTCGGTCTACAAGCATAAGGGTTAACCCGTGTATGGGTGTGTAATGGTTTTTAGGCTGGTTTTAATTAATTTGAACATTTGAAATATTAAATGTGAATGACATTCAGTTGCTTTTAAATAAAATTGTTTGCCCAGCCTTACCTAAAAGCACACAAAACAAGCACTGTGCATTAAAAGAACAATTTGTACAGAACCTGTTTGTTTAATGGCATTTAATTATTTTTAAATCACATTACACTATATTTGCAAAATGTGTCAAACATGATTTTGAGTTTTGCTTTGACCAGCAGGTGACGCCAGCCTGTGGTATTTGGACAACTCTGAATCAGTTGAACCAATTTCTTTGCAAATGATTCTTTGTTTAGAAAAGTTGTTTCTTCCATTGCTACTTTATAGTAGTGAAAAACACATTTATGTACAAAACATCTGGAAGCTAGGCAAGGTCACATATTGTAGCGAGCTACTTGGTAACAGTGTACTCCATCGGTTGTTTAAAATACGAGAATGTTAAATACATCGAATTCAAAAGTTTATTGCATTTGAGAAATGTTTTCACCGTGCATGACTCACATATTACGGTCACATCCTCTTCTGTAAGTATGAGAAATGCATGAGAGTAATTAGCTTTTCAAAATAGTAAGGGAAGGCTAGCCCCAACAGCACATGAGCCTGCAGTAAACTTAATACTTTGCTCTTCATAAATGCATGTGCATGTTTAGTGGTCACCACTCCTAGCCACTTCAGCATTTTATATACAGTGAAAGACCTCGGCAATACTTTTCTGGGATGATTTTTTTAAGGGTTGTTAAATTACAAAAGTGTCCAAAGTATCAAATGATTCAGTCAGTGTAACAAATCAATGATTCAGTAACCCATTCATAAAGAAGGGCACTTGGTTCATTCTTGAATGAATCAGGCCTTTGAACAAATCGCTTGAATGAATGACCCAATGACTCACTCAACAAGACACTCACTTGCTGCCATCTGCTGGTGTTTAAAATGTATTTACTTTTACTTTATTTTTATATATGTATATTAAAAAAAACAAAAAAAAAAACAACTTAATTTAAAATTGAAATTTAAAACATTTATGCAGTTGTAATTATGCAAGCATTGCAAGCTATATCTGAGCGTCAATATGCTGTGTACAAAAAAATAAATAAATAAATGCATCTAGACCTAAATACCACTTTAGTTGCTTCACTTTTTTCTGCAGTGGAAAGATCGGTTTTGTTGATTCTGATTTCATTTGTTTGGTAACTGTCATATAGCGTCTCACATCAAAGAGTTAAATTTTTTTTAGAGTTACATATTTATGCATACATTCAATAAGGTTAGTTAAAAACACTAAAGAAGTAAACTTTAGTCATATAAAATGGAAATTTCCCACCAACAAAGTTATGACCAGTGAAAATGCTGAGTGGCTAGGAATTTTGGAAAACCACTAAAAAAAAAATCACAGGGGCTAGTGAACTGCGGAATAAAATAATTTTGTGGTTAGGAAAGGAAGTGCTTGTTTGAACAGGTAAAATCTTCCGGAGAACATGTAGAATAAGATTTTCCCCACAAAAAAGCAAGCCATTTTAGTAGTTGTCACAAGATGTTATAAAAGGCAGCAGGCAGGCTATTTGAAAAATCTTACTCTTCCACAGGTTCCTTCAGCCCCGAAGATACTGGTTAACCAAGTCAGTATTGACAGACTGATTCATACCCCACCACTTCCCACAAGCTTTCCCTGTAAACAGTGTGGAAAGTAAGTACAGTCAAAATTTGCCTGTGTTATTGTAGTACTTAATAGGTCTGAAAGTCATGGTCAATAGCAAATACATGCTTGGGTATTAAGTGGCATCTATCTTCCCTTTAATCTTGCAAATTCTCTTTTTAGGATGTTCTATAAAATTAAAAGTAGAAATGCTCACATGAAGATCCATCGGCAGCAACAAGAGGACTGGAGGGAAAAACTACAGATGCACCCAAACCAGCACCACAACCTTAACTTGAGCAGAGCACTGGCTCATCCGAACCAGCAAATCCTAACCCAGACCCACCATCAGAATCACATCCTGACAAAAAGCCTGATTCAGAACTTGGTCCAGTCACAGCCCCAGCTGACTTTTCTTCAGAGCACAAAGACTCAGAGTACATGCCCCACCAGCAGTACAAGTTGCATGGCTCCCACCCAGAATCCACAGAGTGTGGCTAAACCTCCCTTAACACTCCACACGGGACATCAGCAGACATGGGGCTCCATGCACAGTGTAGACATGGGAGGCCTGCTCTATAACAGGGGCTCCATGGTAAACGGGCTCCATTTGAGCATACAGGACAGTGTCAGTAAACCATGGGCTGATACCCAATAACTGACTTGCAGAGTTCAATCAAATTTATAATAAATAAGAAAAAAAGAAAAGAAAAAAAGATATTACACATTAAGTGTTTATGACAGCTTCAGTTTGAGCAATTATTTTTTTAAAAAGTGTATAAAATATAAAACAAAGCAAAATGCTTGAAAAGTCTTTTTATTTTACACGTCACAAGACAAACACATGTTTATTAAATACCACATCAAATCTAAAAGCCTTCTTTATGTCCTGCGGAAAAGGGGGAAAGGTTAAAATATTTTCCATGACATGGATTTCTTGTAAACAGTACAGAAATGAGTGTCAATTATACCATTTAATGACCACTGGGCAGAGTTGTCTAGAGGAACACACCACTAGCCCACTCGTACATACACCGCTGGTTTCCTTGGATCAGATGGCTGAAGAGGGGGGTTCATAATGGTTTGTTTCTGCTGTTGCATGAGTTTAGGCATTTGGGGAAGAACTGCAAATAGAAGGCATAAGATTGTAGGCACTCAGATAAATAGTTCTAAGTAATTAAGTAGGCTAACTTGCCCTTCACAGGGTCCTTGATTTGTCCAATTCCCGGACTCTCAGCTCTAAACTGCCGGTCCACAAGAAGGCTTTCAATGCCACGTACTGGGTAGATGCATCTCACAGTCATCCTGATTTAAAAAAAAATAATAAAAATATCATTAGGAGCAGTGTAGCTTGGGGGGGGTGGGGGTGGAGAGGAATTATACACACATTATATGATAATAAATAAAAAAAAAAAAACACAACAACAATACCTGTATGCAGCATCTCTTGTGATAACAGGCCTACTGTCCGTTGAATACAACTCATGAAATATGATCTCATTTTCATAAGTCACATACTGCTGATTAATCTGAATAAGAAGTTGAATAAAGCCACTTATAGGTCAGATTTTAAACATTAAAAAAAAAAAA
>JAUMHE010000053.1:2602512-2621613 GCA_032359235.1 Enteromius mattozi | reverse complement strand
AAAAAGAGTAACATTATGAAATATCATTACAATTTAAAATAACTGTTAATTTAATATATATATATATATATATATATGTGTATGTGTGTGTATAGTGATACATATATTTTTTTACTTAACCTAAATATTTGAACAGTGGTGAACATATAAATTAAAGAGATTAAAGATTAAATATAATATAAGCTGCATGATGCACTCTTGCTATATAATACAATTTTCTATATACAATAGTTAGCCTTTAACTTTTAGGTTTTCTGTAAGCTATCAAGACAAGATTTGTAATTGTCTCGCAGTGGTCAAGGCTCTCAAAAGATTTTTTTTTTTTTTTGCATTGCAGGAAATGAACTGCACCCTGTTCCTGTTAGCCGGCTATGCCAAGTATGGGCAACCTTATGCCTGGATTCGATCCAATCATGAGCGCCTAGTAAACGTCGGAGGAACTGATACGCTAGTCAAAGATACACCAATGAAGCTGAAGTCCATCATAGACTGGGTTTCAACATCCCAAGGTTTTAAGATCTTCTTTATTTCACCATCTTCAACTTTTACTGGCCATGTTTTCACAAATTTATTATATACAATATTTCTTTATGTCCCCGGATCAAAGTTTGGAAAATTAAACAAGGTTAAAGATTATGTATAAATATACATACAACATTTTACAAGGATCTTACGTAACACACAGACCTTTCTTCTGCCCTGTAGGTACTCATGTATGGGACGTAGTGAGTGAGTTGGTGGGACTGTGCACCATGCCGCCTCCCGACAACCCCTTCTCTTTGGACATGGGCTACCTCCAAACCCTGTCCCTCCCAGAGCGCTTCCTGGTCACTGGGGCCCTCCTGAATTTCCTGGAGATGATTGTGGTTCAGGGAAACCGAGAGGAACCGTTCTATGATCTGGGTGAGCACAGAGCTCCAGTTACTTTGAAAGATAGGAGTCCGGGAAATATTGGATCCAAATATTTGGAGTGTTCTTTTGTCATTGTGCTCATACGATAAGGGGTGTGAGCAAGAAAAACAATACAAAAATCTAAACATAGCAAAGTCTTAGGCCTGCTTCATACATTCTGTGTCTGTTGCATATATTCTTCTTGTTGTGACTTATTTTTCTGCGTCGAGCCGCAGCGGTTAGCGTGAAGCAGGTCTTTGGCTAGATTTGACCAACTTCCTCTAATACGCGTTTCCTCTACCTTATTTCTTAGTTGTGGAAGAGTTGAAGCCACTGAGACGACTTCATTTCCAAAGCCTCTCTGAGGTCCAAAGGTTTCAAGCCAGCGACAGGACTCAAAGTCCTTTACCCGCCAAATGAAGATGGGTACTTCAAAAAAAAACATCCGAAGGGTATTAAACTTCAAAGGATCACCGTTTTTACTATTTGCCCTAAAATTCCTAGAATCTAAAACTGTAACAATGTGAACCATGAACTAACATCTTTTGTTATTTATTTACAGTACTTTTGATATTAAAGACCATTAATTTGTGTATAAACAAAGAGGTTTATTAATGACAGCTTTAGCCCGGTCACTGTAAGTTTCTAAATGTCAGCCATGGCATGTTTTTGTGAACCACGTAAGTCTTTGAAAAGTTACTACATCAGACGAGAGTATTTTAATCCCTTGCATTAAAAGATTTGCGCCCCACCATGACTTACACAGAAACTGCTCCCTCTTTAAGGACCTAATCGGTCCTGAAATTCGAGTAACAACTGGCTTCTTAAAAGCTCTTGTTTTTTTATGCGTTTAATAAATGAGTATAACACGAGACACACATTTTTCATGTATAAAAAGTTTAATATTCCATAAAATACATTTAATATTTCAATATCTACACAAAAATAGTTTTAAAATAAGGTACAAGAACATTCATAGAACATTAAACACCTCATAAAGCAGACAGAACAGATCCAACAACAGATCTGAGGTCATTGTAATTGAGATACAGTTTAATATGACTTTAAATAAAATCCATAAGGATAAAATGAAAAAAGAAATCCTTTGATGTGATTGGCCTAACACATGAGGCAGAATTTCTAATACCGTGAGGCACAGACTGTATACAACCGATATATTCTTAGTGAGCGTATGTAACAGTGTTAAGAAAATAGCTACTTTATGGTGCTGGACAATCTTTTGTACTAGGAAATGTTGATTGTTCCAGTCATGCGAAGCAGGGTGTTATCCTGTAAAATACTTGGTTTATGTAACCAGGCCACTTAAAAATACTTCCTTGCGATTTCTAATTACACATAACTGCTGTGCAAAGATGCTTCTTTTTCAAGGACATGACTCTATGCAAGCATACCTTTGAATCAGCATTCTGATGGCATAAGCTGTTCCCTGGGCTTTTTTTTTTTCTCAAAGAAAAATGGGCTGATGTAGTAAAACAACTTGCATTTACATAAATTGCGAGAGGGTGAGCCATTATGGCCTCAAAAACTGCTGGAACACAGGTGCATAGAAAGAATATTCTCATTTTAACTCTATTCTTCATTATCTGTTTGAAATTAAATCCTATGCATTAAGTTAAAAGCTGAATACCAGTGGCAAACTGAGGTAGAACCAGGCAAAGCAGGATATGGCTATGATAGACAACCAAAAACAAGAATCTCAGTACCAAAACGCCCAATTACAACCAGCCCTGATTGTCAAGCTGGTATACAATTATGCAGTACGTAATACACCATATGACTGATGGTCAAATTGAGGGTGTAATAATAATTCAATCATTGGTAATAATGTGTGGAGGTTTTGGCTATTTAAAAAAAAAAATAAAAAAAAAAAAAAGAGCACAGGAAAGCATACACTAATTTAAAAAATAAACTGAATAAATTGCCCATTTAAAGCATAAAAAGCATTGCTTCCTTTGTGCATTTGGGATAGAAACACTTTTTTTCAAAGAGCTTACTTTTATGTCCTGGTCCAGTTACTGTTTACTATCATGCATCCACCCACTTCCCACACAGGTCCTCACCTGACACCTCTAATACAAACAAAGCCTGTCTGACTGCTCATCACTACCCAGACATGTAGTGTACACACTGGAGGAGGCTGACTAGAAAAACTCAACTCTGCGACACATACATGGCTTTAAAACTAGACACTCGTTCAGCGCAGGTGAGCACTTTTGGTTATGTCTCAAAGTCCATAAGCAAACAGATGAAATTTAAACCAGCATGACTGAAGCCATCAATTTTTTACGAACCATTTTATCACTTCGGTAAATCTGTAAACTCAAATGCAGTGGCTGTTTAGAATACAGACTCCATCAAAGCTCAAAAGTTCCACCCGTTGTAGGTGTGGTTGTCCTTTTCCCCCCTCACATTCCATGCTGGAAAATCCCAAGCATCACAAAATTAATGTGGTCAAGGTTCAGGGTGGGACGGGGACCATCAATGCCAGTTGTCACTGGCAGAACCTCTTCTGGAAATGGCACGGAGGGGACTGCGGGACACCGACCCCCTCTTCTTCCAACGTACTGTAACAATTCAAAACAAAACAGTTAGAACTTTGGAACAGAAAAACAGAACGCTGAGCAAATTCAATTTTTGGTTGCATTCATCACACTAATGCATTTGGCAGATGCTTTTATCCAAAGTGACTTGCATTACATTTAAAGGAATAGTTCACACAAAAGTAAAAAATTACCCCATAATTTACTCACCCCCAAATCATCCTAGGTGTATGTAACTTTCTTCTTTCAGATGAACACAGAGTTTTTTTAAATTTATCCTGGCTAACTAACCTATAGGGTTTCTCAAATCTTACCCTGGATGTCCGATGCACTACCTGTGATTTTCTAATGATCTTTAATACACTGATTAGCATGCTCAGGTGTGTTTGATTAGGGTTAGAGCTAAACTCTGCAGTGCATTGGACCTCCAGGGTAAGATTTGAGAAACCCTGGGTTAGGCTATATAGGTTAGTTTTATGGATATATTTGATTTATGGAGCTTCAAAATAATAGGCTCTATCCACCAACATTAGAAAAGGTTAGAAAAGCCAGGATACATTTTTTTAAACCTCTGACTGTGTTCGTCTGAAAGAAGAACGTTATATACACCTAGGATGGCTTGGGGGTGAGTAAAATATGGACTAATTTCCTAAATTCCTTCAAAGCACACATTTTATAAATTCATCTCTCTCCACTTTGTCCTGCTTTAACTCACCTTTTCCCAGACTAGCTGGCAGCGTTGACCCTTTTGGTGCAGTGGGTGTACCAGAAATCTCTGGCTCTTTAGTGATCCCTTCCACTTGCGGCAACGTGGCACATCCACCCTGCCAGTCATTTAGCGCCCGCTGAAACGACATCGCCAAGCAGGCTGTCATGTCCTTCGCCCTTTCTGCCCGACTGCACCAGAACACTCTGCATTGCAGCTGTTGACCGGGCTGCCTGCAGATGTACAGAAACACATTGGGTCTGGCCGTGTGCGAGGCACAGTACGCGATATCCTGCAAGTAGGTCTTGGTGAGCTGCCTTCCGGTGCTCAGTTCTTTAACCTCAACATATCGGGGTCGCACTACTAGGGCATGATCTTTAGAAAGCTTCCCGGGGACTCCATCTAGGAGTCGATCGATGGCATCCTCCGCCTGCTCCAAGTCCAGGGAGAAGATCTTCTTGGTGCCTAAGTAGTGCACCTTGAAGAGGGGATCGCCGTGAGACAGGCTCTCCGTTCGGTCGCGACGGAATCGTCGACGCAGAGCCGCCGGAGAGTTCCTTAGAGTTTGCATCAGATGAAAAGAGGCCAGGGCCATCGTGGGAGACGATAGAACCGGAGACAGTTTTTTGGAGTCACAGGGATGCTTCTCCTGCTTATCCAGTAAGCCTCCCAGTGTGGCGCAGCTCAGGATAGCCTTGAGATCTGAAACAAAGAAGGAAGAGAAAGATGTTTTCATGCTCATGGAGGTGGAAATCTTAATTTAACATGCCAAAGAGATATTTATGCATGTGGTCCAAGTGTTACTTTTCTCAACCATGCTTTTCACCGCATATATTTAGCCACACACTACCTTAATGTTTCAGCATAAGATGACCTAGAACATTAAGTTCTTATGTGGCAACCCGACTGCAACCGTCTGTCAGCTCATGGAAAAATGGCTACAAATAAACCCACACCCAGGATCTCAGGATAGGATCCGTTTCAGTCAAGCATTAACGCACTTATGCCTTGTCTCCTCCTGCGTGCAGCACAGGAGCTTTAAATATTAAACAGGCCACATTTGCGTCTAGCAAGAGTAGAAGAACGTCCGTCGCCTGTGAGTCATCTAAGACACTCTGCTAAAAAAAGGAGGAAAACAAACGTGTGTGTTTGTGTGTGGACACTGAGAAATTATTTCTTTACTTCAAATTAGCCATGTTTAACTTTACACCATTCTAAAGGCACTTATTCGTAAGATTGTGTTCATATTTTAAAAAAATGGATGGACTAACACAAATTCTGTCAAAGATGAGCATGTACTAAGTAATTACTGAAAAATAAATCTCTAATATCAGCTGATTATGGTCATTATGGTACTAATATATCATGCATCCCGAGTTTCAAGCAACTGACCAAGAAACTGACCAAGAAACTGATGACCCTCATCTATGGCATATGACAAGTTCCTTTCTTCCCCTTATTCGCTCAAGCATTACCCTTAATTATATACTTAGTGTGTTGAAACATGCACATCACCCTTTTCAAACATGTATTTGCACCAACCCGTGTTGACATGCCCTTGAGGGCCTCATTAGGTCAAGTCTAAATGCACAGAGGAGTGTTATAATTCTGCCTTGCAGAAGTTATGCAACACTGGCAGCTGGTTTTTCTTTTGTCTCGTGTTCCCAAAAACATCTCACTTTTATTCCCACATTGTGCTGGCCATGTGGCTGATACCATTGTGCTGCATTTTATTTTTTCCGCTCTCTTTTTTTTCTGGCCCATTATTTCAGCATCCTCAGATCCTTCTGATGTTGGTAACCACTCAGACCTCCAACTGTTTTTAGCCCCGATGCCTATTGTTGAGGAGAAACTTTCTACAGGAAACAGCTTTAGACGACATCCCGCCACCTTAAAAATATTTCTTTTCCCAAAGACAATGGTGTGTAATAGCGTGTCATGTGAGAAATGCAAACGTGAAATAACATAGACCGATTTTATCTACTGGCAACAAGACACACAAACAACCTAGCACATCTGTAAGGAAATGACCGTTTCTTTAGAATGCCTTTGTGAACTCTCTCAGAAATGGCAGATTTCTCATTTGCTGTAGAAAGAGACACTTAGATATACTCAGGATAAGAACATTCATAGTCAAATACAGCTGCGTAAATGTAAAGCAACTCTGATGGTTATCTCACAGCCACAGACTAATATATATATATATATATTCTTTTAAAAGTTGCAGTCAAAAAGCACAGCTTTAACTGGAAGTCTATATTTAACTTTACTCAGAGGTCCTTACGTGGTCGTTTTCAACTCTTCAAGAGTTAATTATTAAAAACCAGTGAAATTACTTCATAGTGGTTCACCGATACTGCTTTTTAGTAACTGATGCCAGTATGGATACTGCTTACTTAAATCAGTATAAACCAAACTTAAATCAGCTTTTTTCCTACCTTAGTTTTAATGGCGTTCTAGTCAGTTAAACAGCGGTAAATGACATTAACATAAACACTTATTTTACACAATATTTCTTCAATTGACTAATGAGCCTGGGCAGACACCCATCACTAGTTCACATTCCATTAGGAAACTTATATAGCTACACATATCTATTAAATATTCCGGCAAAAAACTAATAAAAACAGGCTGAGACCAGTGACCACGTTTCAGTGAGTCAGGCTGAAAGACTTGTACAGCTTAATTAATAAGAGATACATATTTTCGTCAAGACTTCCTTTCCAAATCCAAGATTTGTCCGTGAAAGACTCTCACCTTTCATGCAATCTTCGCTTTTGGTCCGGCACAGGTAAATCATGCGTCCTCCACAAACAGCTGAATGCAAAGTCCAAACCCTCGTAGCTTTTATCACCTCGTGAAACTTGTCTCACCTAAATCGGCAAATGCGCTTCAGCATACGCTGAGACAATCGCGCTGTTTCTCAATGTCGGCGGTGGAAATGGTTGGAGACAATCGCATGTTCTCCTCGGCGTGGGCAACGCGGCTCTGCTTACCTCACTGACTACGCTCTGACAAACCCAATGAGTCAGGCGCGCGTCTGCAGCGCTGTATTTGAGCGGCACGGGCACGCCTCCGCGGGGAGATGTGAGACAACCATGAGGACTCGGCGACGTTAACGAGTGCTGGAAGTGTATGAGGAGGGTGTGCCCTCAAGAAAGCGTCAGCGATGTACCCAAAATAAGATTCACCAGGGACAAAGACAATGTATCTTTGCGCACGGTCGGCGGAGAGAGAGAAAGTAAATGCCACTGGTTGTCAAGTGGATATGTAAATGCACAAGTACAGATAGCATCGAATGATGACGAGCTTGATGTAGGTACAGACTGATAAGGAAACAAAACACCTGCCTGTGTTTGTTACTATATTTAGTAATTATTTGCACGTTCACTGTTGACTGGTACAAGCTTACCTGCACGCACAGGTGATAAAATATAAATTACTGACAAAAACATTCATAAAGTATGAACTTATAATATACAATTCATCGTGTTTATAGATGTTAAATGAATTGGTATCGGTTCTGTTGTTAATGTATAACATAAACACAAGTTTTCATTCCGTATGTTTAAAAAAGTAGTCATGTTAATGATGGTACACTCTCAGAAATAAAGGTACAAAGCTGTCACTAGGGCAGTACCTCTTAAAAATGGACATGATTCTGCCTAAAGGGTCCATTTTGGTACAGTAAAGGTACTTAAAATGTACATGTTTGAACTTAATAGATACAAAATGAAAAGGTACCACCCCAGTGACAGCTTTTGTACCTTTATTTCTGAGAGTGTATATACAAATAGCGCAACTATTGAGTGACTAACATGGGTTTATCGAATTCATTTAGCGAATTAACACCAATGCATAGCAAACAACCTTCAGAGTTAGTGGAGTGAGCAATCTAATAATCAATTAATGCCAACTTCGCCTGTTGACTCCCATATACGGAGGTGATGAATCACTAATAAGGCATCCTTTCTATTGAGCAAAGTTAACATTAGTAAGGGCAGAAGACACCAACTGTTTCTTTTAGGAAACTACACGGGAAGTCCCACATCTTTTCCACTTGCTGATGCCCCCTCAAACTGCTACTCACACATTTTTAAAACTGGCTGTAATTTGTTCTTCATATGCTTTCCTGCACTCATGTTTATGCTACGCTCTCTCAATGCAATACTACTGTTAGTGTGTTGTATTGTATGAGTGCTGCACACTCCACTACACACTAGTAAACACCATTTCCAGCAGTCTGGGATTGTGAATTTTTATCAACTAAATAATAAATCTCATTTTTTTTAAAACTAGTGTCTCTAAAGGAAGAATATGGGATGTCTTTCGCATATGTTTGATGCTTTTAACATTTTAAAGTTTTATTTAGTTTTTTCAGTAGAGGTACAAGTGAGTTCATTCATACCATGTGTGCGGACTGAGGAAGGAACACTGAGCCCCTGTGTAATCAGCAAATAGGTGGTTTGGGAGACACACCCTCCAAAGTAGCTCTTTTAGCACAGCAGTGCTATTATACAACTGCCAGTGACGCCACCCACCAACCCCAACCCCCCCCCCCCCCACCCACCCCCAACAAAAAACACACATACACACACACACTCTAAATACATAATGAGTCCAATACATTCAGTACAAACACACTGTCTTTCACATAAACCCAACATGAAACACACAGTGTGCCAGGTTCATTGCACAGTGCCAATGCAGGAATAACTGAACAATTGTCATGGGCAAAGCATTTGACGTAAACCACTTCATGTTTTTGCCAGTAGGATGGCAATGAGCAAGTAAAGCATCATGCGTGCAAAAATTATTCATTTAACACCAACTGCTGTATAAAAATAAATACAACCATTTCTGGATAAAACGTCATATCTGTGATCTTTTTCGGTGATAACACTGATCTTAATCTAGTGACTATTAAGGTTTGTTGTTTTGTTTAGGGGTGGGGTTGCTATTTGTGGAGCCTGAGAACTTCAGAAAAGCAAAGCATAAAAAGTGCTTTCTGCTTTCTTTTTTCAACCCAACATCTTAGGTATCAGAGTAACCACCCACTTCTTGCTGAAAGCCTCCATATCTTATCTCACAGGCCTTAACTAAAACTTTCCAAGAAAAACAAGAAAATCAAAAAGAGCAGACAGTGCCAACTCTAAATGGGAGACATTTTAATGAACCAAAATGTGATTGACGTAACTGCTCGGACATTTTCTTTTCATCTCTATAGTATGCAAGAACCCATTTAAGTAGATGTTTGATCCAAAGTGCAAGATATTATTAATACGATCCTCTTGGAGCAACCTGACTGATATTGCCTAAGGGTGATACTTCAGTTTGCTCAGCTTGAGTTGAAGTGGTCTAACTTGCTTTACATGAGCGTCTGAATGAAATTTTGAGTTTCACAGTGAATATTCATTAACATGTCCAAATGCATTCTTCTAGTGCCGAGTCATCATGCTTAATCATAATGAGGCCAAAAAAAAAAAAATACAGTGCCTGCCACTAATATTGGCAAATATAAGCAAAGGTGGCTGTATAAATAAATATGCATTGTTTGCACTTTTGATCTTTCATTCAAAAAATTCACTAAATTCGATCGTTGAAGTAAAACAATTGAAAATGAGGAGAAAACGGCCACAAATCATGATGAAATGAATGTTTTTCTCCAATACATGTTGGCCACAATTATTCTCATTCAATTATTGCAAGATAAGTTTCTCAAGATAACAGCCCTGAGTTTTCTCCTGTAATGCCTGAGAGTTTGGAGAACACCTGATAAGAGATCAGAGACCACTCCTTTATGCAGAATCTCTCCAGATCCTTTAGATTACCAGCTCCATGTTGGTTCTCCTCTTTAGTTCACCTCACTCAGCCATGGCTTCATTTTGTGCTAAGTGACCCATTTTTGTGTTGATTTTGAGTTTTTTTTTTGGATTATTGTCTTGATGGAAGATCCTACCATGCCCATTATGAGATATCTAACAATCAGCTTTAGATTTTTTAGCTGTTGGTATTTGATAGAATCCATGATGTCATGCATCAGAACGAGATGTCCAGGACCTCCAGCAGAAAAATAGGCCAACAACATTAAAGATCCAGCAGTATATTTATCCATTTGAACTGTTCTTGAAACACTCCTGAACAACACGTGGTGATGTAGGGGCTGTCTGATTATTTTTTTATTTTATTTTTTTTAAGTCTTTCTTAAGCCCAAGACTCAACTAACCTCTTCAATTCTCCAGCTGTGATCCTTGGAGAGTCTCTGACTTTCCTCCTCACAGTGCATTACGAGAGTATAGACAGACAGATTTATAACATCTTTAGTTGATTGGAACCTCTTAATTATTGCCCTGATGGTGGTTATCTAGATTTTCAATGCTTTAGCTTTTGTCTTACAGCCACTTTCTATTTTGTGAAGCTAAACAATCTTGTTCTGCTCATCAGAACTTCATTGTTTTTTGTTTTTTTTTTGATAGATGATTAAGGAAACTTGGCCTTTGTTCTCTTTATATTTATAATCCCTTGGAACAACAAGCCATGGCTGGACAATTTCATGCTCCTAGTCTCCCTGTTATGTTAAAAAAAAAAGTAAATATGAATGGGAATATATTTCAGAGATGTTTTACTCCTAAGAAATTTTAGGGGTGCCAATAATTGTGGCCAACATGTATTTGAAGGAAAAATATATTTCATCATGAGATTTTCTCCCCATTTTCAATTGTTTCACTTCGGCGATAGGTTAGAATTTTGTGAATTTTTTTAATGTAAGATCAAAAGGATAAATTTAGATTTATTTTCACAGCCACCTTTGCTCATATTTAACAAGGATGCCAATATTAGTGGAGGGCACTGTATTATTCAAATGTAACAGTGAGAGACGTACAGTACGTCATTCACAAGTTGCACGTTTTACATAATTTTAAAGCGATAATACCTAAAAACCATCTGTTTAATGAACTTCAAAGGGCAACATAGTACAAGACTGATAGCTATTATGAAAGAGATGTTGTGATGTAAGTATATTTCTATTTTAGATTGGAACATAAGTCATTTATTAGTACTGGACTTTGTCTGCTGTAGCAGATTCAGAGACAGCTGCGTGCTGGAATATTTATGTGTGACCTCTGACAAAGCACTGCTGCTAAATTTAGTAACAGGTGAGCGAGCCATAAACAGCAATATTGGATTACTTGTGACAATTTATGCAGCATATCCCACATAATGTTCTTAGAGTTCACAACCGTACAGTTACCTGCAGGCATGGTGTTTTATGATTAGGATAACATCAATCTAATGGTCTAATGTAGGCCTACTGCGTAATTAGATGAGCTTCTATTAATGTTCTGTTGTTTTAGAACAGATATAAGCAGTCTTCTTTTTAATCAAACAAGACAAATAGCATGCTAGATTTAGCTGACAAAACAACCCTTAACACATGCAGAAACATACTTTTCTAGGCATTTTAGATAATGGGATTGTGTGCTTTATTTATAGTTTCAAACATACTGTGTTTTATACTTTATACTGAATTTTAAGATTTCAGTGTCATGTTTTCCTGTAAGATGAATGCTTTGTTAAATGGTTATGCAACAAAGTACAACTAGATCACTCAAAAACATGTTTGTGATAATGTCAAAAATAATGCCAAATATTTATGTCAGCACTCTGGGTCATTTTTAGTCATTCTTTTAAAAAATACTATATTGCCAAAAGTATTGGGTCACCCTCTTCCAGTTAACACATCAGCCTACTTTAGTAATTTCCATGGGTGCAAACCTTAATATTTATGCATATAATGATATTATAGGGAATTGTGTGCTTCTGATTTTATAGTAACAGTTTGGACAGGACCCTCTTCTATTCTAACATGACAATGTCTCTGTGTATAAGGCAAGGTTCAAAAAGAAATGATTGATTCTGTCAGTGTGGAAAAACTTGACTGGTCTGCAGAGAGCAAAGTGTGACTTTAAATCCAGACCTGAGCCAATAACTTATCACCAAACACCAATGACTTGTACATATGGGTACAGTCATTTTAGACACTTCCAAAAATGTTGCAACAGAGATGGAAATTAGTAAACACATGAATATGTTTCCATCTTTGTTGCAACAGGTTTGGAAGTGCCTTTTTCTGTTGTAAAGTAGGGGTCTCCCAATACTTTTGTCCATATAGTTTAAGTACAAGTCATTGGTGTTTGGTGATGAGTTTTTGGCTCAGGGTCTGCATTTAAAGTCACACCAGAGATGTCCAGCTGTCATTTTTTTTTAAATCTTGCCTTATTCACAGAGACATAGTCATATTAGAATAGAAAAGAGTCCTGTGCAAACTATAACTATAAAATTAAAAGCACACAATTCCCTAGAATATCATTATATGCATAAATATTAAGGTTTGGAAATAACTAAAGAAGTCAGATCTGTTCATCGGAGGCGGGTGACCTAATATGTTTGGCAATATAGTGTATGTCACTCCATCAAAAAAACTTCTTTAATTACAATGTGAAACAATCAGACAAATAATAGACCTCAATTTTGTTCTTGTTTTCTTCATTATTATTTTTTTTCATTAGAAGTTTTTAATTTACATAGCTAGCCATTTTAACAAAACTACAGCTCTCACATTATCTAAAATAAATCCTTCTTGTTGGCATGAGTTAGTGTGTGCACACTATGTCCATGAGTGCCTCTACTCATGTTTGTCTGGATGTGTAAATAACACATGTACTAGAAATGTGTTTGTTTTGGCTGCAAACACACCCTGAAGAACAGCAATTTCAGGTTATTTCTGGAGGTCAGTGTAGTTGTCCATGACAGAATAAGTTTTACCTTTATGTACTACTTAAATACAAATATATAGTTTAAGTAAGAAAAACTGAATTTCTGAATGGCTCACTCACTGACTGAAACAGTTAATGTCTAACAAAAGCCACAGCTTGACTAGCTCAAATCACTGTTAACGTCACATGACTAATGCTAACTACGTCTGGACCCTGACGGCAGCATTTGCTCAGCCTATTTCCTCACTCAGATACGACGGTGATGACAAACACTTATTCTTCTCCTAATATGGGAAAGAGGGACGTTAGTTCTGAATAACATTTTTTTTCTTTTCCTCACTCTTAAATTTCTTGCGGCTCAGTTACATCAGCTAGATTATGAGCTCACTTCCTTTTTTATCTGATCTATATATAGAGTACATATATGTAAAGCAGACAACAAGCTGTAAGATAAGTAAATTATTTCAGCTTATTTGACAAAAAAAGTGATTTAACTGTAATACCGTCCAGATAAATAGTGATTTTACACAAATCAGAGCTGACTTTTTTTGCTTTTCAGTTTATGCTAACCATATTTTTTGATTTTTTGTTTTTTTTGTTTAAGGTGAGACACTGCTGGTGAATAGGGTAAAAAAACTTACTTAGCTAGTTGATTGACTACATTGATAATTGCAAACATTCTTTTTCTATTACAAGTTTAAATATGCAAATGAGGCATTATTTTATGAAAAATGTGCTAATTTGCATACATTTCTAGAACAAAACTCTAAACACTGGATGAATCCAGTTGCTCCATAAATCAGAAAATACTTAAGAACAGACAGAAAACAATACATTTTGACAGTTTTTTGGGTGAATAAAATGTTGTATATTATCAAGGAAATTATACATGAACAAATCGCTCTGTAAAAACCTTCAGGATATAGACAGGGATAAAAATGTAAAATTTGGTGTGTGTAAGTACTACTAAAGTGTAGGAGAAAAAACACATTTTGAGAAAACAGGCTTAAAAATATGCATTGTACTTGAAATCTATTGACACAAATAGAAAAAGTGCTATAAAACAAACACTTAACAGTGTCTTTTGGATGTTTTCTTTCCACTAGCCTGACAAAATATTTGATGAAAATCCAAAAATCTCAAATTTGACAGTGTCTCTGCTTAAGGGATATCTACATTAAAACCTTTATTCGGTTGCCTGAAGCTTCTTCATGTCAAATTTAAAGTGATGAAAGCACCCTGAAAAAGATACTATAGTAACACCACATCACCACATATAGTCATAGTCTAAACAGGAAAGGAAGACCATTTCCTGCACTGTACAAGATCAGGAGGACAATGCATTATATAGTATATAGGCTACAAGTGGACCTTCGTGATGTTATTTGGGTGTAGACTGTTGTTATTTGTGCACTGTTTACTTTTACATTATCTACTGTTAAATACATGCTACGATGCCTATTTTTAATTACTTTTTGGATAAACCAAATTCTGCATAAAGGTTCTTGCATCCCATGTGCAGAGTGACTGTGCCTCTGTTCTTCCATCTGCTCTTTATGAGGTGTGTATAAAAGGGTCTTAGGCTACTGGTTGTGACGTCATGGCTGCTGTTTTTCCATGAATGCATGAGTTTTCTAAGTGCTGTAGTTAAAAGTGTTAATGTCAGTTATATAATGGATCTTGGCGCTGCCCTGGTACTAATGAGCGTATACCGAGGCACCATGCAGCGTAAAGAGAAAACTACATTCTCTTCTTTTATGTTGCCAAACCTTTAACATTTTCATAACACCGTTGATCACTCACAGGTCCTCTTCTGCGTCAGTGATGGCCTTGACATTTATACACAAATACAGCTGTTTGTAGTATTAAGACCAAGAGGAGAATGAAAGTTTTCCATATCCTAAACAGAACTGTCTGACTGGCTTTGGATTTATAAATAAATTTAACTCTTTGGTTAACATTATATTAAGAGATTTTTATCTTCTGTTTGTTAATTTCATACACATATCCAAATTTTTTTCAAGTTTAATTTTTTCAACAAGTACAAGAATGTGAGTTGACCAATCAGACAACAATTGTAGTCCTTACAAAGCAAATAGCAATAAAAAAAACAATTATAATTGTGTGGAGCTCAAACAAAATGCACTGAAAATGTTAGAAATTGAAATACAGTGGTGAAGAATTAGCCTTCCAAGGCTGGCCTACAAATTGACGGCTTTGATAAAGGATTGGCATAACGTAGTAATTGACTCTTCGCCCATTCGTTACTGCAACAAGCCATGGTGCTTTCAAGTAAAAAAAAAGTGTCAGCTTTAAAATGCTATTTAATTAAGAAATTCCAACAATAAATACAGTTTTGTGGCTCTTAAATGTGTCACTGTAGCGTGTCATCTCTTCCTCTTTACTAGTTAGTTATAGCACGAAATAAACGGGATATATCGCCCTCTGAAGAGCACTTTGGAGTGAAAGCAGTCATGGCCGCCACGTTAAAGGGTTGTTCCAAACCGAAGTGCTTAAAACTGGCCACTTCAAATTGTACAACACATGATTCTTTGCGCTGATTCTTTCCATGATGACGGCGCCTCCATATGGGCACGGGATGATGACACAGAAGTTCAAATACTTGCGTATGCGGCACGTTGAGATACTCTAAAATGGGATAAGATGGCTCTCTGATGTCATCAAAAATATCTTAATTTGTGTTCTGAAGATGAACTTTTATGGGTTTGAAACGACATGAGGGTGAGTAATTAATGATAAAATTATCGTTTTTGTGTGAACTAACCCTTTAACATCTCAAAAAAATGTGTTTTGGGGTTTGGGGTTACCTTATTAAGGTATTTTGTCTGAAGATGTAGTCTGAAGTTTCTATTGCATGGTCTTTCAAGTTTTTCTCGCCCTCATGCCTATATTCAGCCTACTCAAGGATACAGAAGACAATTAGCCGTTTCTGTCTGAAAAACCCACCCGCGCTCATCCCATTGAATAGACAGAAACGCAGTCGCTTGCAGGCACTGTTTCACCACTTGTGGCTGAATCTTTTACACAGGGCCTACGTGATCTGAACGTCATAGCTGATGGAAAACGGCAGCATTTTCCCCCTCGCTTGCGTTAGTCAGCCTCAGACAACGGTTCAGTCAGCAACGCCGGTTACTTCAACACTGGACCTGTTTTGAGTGGCACGAGGCCAGTTTCTGAGAGCGAAATCTGAATATAACTGTTCCAATGAAAGCATCTCCACCCAGTCTAGTGCCTGAGCCTACGAATCTATATTTAGCAGCACACAAACTCTGAAAATACAGTTTACACCCCTGAGTTGAACAGCGACTTTGTGGTGGAATGTGTAGCCTATTTATTGTAGGCCTTAAATTTAATGAGCTAATGTCGTACTGTCAAGGAAAGCTATAGGATCATATTATGAGCCAGTTACATATGCAGTCTAAACACTGAATTTAGATCAAAAAGGACAGGCACTGGATACATGTGTAAAATGCAACGATTCCAGATCTATAAACACTTTTGGATTTGTTATATATAACAAATTCCTTCTTGTTCAGCCATATTCTTTCAATAAACGGAGAATAAAAGGCCTTAGATTAAAGTAACGGTATCGTAGGCTACCAAATGGTCACCCAAGAATTCAAATCCTGTCATGGTACTTACCAACATTGTTTAATACCTTTTTTTTCTCTTTAAAAAAGAAAAAAAAAGTACCAACAACATTCTTAACAGCATTCTTTAAAGTATCTTTTGTGCTTTATCAAGGGAAACTCATACAAGTTTGGATAAATGATGACGGAAGAGTCATTCTTGGGATTTGAACTCCATAAAAACATGTTGTTGGTTCAAGGTTATTCAGCTTTTATATCAATAATAGTTGAATAGAGGCCTACCTACGTCATTTTTGAATGATTCAGGAATGTTAGAGGGAGAAATAGTTTAGTCACTTCATCAGCAAGTTAATATTAAACACCGTAACGAACGTCATGTTACAAATAATAATGAAAGTAACTGTAAAACCAGCTGTCATGAGTCAACCTTTAAATATGTGTCTGCAAAATAATCATTCAGACGATGACATGCGTATACCTAGATATGGATAATAACAAGCGTCTATCATTAAACACGTTGTAATCTACTGTTTTAGGTTAATTTACAAAGGTTTCTATACTCGCATAAATGGCCAGTAGTGATGACGGCACTGTGTTATCACATCAGAACCTGCAGATGGCGCTGTTTTAGTAGTTTCTAAGTGCCGCGTGAGAGTCAAAGCAACAAACACATCCCTTCCGTATTTTCATTCAATAATATTCAGCGTTGACAAGCTCTCCGATTTTGTTGCTCAGCTTGTTATTATTGTTGAACACAGGATGGATTTTACAATCCGGGCCGCCACGCTCGAGGACTGTAAGGACATCTCGCGGATGATACTGGTGAGTGGACGTGCCCGCGTGTCTGGTGCGTGCGTCCATTTGTGACGATTTTAGAATCTTGTGAAAAATTGTAACACCGATCTGCTGCGTCACAGACAGCACGCGTCATCTTTCATTATCCCCCAAACGCTGCTGTTGTTTTAACGTGTAACGTACGTAAGTGCATCAGTGTTGTTGATGGCAGAGTTACAGTAAGCCATATTCATTTGGCACACTGTAATCCGACACTTTCTGTCATCGAGCCTGGGAAACGTGCAGCCGCCTTCACTTGACTTGCAATAGTTGATATAATATGACTATCTGTACAGTGGAAACATGATCTCATGTACTTTCTGTACATGATGCAATATGAGTCTTGATGTAGATTGGATAAGAAACTTATTATTAGCTTATTAGTCATTCTTTTATTTATTTATTTATTTTACTATATTAATGTCATTATGCATGCATCATGTGCTCGAAAAGTGAAGTAAACTGCCCTGTCACTGAAACTGTTACTATTGTCAAATCATTCATACTAGGAACTGGCCGAGTATGAGAAAGTTTTTGACCAGGTCAAGATCACACAAAGAGGTAGGTGTGATTGTCACATCTCTCCCATAAAAGTACAATGATTTGTTTTTAATAATTAATTCTGTGGATTGCTTTGGTAAGACTTTAAAGCTGATACCAGTCACGCTTCTCTACTGTAGATCTGGAGCAGGATGGATTCTCCAAAAACCCTTTTTTCCATGGAATTATTGCTGAAGTGCCAGAGCAGCATAAGTCTGGAGAAGGTGAGAAAAAAAGAACCTTGATTTAGTATTTATCTTGGATCAACAATCATATAAAACTGCTGTCCTTCTGCATTGCCCTGCAGCAGGAAACACATTTGTTATCTAATCTGGGCATGTGTGTCATGTCTACCCTAAGTGCATAGTTGTTACATAAGCTTGTTTGCTTTTTTTCTTTTTGAACTTCCTCACATTTACGTATACACTGTCCTCCAGAGGTTTGGAGGCACCCTTGAAAAGTGGGATTTTGGACAATATTGGCATGAATTCTTTTTCATTTGTGATAATTTTGCACGGATAATGGACAACACAAACTACGAAAACATATTTTATTACATAAACAGTTTTGATTTATAAGAATATCCACCATTAACAGCTATTACAGCTCAATCTGGGCATCCGAGCTGTCAGTTTATTCAAACGTTGACTTGATATATTACTCCAAGCCTCCTGAAGTATTGCCTAAAGATTATTCACACTGACTGGACACTTCTTACGGTCCAGTTTCTCCCATAGTAGCTCATCTTTGACATGTATATACTGCCATTATTATGTAATCAAAATGAGAAGTATGATAAGGAAAAAATGATAAGGATTTATGCTGATATCAACCAAAACCACACTTTGCTAGGGGTGTTTCCTAACTTTTGGAGGGCAGTGTATACATTTTCTGCAACCTTGCCACAGCATATATATTGTTTTGGCATTTATTCATGCATGACTTTACCTGCAGGCCATCTAAGATGTAGATGAGTTTGTTTCTTTATCAGAACAGATCAAATTTTGCATCACATTTCTTGCCCACCAATGGATCCTGTCGGTGAATGAGTGGGTGCCATCAGAACGAGACTCCAAACAGCTGAAAAAAAATATACACTGCTCACAAAAATAAAGGGAACACTAAAATAACACATCCTAGATCTGAATGAATGAAATATTCTTATTAAATACTTTGTTCTT
>JAUMHE010000053.1:2534846-2593151 GCA_032359235.1 Enteromius mattozi | reverse complement strand
TTGGAAATATCAGTTTACATTTCCAAACATTATTTTTGTCATTAATTGTAATAATGCAGTGAGATTATTGTCTGCACGAGGATTCTGACAACAGCCAGTGCTCCACACAGAGATCTGATCAGAAAATCGTGAAAATACTAGCGGCCTAAGACTTTTGCATAGTACTTTATATATATATATATGCAGGTTGCAATTTGTGAAAACAAGCAGAAGGGGGATGCTTTTTAAGTTATTTTTTAACAATGATCCGTCTTTTTAGCCAAGTAAATGGGTGTCATGAAATGTTTTTAATATGACGGAAAATGTATTTTAAGTGATCACAATTTAATAGAAACAGACAGATTCTACAGAGAGAGCGAGCAAAGAATAGTATCAACAGAGCTTTTTGAAGTGCTCTAATCAGATCATGTATTTCAAATCATTTGATTCAAAAGGGGATTTCAAAGTGCATTTTGTGAATCATTTGATTCAGAATGGGATTTTTAAAGCAGGTTCACAAATCATTTGCTTCAAACGGGACTTCATAGCGCGTTTGGCAAATTATTTTATCCCCCCTGGCAAATCGCACCTTGTATGTATGTATATGATATATTGTTAATAAGAAGTGATTCATATAAATGGATGTGTATATATATATTACTGACCCTAAACTTTTAAATGGTAGTAATTTCTTCATTACATCATCTAAGCACAAGAGTAATCTCAAATTCCTGCTTTAAAAGAGTGAAGAAAAGAAAATGGAAAAAGTATTATGGGTGAGAGGCTGAGAGAACAAAGAAAAGCCATTAAAAGAGGACAAAGACTGAGAACACGGAGTTGGACTGAGGGAAGCATGAAACAGGGAGAAAGATAGGCTGCAAAATAATAGAGAATTAAGAAATTTATTGAACAGAATTGACAGAAAAATTATATCTGGAACGATAAACTATTCCGGTGATTTATGAGCATGAGAAAACACCAGCTTCCAATTAAAAGAAGTTCCACTGGAATAACAGCGGTTCTCAGGTTGCTCAACGCATTCGGAATTATGTAAGAGAAGAAGAGAAAGACAGAGAGAGAGAAAGAGAGAGAGAGAGAGCGAGGGAGGCTGAGAAAAGAAAAAGGAGGATGTAGAGAAAAGGATATGAAACATGTGATGAAAAGTAAAACAGGAAAAACAATGAGACGCGGCTGTTTCACAAGAACGCGTGTCAGCATATTCAGGTTGGCGTTTGCGACGTGTCGACATGTAGAGATAAAATCTTCAGGCAGGAGTCACACAAATAGCAGAAAGGTAGAGTAAGAAGTGCGCCAAAACAAGACACACAAGCATATAATCACGATACAAATGACAGTACAAAAGAAGCAGCTTTCAAACAATGACCTACCGCAACGCAAGACAAAAAGTGTAACATGACTACAAAAGCCACAGTGAAAACCATAGAAAACTCCACCACGGATATCACAACAAGCAAAAAGAATAGAAACTTTATTTATATTCTTTATTTACAACATACCTTAAACCGCCTGGCCAGGAACTTGTTTTTCATCTCTAAGAAGTTTCCCTTGTTGGCTTGAGTTTTGAAAGGTTCGTTAACGATGGCGAACTGCGGGTCGTTCTGGATGTCCTGCCACCGCGCATAACCATGGCTTCAACAGGGTCAAGGATCAAACGTGTCTACATAAGCTAGACCATGACAGGCGTTCATACCTAAACATCTTTATTTTCTATAAAAGAATAACAATTCTGCTGTCTGTAAAGAAAACTCAGTTTTTTCCATCTGACTTTATTTCCTTGTTCTTCTTGGCTTTGTGCTCCAAACAAACTGTTCATTTAGCAAACGCAGTATAAATATACATTAATGGAACTGGATTGTTTCTACAGCGACAGCAGCCTATCTCCAAGGATACCACACGATGCCTGCCAGCAGCCAGAAGTCGTGTCGCCGGTGCCAGATCTCATTGATCTTGCCTGATGAAATGGCCGCCCGCTCCTCGTTCTGCCAGAGAGTGTGGAGCTCTGTGCATAAAAGAAGCAGAAATCACTTACAATCGGTTTATACCTGCTGACGAATAAATAAACAAAGGGTAACAATCCTCCGACAATAAAGCTAGCGAGCGTGTAAATCGAGTTATCGAGTCATAAACTACTTTAGAGTGTGCTTAGTGTTTGCTTGAAGTGTTTTCTCAGCGCCGGTGAAATGTTTACGAAAGCTAAGCATAAACCCCTTGATGTTTAGCTGTTCTCTTTTAAAGTTGAAAATTAAACTATATACAGTGATTGGCTTCTGGGAACTGGAACTATTTATAGTGACTCGGGCTGGAAACAAAAATCGAAGAAATAATAGATCAGACAAATGACCACCAGACTGCTGAAAGATAATAAAATGAATTATGGCTGATACCGATAAGCCAATAAATGTTGTGTTAAGGCATAAACTAATAAATGAAAATTTGAAAAATTTGATACTGCTTTGACTGTATTAATAATAAAATAATTTTTAAATATTAAAAAAATATATTTTATGAACTATAATGTCCAGAATTGTAAAAAAAAAAATATTTAAATCGAATAATTATTATTTGTGTTTTTAAGTGAGCATTAGATAATGGCGAATGTAAAAATGTGAAATGAGCACGCACACTTAAATATGAAATATTAACCTTAAAAACATCTACTATTTGCTCAATAACCAGTGCAACGTACATCATGAAATAAAATATTTACAAATGAATTTAGTTAACCAATAATGGCATTTCTGAGTAGTTATATGTGTAGATATGTGTCAGGTGATGATTCATAGTAGATGAAAAATAACTTGGTGCTGGTCATTACAATCATCTTCAAATAATTTCCCAGAATTTGTGATGAGAAAATGGCACTCCTACTCTTGAACTCGCCCTTTATATTCCCAATACTCCCATTGCAGTATCCACTCTCACCACATACCAATTACTCATAGTATTAGTCTCGCAGAGAAATATTGATGTATGCACTTATCCGGTATCTGCACACAAAACATAAACACACAAGTGTGCGTTTACATACTGATTGCCCATGAATATAAGCAGAATGCATGAAATCATAGGTTTTCGTATTTCAGCATTTTAGGAAATAATCAATGGTGAACGATGGAAACTAATCTAAGGGAAGCCTTTGTAAACCACTGACAGATGAAATCACTGCTTGCCGTTCCTGGTAAAACCGCTCAACAGAAGCTGAACTGCTCTTCAGAATGTGACCTCACTGTCATGTTACCTCGACAACACACTGCTCCATTGAGTTTTATCATAACAGGACATGCTTCATTTTACATGAGCGAGCACCTTTACGTAATGCTGCCATAATTACTGTGCTTGTCAATAGCTGGCAAACAATGAACTAGTGTGATGTTATAAGGATAAAAATGGATAAAGGTCACGATGTGGCAATGAGTAAGATGGCCAGCCAATTTTAAGCTTTACAATAAGTGATGTGATCTATTAAACTAGCAATACGAATATTGACACTGCATCCTTAAAGCTGCAGCGTGTCATTTCTGTGCTATTAGCAAAAAACAAGTTTGAAAAATGTTTTTAAACATGGTTCAGTTAGCCCCTACTGGCAGATGCCATAATTACACCATTCCTCCACTGACTGCTTTTCAAAATTAGTTGTGACATGTATTTTGCTCATGAAAGTGCTAAAAAAAAAGCAATTTTCATATATATATATATATATATATATAAATATATTTCAAAATAGGCCAAGAAATAGTAATGGCTATTGACAATGTAGGAAATATATGAAATATAAGTATAATTTTTATTTTTTTAGATGTAATGCTTATAAGGAATAACTGGCGTAGGTCATTGAATTCTCAGAAAATAATGCACACCTGAGGTGGTGATGCGGCCACAATTATTTTCAGTTTTTTTCTTTTTAATAAATTTACAGACATTTCTAAAATTCTGTTTCCACTTTGTCGTTATGAGGCATGGAGTGTAGTTTAATGAGGGAAAAATGTATTTTAAATAATTGTAGTATCAGGCTGCAACATAAAGTTGAAAAAGGTGAAGGTGGTCTGAACACTTTCTAAATGCACTTTATATATGTATATATATTTATATATTTGCTCTTTGGTGGGGTAGTGTAAAGGTCAGGTGACTAACACTTAGCACCACCCTGGGCAGATGAATTTAAATGCTTACAGACAACTTCAGTGTATTAAGTCTCTCAATACAGTCAAAATGGCACACAGCAGCTTTAAACATTTTTATTGTATTTACCTGTGAATCCTCCGTCTGCGATGTTGAACATAAACCGTGGACGCTCTGTAGGTTTGCCGTTACCTTTGGGCACCTCCTCCCTCTGCCCTCTGACCTCCTTCACAGCATCCTTTTCACCCTTCACCTCCTCTGTGAGCCGACAGAAGAAAGAAAAACATGTTTACGTCACGTTTAGTTATCTATTCCCTACATTAAAAAAAAAATGAAGGCTTGAATTGCACCATCACCTTTAGGTGTTAAATAGACAGATTATATAAATTTTGTCCAATAGTTTTTCATTCTTCACTATGCAACTATATATAATATGCAAAATGCAAAAAGGAAAAAAAAGAAAGAGTAGCATTGTAACATTCACCTTTTTTGACATCTGAGGGTTGATCGAATTTCTCTTTCTTTTCTGTTGTTTCTGTGGATGGAGATGTCAGTTCACTTTTCTCTTTTTCTTCTCCAGCCTTTTCTCTTTTCTCTCCCTTGTCCCCTTTCAAAGCCTCTGTGATGACAGACAACAATTAACCACAAATCACAATACAATGACCGACAGGTACTACAGCCAATCAGATTTCACTGCTACTGCAGTTACCTCTGCTCTCATCTTTAACAGATGGAGAATCTGACGTTTTCTCTGGGGAGGCCTCTTTTTCAGTGCTCTCCTCCTCTTGTTTTTCTCTCTCACTCTTTTCTTTTGGAGAGGACTGAGAGACGGCAGGGCTTTCTTTTGTTTTTGAGTCATCAGAAGCTTTTGCTGGACTTTCAGATGTCTGAGCTTTTTCACTGGTTACAGGGTCTTTTTCACCCTCTTTCACGGTGGTGGAAGACTGGAAGAAGAAAAAGAAACATTCTTTATTTAAGAGTCATATAGACCAAGTTACTGTTTACAAACAAATGCTTGCAGAGGCATTTCTAGCTTCTTCAGGCACCACGAAATGGCCATTTAAGCTGTATCCAGCCAAAATCATTTTGTATCAAGCAACAAATGAATCAAATAAAAATTTCATTATTTTATAACAGATGTTCATTATGTTACATTATAGCAGATGTTTAGCTAATGTACAGCTGCTAATGAAGGGTTTGGGACTGTTTGCTTCCTGCTTTTTCAGGCATTCTGGAAGAGAGCTGGTTTGCATTACATGACCAAAAGAAAAAAAAAAAAAGAAGAGAAAATGTCCAAAAAGTGCTTTGCATGAGGTCAAAACATCTAGTTTGTAGAAGATTTGGGCCTTCAGATATGCTGATTGAATGAAAGAATGCATTTTATTGTCAGCATTATGCACATGTACAATTAAATTCTAAATATTACAATTTATTGCAATTTATTTTCATGCAATAAATTGAAGCAATATTTCACAAAATGTAAATTCTGTCAAAATGAACGGTTTCCATTGTTTTTTACCCCCAGCACTTATAATTATATGAAATGTTTCTTGAGCACCAAATCAGCATATTAAAATGATTTCTGAAATGACACTCAAGACTGGGGTAATGGCTGCTGAAAATTCAGCATTGCCATCACAGGAATAAAATACATTAAAATAGAAATAAAACAAAGTTTTTTTTGCACTGGTAGTAATATTTCATGATATTACTGTTTCAAATAAATACAGCCCTAGGGGCACAAGAGATTACAAATACATATATACCTATTTAACCAACCCCAAACCTCTGAACGGTAGTGTATGCAACGCTCTAAATTATATGTATCACTTTATTATAAACTTGTCAGAAAAACCTGAAGGCACGATTACTGTGTGATGTCAGAAATTGTATCTCCATGAAACACGTAAACAGACACACATGCTGCTCCACACTTTCTGAAACAACAGATTTATACAGACAGGTTCACATGAGGCTTTGCTAAACCTACATATTAAAATAATCCCTGCCACACCCTCACACACACACAGGATATGGGTTTTTTTATTGTTGTTGCTTCAGTTGTTATATTAGGCATAATGCCCTTTTATAACCCCTAAACCTAACCACTGCACAAACCTTTCATTTATTTTCATTAAGACATAATTTAATATGCCTTTCCTTGTTGGATGGTCTTCACAATGCAGGTGATTTCAGGTTTTGCATTTGTTCCACACATGCACACACTCACCTCTCCATGTTCTGTGCTTTCCACACTCTCCCCCTCCTTCCCTTCTTTTGCTTTTTCCTTCTCTCTCTCTCTTTCTGGTTCCGTCAGGGATTCACACTCGTCTTTCTCCGCCTCTTTCGAGCTCTTTTCTATCTTGTCGGGAGGAGAGGGAGTGGCTGTGGGAACAGGTTACAGCAGGTAAGGTCTCTGTGTGTGAGAGATTCTCTCTTCGAGGTGCATATGAGGGTTGTGGGTGGATTTGTACCTGGTTTGGAGGTGCATGGTGTGTTGTTGCAGCTCATTTCAGGTGTGGGAGTGTCTGTCTTAATGGCAGGTGAAGAAGCTCTTGAAGATTTCTTGGAGTCCATGGTAATCTCTGGCTTCAATTCAGGCATGCTCCATTTCCCGTTAATGTGCTCAAACTCTTGCACCTGCACACAATGTAAAACACACCTGCCTCTTCAATAAAGTAACTCAAGTGCTTGTGTCAATCAATCAATCAATCAAGTCAGTCTTTATCTATCTATCTATTAGGAATGCACTGAACTGAAATTCTTGGCCAAAGCCGAACATAATGAATATACTTATAACTATACCAACAAAACACAATTAATAATTGTTTTGGCCCATTTTTGAGACCCCCTTCTTGAATCAGGCATGAATTTTTTTTCCTGTGCAAATAAATGCAGGCTTGCTAAGCAGAACAGAGTTCTTTCAAAACATTAAAAAAATATTACAGATATGTAGCGCTGAATAGGCAACAGTACATGCAACTTGTGTGTGTATTAAAAAACATGCTCTGCAGTTTATTTATTTATCTATAACAGAAATGCATGATATAACGGCATGATGCAATGGTTTGTGCCTAAAACAGAAGATTCTAACAGCTGTATACAATATAAAGTATAGCATGGTAAAGCAGCATTTAAAGATTAATAATCTAAACATATAGCCTAATACCTGTCAAAAATTTGCTCACCATGGCTGGATTTATTTATGCATGTAAAATCAGTAAAACTGTGAAATATTAAAATTTAAAACAACCGTTTTCTGTTGTAATGTTTTTAAAATGTAATTTATTCCAGATTTCTTTTTCAAGCAGTCATTTCATTAAACTGAAGTAAACAGTTATGCTGTTTTACATTTTTGTGAAAATATTTATATTGAATAGAAGCCACAGCATTTTTTTTTGTCAACTTTTGAATGGTAGTGCACGTAATTATTTGATAATTTGTCTCCAAAAGAACTATCATCACACAAAACGTGCCAGACCCACACTGACCTTCTTCTTTACCAGAGACATGACCCCTATCCGCGTGAGAACCGGCTGCCTGCAGAGCCCCTCGCGTGGGACACCGTCAGCGAACGTCTCTGAACCGTCAGCCACCGGTTCACAGAGGTGCCTCATGAAGAGCGACACATATGCCCTGCCAGAGAAACATAGTAAATGGAAAAGAGAAAAGTTTCCTTAGCTCTGCCCAAGTCTGAAGTTTACACACTTCTGTATCAAATGACATTTTCCAAACACATTTACTGGTAAAGAAAGTCATACTTGAACTCTTTTTCACTCTTCCCGCGGAGGTCTCGCACGAGCCACTGAGAAGAAAAGGCGTCCTGAGCTGGCATCCCCCATCTCATGATGGCATTCAGGAAGGCTTTTCTCTGGCGCGTATTGAAGCCCAATACCTGACCAACACACAGACACACGATGACCGATTGCATTTTTATGTAAATTGTTTTAATCTAATCAGGTCTTATACGAAAAACAGACATGCTTTTATTGACATTATGAAACGTTATTGGGCAGTTCTCAAAACTGGAAAAATGCAGCCCTTGTTATCTCCAGCTCTATGTCAGTCAATTTAATTATAAGAGGCACGCATCCAGAGACGCTGTATATACTGGACACGCAGGCGACCTCCAGATAAGCAAACACTTGGAAAATACACTATAAATCACATTAAACTGTGACCAATAGGCTTGTGTTGATTTTACACTAAGCATGCATCTTTTAATGGCCATTTACAATAGTTGTGCCAACACAAACGAAAGAGTAAAGAATAGCTGCACGACACCTCAATGTTGCCGCCCACTCTGGCCAACAGGGGTGGCAGTGGTTTATCCTTCTCGTTTCGGAGCTGCCTGCGTGACTGTCTGCGACCTGGACGAGGGGAGAGGAGAGTCAGCCAAGAGATCAGTTCAACATGTCCATCTCACTGAGCCAGCATCAGGAAACAGGGTTACAGCACAGGAAGGATACATTATCCTGAACAGCTGCAATACATAAACTGTGAATGTGCCTCCAGAAGAATAGCAAAACCTGACAAAACCACAAGACGTCCCAACAAGGTGCCAAACGGAGCAATTAAATGTCTTAATTAAAGTCTAAAAGGGGTCAGAAGATGTGGGGCTTTGCAGTTATATTTATACATTTGTGAGAGAAGCTTGCATGATTTAAGTCGCAATGTCCATAGCTCATACAGTTTTTAATGTCATTTTTGGTAACTAGAATAGGAACACTTATTAACTATGACTTTTTCCTCAATAAAACCCTAATTTGCTGCTTTGTTAATAGTTAGTAAAGTAGTTGTTAGGTTTAGGATTAGGGATGTAGAATAAGGCATTAATATGTGTTTAATTACTATTAATAAATGGCTAATATTCTAGTATTATGCATGCTAATAAGCAACTAGTCAGGAGACCCTAAAATAAAGCAGTACCTAATTAATTATAATATATAATTTAATATTTGAATACTTAAACAACAGTATATTTATAAATAAACATTAATAAATGCAAAAAAATTTTAAATAGTTTAATACTTTGGTTAGGAGGGTTTATATATATATAGATATATATATATATATATATATACAGTCCACAGCATTAACATGAATATTTATTTATAAGTTTAGTATTGTTTTATAAATGTAATATTGCATAAATCTAATGTTATTCTTATTTTTTCATAATACATTAACTAATATCAAATTGTAAGCTAAAATTGTATCATTTATATGTAGAAATAACAATAATATAAACTAATTAACACTGTAAACATTTTATTTATTCTTAGTTCAGTCAAACATTATTCCAACCAAACTGTAAATAACTTAGAATAAGTTTGGTTGATTTATAATAATTATATTATATTTTATTATTAGTTATAACATTGTATTGTCTATTTTTGTTTCTATTAAAAACAATATGTTAATATTAATTGTGAGTGTGTCTGTTTGCTCCTCACCCTCAGGTCTCTCATCAAAGTCCTCATCTTCCTCCTCTGAGCCCACGGAGTATTCTGATTGGTTATCTGAAATGTCAGCATGCCACTCTGTAACAAAATATAGAAAAGAGCACTGTCAGTAATAAACAAACCACAGTACAAAATATGTTTAGCAGCGGTCAAACAATTTCCATTCACTAGAACCTTCAAATGAAGCCCAACCAAAATCTTATATATCAGTTTGGCAACCCTCTCCAACAGTGGAAAAAGACAGATGTGACTGTTTCAAATTTGGCTCTTTTGTGACAAAATGTTCTGTATCTCCACTTATCTAACCCTGCACAGGCATTCTGCTCAAATTCAGCTGCCAGAGAGAATGATTTAGACCTACAGGAAAACACAGTGCTGTTTAAACCAAAATGAAAACCCACAAATGTCAATTATTGAAGCACGGCAGCTGTTGAATGTTTAAAAAGTCCAGCAGATTGTTTTCTGTGCGTATGTAATATATTCTGCAGAGGAGATGCTGCAGTATTATGACCCTGCAAGTCAGGCTGCTTGCATACACAAAGAAAAGTATGTGTACCTAGAGTTTATCTCAGTTATCACTGTAATTATGCAGCCGTAAGCGCCTTCAGAAAACCAAAGATTCTATATTGTTCCTTTCTGGAGAAAACCTCCTTTCTCATTTCCGTTATTTGTCTTTTTCCTGACCATTTTGTTTTTCTCTTTTTTGACACATAAATGAAAAGCTGCCACACTCCGGCATCCCCTGGGTGTTGTGGATGTAGCCATTTTTGAGTTAACTGCATGTGGCTGTTCTAACCTGACCAAAACAGCAGTGTGTGGGATGCAGCCTTTCTGTCCCACTCAATCAAATGTAACGTAGTAAACCACATGCCAAAAATGAAGCTGCTACAAGATGTAATTTCAGAGATTTATGTGAGATAATACGCTGCATTTATACGACAAGCACAAACATGGTTTATTGTAATAAAAGGAAAGAAAAATGGGCTAATTAAACTTCACTGGGCTCCAAAAGTCTGAGACCACACTGAAAATCCAGGATTCAAAATTCAATTTGACTAACTTAAAAAAAGAAACATTTTGAAATGTTTCAGATGAATGACTCTTTTCAAGTCACTAATCAAATGATGGAAATTGTTACATAGATCATCCTTTGTACAGAGAGTCAGATGTTCTTCCGTTTATGCTATTTGATTTGGTCTCAAATAATGCAGGAGAACATGATCTTCAGGTTTTACAAAAATCAAAAACAAAAAACCTTCAAGAAGTTCATGGAGTTCAACTGCTACTGTTACTGAAACAAATGGTGCTTTTCCACTGCGTGGTACGGCTTTGTACAGTTTGGTACGCTTCACATTTATTTTTTTTTTTTTCGTTTTTAGTACCACCTCAACTGAGGTTCCAAGCGTACCGTACGTTACCAAAACGTGACGTGTACACTCTGCTAAACAATGATTGGCTGGAGAGAATCATCGCTGAACTTGCATGAGACACACACTGACCCACTAGATTTAAATCAGCACAGCCAGCAGAGGAACGAACAACTGTTTTGAAGGAGCGCACCACATTACATGACTAGTTACACGAGTAAGTATGGTGACACAAAACATTTTTCTATAATGTATGGCAGAAGAGTACTTTGACCTTAACGCAGTAATATCATCACTCTGAAAACTCTCCCTCTCCCTCTCACTTCCGTCAATGTACAACCAAGGAGTGATGATATTACTCCACCAAGGTCGAAGTGCTGCGAAGTGCTCTTCCGCCATACATCAGTTTAATTCAGTTTAACTTTTCACTCAAATTGTTACACCGAGAAGACAACTTCTGTAGAAAGTACTGTACCTTGGTCCTCCTGAGCCGCGTCGTTGTAGTTGACCTGTTTGCGGACTCTCTTTCCTTTGCCGAGATTGCGGGCCAGATCTTCCTGCTGCTGTTCATAGTGATGCCTCAAGAGTTTCTCCCAGTAATCAGGATCTACATTCTCTTCCTGCTTAATGATCTCTCTCTCGATCTCCTCTATCTGGACACAACAACAAATGACATCTCCTTACTATCTCATCTGCTCCTCAAAGATACCAATAATATTTCATAAAGAGGGGAAACAGAAACCAAGTCTACTGCTTCTCAGATGTTTCTCTTGAAAAAAAAGACCCCAGTAATCTCCAGTATCCTATAGAGTTCCAGAAAAGATCTATATGTAAACATAAACAGTTTATGTTTCTTATACTCACCAAGTATGAATATATTTGATAAAAAATACAGTAAAACTAGTAGTATTGTGAAATATTTTTTACAATTTAACTCTTTTATATATAAATGTGTTTCCAAATATACTGTAATGTATTCCTGTGATGGCAGCGCAGCCATTACTCCAGTCTTCAGTGTCACATGATCCTTTAGACATCATTGACAAACTTCAAACCTGCTAATTTGGATTGTTACAATGTTTTCTTATTATCATTGCTGAAATTGCTAAAGTTCAAAAGAACAGAATTTATTTAAATTAAGTATTTTGCAGCACTTTTGATTTTAAAGCATCCTTCCTAATTATTGTAGGAGATCTCAGAAAAAGTCATAGAAAAATGTAATAACTGTTAAATCAAAATATGCTTTATGGCTCTATTTTTTCAGGATTATTTCAGGAAATATTAATGAGGTGATTAAATGTTAGTCAAATTCCTCAAAAGCCTCCCCCTTGGATACGCCACAAAAACATCTCCCACCTTGTCATCTTCTTTGACAGTGTACTGGGCCACCTTGAAGGAGCTCAGATACTCGTTCATGTTCTGCATGTCAGAGTCGTCTGTGGCGTCCTGGCTGCGGTCTAGCAAACGCTCGATGGCGGCATTGTCGTAGTGAATTACGCTGCTGTCATCATCCTTATTGTCCCCTGCTGAAAACAAGAATCAAACAGGTGAACCTTCAGTACAACAGAGAGTTACAGAGCTATCAGAAGATAGTTATTCTCCTGCCAGGCTGTTACTGAAAATAAGAACTTGTTCTTAATTAACTTGCCTAGTTAAATAAAGGTTCAATGAAAAAGCTTTTTCATAACATTCAAGCAAAGACGTTCATTAGTTGAACGATGTTCTGGTTCATTTACTTTTATACATTAATCAATTCAACTCATCAATCCCACCCTCAATCTCATCCTTGAAAAGCTCCTCTGTGCCAAACTTGAGGATGTCGTCCAGCTCTTGTTTCGACATGGATCCAGCTTTTGAGCCCAGACCGGGCCGCACCACCAGGTGTGTGAGCATCATCTTTCTTTTGGCCACCTGAGTGATTCGTTCCTCCACCGAGGCTCGAGTCACAAACCGATAGATCATCACCTTATTGGCCTGACCAATACGGTGAGCTCGGCTGAAGGCCTGAGAGAAAGAGGTACGATTCAAAATAAGTTTCGCCTTGTAACCTCACAGACACTATATTAAAGTTGAAAATGACCTTTCAGTGTGTAACACAGCTCTAAGTGAATGAAAACATCCTTCAAAGTTTTCAATCTGAAAGTGCACCTTGTATAAAGTTATTGTCTCTCAAAAAAAGAGTCGACTCTGAATCATTGAAACGAGTCATTTTTAAAACGAGTCCCAAGCCGTTTCATATATCGCCCGCCCACTTGTTGATCTGAATGAAAATGCAAATTCATTCTTTGCAGCGTTAAAAGCTCACAAACTCTGCTTTAAATGAAATCAAACTATCACTGGAGGGCTTTGGAAAAATGAATCGTTAAACGAATCGCTTGGGAGTCTATGAACAAATAAGGTAAAAATAAAATGAATATTATAAGAAAATTTAAGTGTTTTTTGACTTTGCATGCATGTCAACCTGTTATTGGGGACTCCCAAAACCAAAATAACCCTAACCTGAACTTTTCATTACACATAACTGGGGCACTTTAAGTTTGTACTCAAACTGTCCACTAGGTGGCACATGACTAAGAAAACACCAGAACCAGTGAGAGTATGTGAGCATTGGCTTGGACTGTATGAGACAATCCTCTTTTTTATATTTACCTGAATGTCATTGTGAGGATTCCAGTCAGAGTCAAAGATGATGACTGTGTCTGCAGTGGCCAAGTTGATTCCCAGACCACCCGCTCGGGTAGAGAGAAGAAAACAAAACTGACACGCCCCAGGAGCTGTGCGATCAACAGAGAGAGAAATCTGATTTAGATTTTTAATGAAAATATTATGTGGTAACAATGGGCTGTCCACCAGTAGAGATTTTGCTAAGCCGATAATATGGTTTATTATAAATTGTAAATGGCTATCAGTGAGAAAGATGACACTGTATACACACATGATGAATAAGCATGGGGGATGTGTCCCAAACAAATCAAGATGAGGAAAAACTTGGTGTCAAAATGGGTTCCCCAGTAAAAAAGTAATACATTTAAAATACATTTATTTCATACTAAGTATAGTTCAAATCTATTAACATATTTACTGACAGATAACTCAAGACCTACTGATATATTTTTTTTTATTAAACTTTATTTGGAGTATTACTTGTGCACAATCCATATTTCTTATTAATAAGCCTAAAATGTGTGTTTATGTCACTTTCAATGAGGATTGTGTAATATTGCCCTTTAAATGCAAAATATATAAAGTGTGTCTAAAGTATACTTGCAGTAGTTCCACTTTAGCACAATCAAATATACTAAGTATGTCTTTAACTGGACTTCAGCACTACTTCCACACAATTAAAGTACAATAAGTACTAAATTAGTTGTTCCAGTTTAGCAGACTTTAAGTATACCAGTTTAATATACTAAAAGTACAATTGCATGGCATTTTATTAAGTGCATAAATATGAAAACGTATACTGAGCATGAAATAAATGTAGTTCAAATACATTTAAGTATATTTATTTTTCACTAGGGTTTGACTATTGCCATTTTATTTTTAAAAATTTCTTAAAGTTATATGAATTTGTTCACGGTGTGATAGAAGATTTGCTCATAAATTTTGGCCACCCAAAAAGTCATCAAGTCATTATAACAAATAACACAATGATTAAAAGAAAAAAACAATAAATCCACCTCAACACCACAAAACTGCAAAATAAACTCTCCCACCAAAGCACAATGCAAAAGATATAATTATAGCACCACTGTTGTTCGAATGTTTATATATCTTTCAAAATTGTGTAACATTCAAATTCAACAATGATTCTAGACTTTATAAATGCTTTAAACAGAGATATGACGTCCCGACCGTGTCTGTTCTCAAGTCATTTTGCTATTGTAAATTGCAAGTTTTGCTTACACGACAATAAAATAAATCAACTGCCATTTCAAGATAAGACATTCGGCATCTGGCATAAACTATCCTGCACAACTGAAAACAACTGACTCAACAGATCCAAGAATGGATTGAGTCTTACAAACAATGAAAAATAGTCTCTCTAAATTCACATTTATCATCAACATTTGGACTGGGAAGAGAGAGGAATAAGTAAAGACCACTTTGTGATGACATCTGAATAGCTATTAAAACCAAATCTCTAGCTGAGTGGTTCTCAAACCTCATAGACCATCTTTCTTCAAACCAGACCATCTAAGCACAAGCTAACGTTTAATGTTATAATATACTTTTTCACATAGCACCCGGAAGCACCACAAGATTACTGCTCTAGCTGTATCCAAAACACACTACGGTAATATTTACTTAGACAATTTATGTACAAAATATGTATACCGGTGCGCTGCTCTTACCGTTGAATCTGTCGATGGCTTCCTGTCGGAGAGCTCCAGTGATGCCTCCATCAATTCGCTCATATTTATAACCCTCATAATCCAGGAAATCCTCCAGCAAATCCAGCATCTTGGTCATCTGCGGGGCAAACAGATCAAGTTCATATAAGATATAGTAAGACAAAATACCACCTCTGATCAAATCAGACCATTCAAGTAACACCTAGTTTGCCATGAGCTCCAAATTAGATGAATGATGATGAACAATACAAACAATGACAGCCAATCAGAATCTATCCTGCTATAATGAGCAGGAGAATTTTGAAGCAGGAGACTAGTATCGCTATCTTTATAGTTACCATTCTTGATGTGAACAGGGCTTTAGGGTTACTTGCATGTAATTATGTGCAATTTATTGTTATTATAATAACTGGGTCATTCCTGGTCTCCGGTAACATTTTGGCTTCATGATTTTTAGAAAAAAAGTTACATGTTTTTCTTGTTTTTTGCATTCTACCAAAATAGTGACATGTTTAAATATATAGAACACATACTGGCCAAGCTCGGTATTCTATTTGAATTTCCACCCTATTAGCTTCACATTCCACAGTTTTTAAAAACAGGGTGGAATCTAACAGGGTGGAAATTTTTGAGCTAAATTAGCTGTAGTTTTTTCAGTGATCAACATTTAGCTCCCTAACCTTCTACAGATAAACGTAATGTTTATAACTATGTCAGATGTTTTTTATATTTTTTGATGGGACCAACATTCTCCATAATATAGCCTTACAGGTAGGGCTGGGTGATATGGGCAAAAATTCATATCTCGGTATTTTTAGGAGGAATGACCGTATACGATATATATCTGGTATTTTTCCGGTCAAAAGCCTTTATTAAACCTTTATTAAACAGTTTTTGAGCAAAATATAATTCAAACACAGGGGTTTTCCTCCCTGTTTACAAATAAACAGCTGCACAAAATCTTTGATAAATAAAATACAGTACAGGTTGTTTCTCCCGCTTAACACTATAAATAAATAAATCGGCTGTTAGTGCCAAATGAGCCACTTTTGCGAGCCGCTCGGAAAGCTTCCCTCTGACCTCACTGTACATTTGCGGCAGAGCTTCTGATGCAAAGTACTTGCGATTGGGTAGCTCGTATCTTGGGTCAATGGTTTTTAGCAGCGTTTTAAAACCCTCTTTTTTCCACCGTTGCTATAGGAACCGTGTCTTTAGCAATGTGAGACGTTACCGCATTAGTTACATCGCGCCACTTGCGACTTTTCTTTTCGTAAGGCACACTTCGGGTAAAAGATGCTCCCAGAGAGCTTTGTTTCGGGGCAGATGTCTTGGGTTGTGGCTGCGTAGTCTTCGTGGCCGAAGTCGGAAGTTTTAAATCCGAACCATCTCCAGATAAATGAACCATTGTTTTTCTTTTTACTGACCAGTACGTTTTCTGTGTTGACTGGCGCTGCGTGTTCCTCCATGTCGCGTGCCACCTTGGATGGGTCTGTTTCGCTCAGAACGCGCACGCGCATGTGTGGCCTCAAACCATATCGATATTAAAGATATTGGATAATCCCGCATGGAAGAAAATTGTACAAAAATAAATAAATTTTCAGATGATTTATATGCTTGAGTAGATGAAGTTTAGCCTAGTCCATAGCATAATTGTAAAATATTTTGAGGTTTTTATCATTTCATGGTTTATATTTTTAGTGAAAGTTGATTACTTTGCACTGAGGACATGATAAAATTGAACGCATATATCAACATTTTTAAAATTTTTAATGTCTATTATCTCTGTTTAAGTGATAAATTAGACCTAACAATTTAATTTCAGCAATTTCTTATAAATATTTGACTATTTTAGAGAAAATATGAGTACAACAGGAATAACCCAGTTAATACATGACACATTTGTAACAAGGACACATTAAAATAATGTGTAACCACTTTTCACATTTCCAGAGATGTGCTTTGCGCCACCTGGGGGCACTAAACAACCACAATTTGGGAGCTTGTGCGCACCGCAGCTTCTTCTGTGTAAAATACAAGCTAAGTGAAAGTATTTACGTATGTGTTTGTACCTGAGAGAACACTAGCACTCGGTGGCCTTGCTCTTTCAGTTTTCTGAGCATTTTCTGAAGCAGCATGAGTTTCCCAGAAGCCTTAGTGAGACCCGCACCTTCATACGCTCCACTTGGTGTTTTGGGAGCTTCCTGGAACACAATAAGACAGCCAATGATACCCATGTGCACAATAAAAAAAACCTTTTCAAACATATGAACTATTATATTAAACATTTTGTCAGCATTGAAATCAAATCTTCTGACAACAGGTGGCAGTATTTCACACTACTTAAGTTCTAAATCTAAAAAAAGCACCAAAGCACCAGGTTTGTTGCTGTCAGAAATAAAGTGTGTGTTCTTACAGCAGAAGCGACGGGGAAGAGGTAGGGGTGGTTGCAGCACTTTTTTAGGTCCATCATAATGTTGAGCAGAGACACCTGGTTCCCTCCTCCCTTAGAATTCAGCGCCTCGAAATTACGCGTCAGAATGAACTTGTAGTATTTTCTGTTTATACACAGTGTGCACACAAAAGCATGAAAAAAGGCTAGCGCGCATGGTAAGAAATGTATTTGAACAAATGAAATATTTTTATTACTTCCTACTGCTGATTATCTTGAGATAACAAATACATGTCAACACGTTTTGTTTGTGAAATCAATGTTGAGGACTAACTTCTGCATGGGGCTGAGCTCCACTCGGACAATCAGCTCAGTTTTAGCCGGCATGTTCTTAAACACGTCAGCTTTGAGTCTCCGGAGCATGTGTGGGCCGAGCAGGTCATGCAGTTTCTTAATCTGGTCCTCTTTAGAGATGTCCGCAAACTCCTCCAGAAAACCCTCTAGATTACTGAATGACAGAAATGAAGCGAAGTAGTGAAACTTGTTTTGAGTATTGATATGTGTTGATGTGTACATACAGTGGCCTCAAAAAGTATCTGGACAGCTCAGATAGACAAGTAATGTAATATAATTGCGTTATATAACAAAATACTAAAGTCTAAATACTTCTTGCCCACTTTTATAGTGTGTTTAAGCATATAAATGTGCTTTTATGAGTATGGTCGTACTTGAAGCGGTTGGGCGTCAGGAAGTTCAGAAGATGGAAAAGTTCTTCCAGATTGTTCTGGAGTGGAGTTCCTGTTAGCAGCAGCTTATGGTCTATCTTGTAGTCGTTGAGTCTCCTGAAGAACTAACACACCACAACAACCGTCTTCAGTTAATAAAACACACACAAAAATCTGTATTTCATTGGAAATATACAACGTGCTCACGATAGAATTATTGAAGAGCATGAAGAGCAGGACTTGTAATTTATGAATGTGTAGATTCACTTCAAAAGTTTGGGGTCAATTTTTTTGATAGATTAATATTAACATTTTAGGCACGGACTCTTGTATCACAGTTAACAGTTATACAACGTATAACAGTTTTCAGTATTGATATTAATAAAAATGTTACTTGAGCAACAAAAGATTTTATTAGAATGACTTTTAAAAGATTACATGACACTGAAGGGTGGAGTAATGGCTGTTGAAAATTAAGCTTTTTCATCAAAATATATTATAAAACATTTTTTATAATAAAAACATTTATAAAAAATTTTACATTCAAATAATTATTTTTGTATTACTGCATTTGATTAAATTAATGCAAGTTGATGTGTGCCTAAGAGGTTTCTTTTTTTCTAATAACCCCAAACTCTCTCTTAGATACTGAATGAAAACATGTAATGGCTTAATTATGATGGTTTATTGCCGGTTTATTTCTGTCATTCTCAATCTATGTTGCAAAGACCTCCAAGAAGTTATTTCCTGTGCTATGTTAAATTAGAATGAATCACTGAAACACACAAACAAAGAAAAACTGAAAAAAACTAAGTCGGCGTACCTTGGACTGGTTGTTTTTGAGGCGGTGGGCTTCATCCACTACAAGACAGGCCCATTCAATGGACTTGAGAACATTCTGGTCTATGGTCACAAGCTCATACGATGTCAACAACACATGGAACTTAATGGGTGCTTCTCTCTAAAAGGATGATGGGTAGAAAATGAAAATAATGGTTAGAGTAAAATCACTTCTTTCTATAGCACCAAAATGACATCCTTTCTCTCTTCTCTCATACTATGGCTCCTCTCTTTCTGCCACACTTCTCATCGTTTTCCTTCTCACATTGTCCATCTTTGCATTTCACCTCTCCAATCAGCAGTCATTCCTTCCCCTTCCAGCACTCATCTCCTCTCCTCCTCACCCGTAATTTGAAGGCTTTCTTTCCTCCCTTCACCGCCGTGTCGTCAAAGGTGAATTCGTTCTCACGGATGATGGCTCGGCTGTCCTTGTCTCCGGTGTAAGTGACAACGTAGAAGTCAGGAGCCCACATCTCAAACTCCCTCTCCCAGTTAATGATAGTGGACAACGGAGCGCTTACCAGGAACGGCCCTTTAGTGTGTCCCTGGAGAGAGAAATGGACAGAGAGACATGGAAGGATGCACAGAGAGGAACAGAATTGGAGAGAGAAATTTAACATGACGTTTAAAAGTTAACATGTCATTTAAAATACACTTTTGTAATCTGTCCGTCACAGACCTCTTTAAATAGCGAGTAGAGGAAAACAATAGTCTGGATGGTCTTGCCCAAGCCCATTTCATCAGCCAGGATGGTATCTGTTCCCTGTGCCCAGGAGAACCGCAGCCAGTTCAGCCCCTCCAGCTGATAGAGATGCAGCGTCCCTCCAGTCTCTGTCACAAAGTCCGGCTGCTCCTCATACTTGATTGTGGGCTGAGAGAAGAGAGTTGGGTAGAGAACTGTTTAGAAACAGACCTAACAGCTTGAATGAACTGAGGACATTGTGCTATGAAGTAGATGTGAAAAATTTAACCTCAGAAGTATTTAAAATAGAATGAAAGAAAGCAGAAAAAAGTGGGAGGACCCAGCTGGGCTATTGAGTGGACTAAGAGTGACTCACAAATTGTGGTATGCTACAAAAAACAAAAGAGGAGGCTCAGTCCCGCTCCAGGAAGGCCAATGTACAGTTTAGCTCCAACTCTGATAAAACCCAGCTGAACCAGCTAATCAAAATCTTTGGAAATGTCCAGGCCGGGTGTGCTGGATGATAGCCTTTCAGGAGCAGGATTGGCCACCCTGTTTTAAAATGTAGACATAGACTATCATACAAAACAATATTAACCTTGCATTCAGTCTGAAGTTTTATATTAATTTTTTTCCAGTATATTTAGGAATTTTATACAGCTTTGTGTCTCAGGCTGTAATGAATAGCCTACATTATTGTGCAATATAGGACATGCATATCTGAGATGCTGAGCATTGTCTGTTATGCAGGCACAGCATCGCATGTCACAATTTATTACACAATTAATACTGATAAGAAAGCAGCAGACAACTAAAGCGATCAACGACGGTGAGTTATTGTTATGTCTGGCCTCAAATTATGTAAGCAACTAGATGCTTGTTTTCATGAGGGCAGGTCTGCACTGTACTGCAGAATGTGCATATTAATGTGCTACATTGTGACAGTGTAATTCTTTCTAAATATGATCCTTTTTTTTCCCTGTTAAAGTGCTGGGAAGCTTTTTGCTTGTTTAATTTTTTTTATTTTTTATTATCAACAGAAAATCTAAGTAATGATAAATTAAATGAATTAACCACAATTCATTTTGTGATTACAAGAGTTAAAAAACTATGTTCTTCAATATAAGCAATTTATATATTTATTTATGATTTAACATCATGTCATGATGTCATGTATATGTATATGTATATGTGTGTGTATTTATATATATATATATATATATATATATATATATATATAAAATTACAAATCATAATTTGTTGTGTTTTCTTTTTACATTAATATAAATGTTCATTTTATTTACTAAAATGTTATACTAACATTAAAATATTATTCATAATTATTAATAATAGTTAAACACTTCATCATATCCTCATTCCCTGGCTGAGAAGCATGATGATTCATCTTAACTGCAGGATATTACCAATAGTATTTTAAAAATAACATTATACATATATGTTTAAATAGATGACTAACAGCTAAAAGGATTAGAGAACACCATTCTGACTAGGCTGTACTTGTTTGACAATCACACATTGTAGTAAAAATGTTACTCGGCCTTAAAAACATTATTCCTGAACCACTGGAATAAAAGAAAAGGGTGACACCAACATCATTAACAGGCGTGCTTGGAGCATCATCATTCTCCTCTCTCCTCCTCATCTTCCTTGGCTTCTCTGGGTCCTCCTTCATCACTTCTTCCCTGTGAGAGAAAAACAACAAGAAAACACTGCTAATTCTACTATCCAAAATGCATTGCTAGAAAACAAAGATTCTGTGAGAAATCAAACTCTTATGAAACTTTTTTGAAACATTTAGCCATAACTGCACCTGTGTCTCCAGTAGGCCGTTTTGTGTGCACTGAACTCAGGGATGTCCAGCTCATCTCTCTCCCAGGTGCACTGGTCATAGGTCAGATCTCTCCATTTAACCAGGTAGTGGTAGTTGCCCTTCTTATCCACGCTGTGCACACACATACAAACATATAAAATGAATATTCAAATTATTAGTATTCACAGTATGTGGTAGATCAACACAGAAAACACACACCTGTGATTGATTATCCTGTGCACCATCATCCACTCAGGCTTGATGCCATATCTGTAGTACTTCTCCTCTAGAATGGCGTATTGAGGGTCTTTGGCCCTCCGCTTTTCACTCTTCCCAGAATCCTCTTCTCCCCCAGAGCCGTAGTCCAGACTGGGTGGCTCATCCATATCCGTTTTCCTCTGATAGTTCCGGAACATCACAGAATGGAAGATCTCGAGCTGAGAAAGGATAGATATGAGTAAGGGAAAAGTCTGGGAAACATCTGTCTCACGCTGTCTTACACACGCACCTGTAGCTCTGTGATCCAGGTGCAGTGCCAGTAGGACTGTCCCGTGAGCTTCACAAAGAACTCTCTCTCTGGACGACCCTTCATAGGCGGAGGGGGCGGTGCATCGGGGGGTGCGTCTGGGGGTGGAGGGACAGGAACAGGAGGTGGGGGATCACCCCATCGCCAGTGCAGAATTTTCTGCACTCGCCCTTTGATTGCTGGACACTGAAAAACAAACAACAGAAGTTGCAGATCATATGAAATATTTCCACTACATTGATACATTTGTAATGCATTAATTACAAATTACAATTTGCAAGTCTATTTTCCTTAAGTAACCTAATAAATTCAGCTCAAAACTATTTCTCAAGCCAAAGGTGACCGCAATAATTTTGCAACAAACCAAAATCAGCACAAGTAAACTCAACTCACTTACCTCAACTGAGCTCACCTCAAATTAACCCTTCTATTTATATACTTTATGTATTATTTAGTTTGTGTATTACGAATACATAAAATGCTACACACACACACACATATAAATGTATGTACACAGATGCTGTTTATCTAAATACCCACAATAAAATATTACTTGCACACATTTTTGCATAATTTAACACAACTCCAGCTTGACTGAAAATAAAATTACAGACATTCTGTTCACAACAAGTGATATTTACCTTGAATTTCCTTCTTTTCTTCACACATCACATGCCTCATATTTCATCTCAAGCATGCTCTTCACTGACAGTGTTGTCTCCACGGTAACCAAGTACACTAACTTTTGGAAAAACTTTATTAGGGCCAAAACTGTTTGTTGTGGTGACTCCACAATTATGGGTCGGTAAGTCATTTAATTCACAATAAAAAATTGATATTGTTTATGTTTCTATTAGCATAGTTTTAAGTTTTTAGATTTAAATGTTTGGGTCTGACACATGGAAAAACAATAAACCGCATATAACACACTTGAAAACTAGAAAATATGAATGTGATGAATGCATTGTTTTTAAAGGGGTCATCGGACGCAAAATTCACTTTACAAGTTTAAATATAAATGTGCGTTGGCAGTGTGTGTACACATCCATCCTATAATGATAAAAATCCACCCAGTGGTTTTTTAAAACTCCATATTTTAAAATGCCCTTTCTCAAATCAGGCTGTTCTGAGATTCCTGTCAAAATGACGTAGTTCTGCACAGGCTCCTCCCACGATAGATGATTGACAAGGCATCTTACCTTAAACTTGCTCTGAGTGAGCTGTCATCAGTCAGCCATTGTGTCGACTCCAGTGCAGGGGAAGGCAACATGTCTCCGTTTAAGCGATTGAGACATTTTGTTGTTAAATGTAATAATGAATATAGCAGTCATCTGAAGACGCATAGGATTAACATTACTTTTGTTTTTAAGGGAATGTGCCAATCTCCGATCTGCCTAAATGCGTCTGTGTTCGCGAGAATCATTCATGATCCATCTACAGAAGAAGTGAGTATAAGGGCTTTTTAATGGATCTTTGCAAATCTCCTTTCCTAATAATGTGCTAGTTAGCCAGTTTTGAGGCTGAAGTTTAAAGTCTGCTCATCACTCCACGCAAGAGAGGGGCGGGGTCAGCAGAGCTCATTAGCATTTAAAGCGACATGGACTAGAATGGTGTTCTGAAAACAGAGCTGATCTTGAAAGGGTTTTTTACACTACCATTGAGAAATTTTAAACAAAGAATGTTAGAGACTTATGTTATGGAAAATGGGCATCCGATGACCCCTTCAAGAGACCCCTTCAATACAACAAAAAGAAATAAATATTAAGCCCTGTGAGATAAAAAGACTCACAGTGCAGCGTGGACAGAGCCACTCTCCGTTGGGGATCTCGGGCAGTGGGGGGTTCAGGCAGTGAATGTGATAAGATGACGGGCAGGAGTCACAGCACAGCAGCTCTCCTCCATCTTTACACACGCGACAGAACTCCATGTGATCATCCTCTTCTTCTTCTCCTCCCAGCCCTACCTCCACATCCCGGACATCGTCACACTCTTCTTCAAAGTCCTCAAAGTCTTCTTCCTTTGCTTCCCACTGGATTCCTTCTTTCTCCTGAAAACAAAAACATGCACTTTCATTACAATGAAGGTCCTATGAATAAATACAAGAGCAACAAACTGAAAAATTCTGTTTCATCTCCTATTATATCCAATTTTTGATGTTGTTGATCACCTTCCCACCTTTGCACATAAAAATGTGCAAAAAGTTTCAGATGGTGTCTGGTTTCAGTTTAAAATCAGTTCTGTAGGTTTGGGTGGATGTGACTCACGCAGTGAGGGCAGCTCCACTTGCCCTCGGGGGCTTTCTCAAGCTCAGGCTCAAGGCACACCAGGTGATACGCTCGAGGACAGGTATCGCACAGAATGATCTCTCCTCCCTGCTGACACACCTCGCAGTAGTCCTGATGGTCAGTCTCATAGCCATCGCCATCCTCATCCCCCAGCACTGAGAGAAACAGAGAGGGATTCATTTCACAAAAATCATTTTAACCCTCTAATACTTAATATCCAATATATTCAAAGGTGGTTTTTAACCATTAAAGGCACAGACATACTTTTTTCCTGTTTTTTTCTAGTTTTTCTGTAATTCGAAACAGCTTGCCAAAGCAAACTTTAGTGAAAAATTCACTCTTGCTGGGAAACACATCTACTCTAATATTGGTTAGTGGCAATTACATAACAGGCAGGTGTGCTCTGGGGCTCTGTTTTTGGTTGTTTTTTGTTTTTTTACATGGAGATCTTCTCACATCCATGAATAAAGACATGGGACGGGTAGTAGAAATTGAAGTAGTCATTTTTATTCAAAGCAGCATACTCAAATGCTGCAAAGCTTCTTGTTTTAAAGTCATCTATTGTATGAAGTGCTATATAATAATTTTACTTAACTAGAGCACTGAATTACGGAGCTGGTGCAAACATTTCCACATTGCTATGATCAGATGCTTTCTTAACTGCTGTTTTTCACCATTGTCATTTTTGTTGTGTTTATTTTGCTTTTGAGAGGAAAGTGTGCAGCACATATTTACATATTCATCCAAACTTTGCTCTCAGCAATGTAGGCAGCATTGGTATTTGGCTGCAAGGGTATTCAAACAACTTCTTACCTCTAAGAAAAAAAACCTTACCATGAGTATATTGGGGTGTGCATCCAAACCACCATTATTTTTTGTACTTACGTATAACTTCTCTAGAAACTTTAATTGCACTGATTAATTTTGAATAATTATGAATATATTTTTAAAAAAATATGAAAAGATCGGGCCAGATTACACTCTTTTTTTCACGTCAAAAGGAGTTTTTTATTTAATTCATACATCAGATGGTTAGAAGACCAATCCAATATCCAATATAATAAGGAAAAGTAAACATCTTACCCTTTTTCTTCTTCTTTGCCGGTCGACCCCTTTTGTTCTTCTTGATCCGTCCCGAGCTGTCAGAGCGCACTGAAGAACTGTGAACACTGGAGTTCTCCTGTTCAGAATCGTCCTCATCCACCTCCTCACTCTGTATTACAACCACACACAAGATCAAACACAACCACTGCACCCAACACACATTTATGTGCACACAAACTACACACAAACTCTCACCGAACTGCTCTTCTTTCTCTTGTTACCAAGTGCTCCCAGTTTAATACGCAGAGGAGCCATTTTCTTGGGCTTTGGCTTCTTCTTATCTGAGACACGAGGACTCTTACTGCGTTTTTTGTAGCCAGGACCTGACGAAAACCAATGGGCAATGCTAAAATGAAACAGTGTTTTGTCTATATGCATTTAAAAACAAAAAATACTAAAAACTTCCTTTTAGTCTAATTTAGGCATTATAAATATATATTTTGAGATTTGTGCAAAACTATACTAAAACCATAAACTTTAAATGAAGGCAATGGCAACCTTAAAGTGCCCCAATTATTCCATTTATTAATATTGTTTTGGAAGTCTCCAACAATATGTTTACATGCATGCAAGGTGAAAAAACGCCTCATTTTCCAGTGATTCTCAAATGATTAGTTCGAAACAGTTCTAAGATGCAGTCTCTCTGAACCTCTCCTTTCCATGATCCTACTCTGCTCTGACTGGTCAGATGAGCCAGTCTGTTGTGATTGGTCTAACATGTACAGCAGTCGTCAGTAAACTAAAGTGTTTGTTCGTGGCTGGTCAATGTACAACATAGGCAGGAATTATGCAAATGTGTTACGCTGTAATGGAAGTGTTCCACAAAAAACTAAATTAATTAACATAGTTATTCTTTTTGTGGTTTCTTACCCATGAAATTTTGTGTTGTAATATATTAGCTTATTACACCCAAGAATTCTAAACGTGGCTTTATCCGATTTAATTATATTCAGATTTCAGTATTCGAACTGTATGCAAATGTGTGCATATTTTAAAATGTCCGTGACACATTTGCATATTTAAAATAACATTTTAATGCACCTGTAATACACAACAATTCTCTTAATGTACTGTGACTAATAAACTGGGGAAAGTATAGTGATATCTATTAATTACATTTTCTCCTTTATCACCATCAGCTGCTATCAGTCTTTTTTGATGCTGTGTGTTTATACAACAGAGTGAATTAACAAGTCCAGTACTGAAACTCATACAGCTGCCCATGCTCTGTGTCCTCTTACCTTTGCCCTCTTTGGTCTTGGCCTTGCGAAGCGGTGGTGGCTGAGGTGGAGGTTCAGGGGAGGCTGTTGCTGCGGAGACCTGCTCAGCAACGGCTGCTGCGGCGGCGGCTGCTGCAGCAGCGACGGCAGCTGCCGAGCCTTTGAATGGATTATTGGAGCTGAACTCCCTCCATTTGGCCCCCAGAATGGTCATCATCTTGGACATGGGGATTTTAGGGTTCTTCTTAGCAATCATGGGTCTGCAGAGGATCATATGTTTACAGAAATGTTGCTGCAAAGTAACTACAATGTGCCAAACCTCTGGTGCAGGACAGTACCTCATGAACTGGCTGAAGGCTTTGTAGTTGGTTAGTGTGCGGTAATCTTCTTCAGTGAATGTGTGATCCACATCCTCCAGTCCCCACTCCCTAGCCAGCTGGGCTGATGTTTTCATCTCTACCGGCTGGAAGAAAGGCTTCATCATATGGCTGTCACAGTGTTGATGAGTAATAAGTATCTGGAAACATCTGTGCTCCACTACATGTTAACTAGATCAGTAATTATGTGTGTTGTACATTATCGAGGACATGCAACAGCTAGAAACACTATGTCACAGTTTCTACTTGTCAGCTTTTCATAATTTCTGGGTGCAAGTGTGAGAAGAACCTCTGATGATGCGTTTGCACATGTATTCGGGAATGTGTGAGGTATTTGTCTGCAAACATATTATATTGAGGGACATTTCTTGCATATACAGTACTAACACTAGCTCAGCAGATAAAAGTGATTCATCTTTTGATACACTGTAAATACTAACAGCTATTTTTAAAGGTGTTAAAGGGATAGTTCACCTGAAAAAGTCATTTCTGTCCTCATTTAACTTCTCTCAAGTTGCTTCATTTCCATGTAAATCCTAAAGTTGCCATTAACTCATTTAAAATTGATTAATTCTTAAGTATATATAATTCAAAATGATCAAAATTGAGGCAGTGGGCAACATCCACTGGCCCTTGTACTTGAATAATTTAATTATGCATGCTTGGTCAAATCGAGGGAATTTATCATGGGTTTGAACTCTTTTGAACTCTGTTGTTATGCTGTAGCTGGTATTCGTGTTTTGTAATAAGTCAGTGTTAAGGTGATTAGTTTTCCTCTGGTGAACTTGGACCCTGCTGAATTTAAGCATGTTCCTTCAATACAAATATGTGTGTGTGTGTTTTGTTTTTTTTTTCCATAATTTAATAAAAAAATTATACTTTAATCCTAGATCTGGGTTAATGTGAGTTAGCTCTTTAATAGAATCATTCACCCAAACATGAAAACTTACAGGACATGTTCTGACCATCAGCTGACCAAAGATGTAGATGAATCTTTTTCACTTGACAAAAGCAATATTATGGATAGAGGACTCCTATTTTAATAATGTTAAAAAAACTATATTTGATTTACTTAATTTGATTTTTTTAGTGTTAACTGAGTAATAAATGTTCTCGCAGAGCTTAATCTAATAAAACATGCTTCTTGGGAAAGGGGTTTTGAATATTATGTTTGTATCAGCTGTTTAGACTCCTTCTGATGGCACCCATTCACTGCTGGGGATCCATTGGTGACAAGTGGTGTAAATTTCAAGTCAAGTTTCAGCAAATGTTTGGGTAAACTACTTCTTTAATGAATACACTCAATAAAATTTACCTAGTACCCAGTAACTCATATACACGATTAATGTATAATTTTATGTAATTATTTTAAATACTGATTTGCACGGAAAAACTTGCTTAATTTTAACAGGGTCCAAGTTCACCAAAAAACACCTTTTTTACAAAACGGACTAGAGCAAAACCATTTTCCCTCTCTAAGTTAGGGAAACTAATTCAGCTTTACACTTTGTAATGACCTGACCGTGTTTGATTTGGATACAGAGGAGAATAACAGAAGCAAAGTGGATGAAAAATAGCACGCAACTCTGCAGGCAGAGCAAGAAAACGCATAGAAAGTGCAAAAGAATAACCTTTGTGGTCTCTTCGTGTGTGCTGTCTTCATCCTCTTTCTTCTTTTTCTTGGTTTTCTTCTCTTTTTTGTCCTTGTGTTTCTTCTTCTTTTTCTTCTCTCCTCCATAATCGCTGGCAGCACTGTCAGAGTTCATGGCATAGTCCGGCTCCGAGTCCCTTTCTACATCACTGTCCTGCAAGAGGCAGAGAAACAAAACAAAGCTTCAGAACAAATAATTAGAGCTGTCACTATAATGCACTCATTTAAAAACGAACCATAAAAATAATTGAAGTAATTTAAAATAGTGCAATTATCTTAATAATTATCTCCACTGAAGGGGCTCTTTTCAGAATATATAGGCATATATGACTAATTGCAATTACATTTGTAGCTTAATAATAATTTGACAGTTTGCAAATTAAGGTTTAATTTAAAAAACAGAAAATAACGCATCAACAACATACTATTTTTTTGCGCTTGCGTGCTTTGGCCATCTTCCCCTCCTTGTCCTTGTCTTTCTTTTTCGTCTCTTTCTTTTTTTTAGGGCCTCGTTTCTTTTTCCCCAGGTTGTCCCTGTCCGATGTCTCACCAATGTCGTCTCCATCATCTAAGTGAGAGATATGCAGGGAAATGAGGGAACATGGGAGCACTGACGAAATGAAAGTGACCATAATTCTTTGCAAACCCTCCGAGGTGTCCTTCAAACCATTTCCCACTTCAATTATTGAACAACACGAGCGTTGAGGAGACCGAGACGGTCACACACACAGGAAATAGAAGTCTTTCCACTTCTGACTTGAACTAAGCTGTAGGACTTAATGAATTAATCTCACAAACATGATTATCTACATGACCTAATTACGACTCTCCGAAAGCTATTTACGGAGTGAATTTTAAGACGATGATAAATATTGCATGCAGCGCTCCATAAGAAGAGAATTTCAGGTCAATGTGGGAGTAAATTACTTTAAGTAAAAGTATTTAAGGAATAATTAAATGACGATTCACTTTCACAAAATATTTTTTCTCTAAACGTACAGTCAGGTCACCTAAAAAAGTGCTAAAAATGTAAACTTTACATACTCCAAATAAGGTACCTGTATTATGACAAGTTTGACACGCTTCCATAAAAGGCGCTTTGACACAGACATCATCTTTCTGAGTGGATTTTAACAGCTCTAGTCATGTGACTATTTACAGCAGCCATGTAAAACCGTTCAGATGAAACCAAACCAGTCTGTTCTTTCATTAAAGGCAAACAGCTCTTTGTAGAACACGTGAACAGCTGTTTTGTAGCCTGTTTAAGTTTAAAAGTACATTTTGGACATAATATTACCAAGTCCAGAATATAATTTAACATGACTAAATCAACCTGACTACATTAAATAAGTCATATAATAAGACAGAAATATTTCCTCGCTGTGCCAAGTTCACCTTTTTACACTGTACCATTCACCCTGATACAGCTTGTACAGATGCAGATATCAGCATGTCATGTTTGCTTAGACCTAAAGCCACTGTGCTGCGAAAAACGAGTTAGGTGTGATTGTGTCTTTGTTGCTGAAGCGCGCTGGCAGAGCCCTTTTTCCCCGCTCGCTGCAGCCAGGCGCGGCAGTAGCGCGCACTCGGGCTTCGGTGATCGAGAGGCCGCGAGCCCAGCTGATGCTCCCCTCGTCGTGAACTCCTGCACCTGGAGAGCAGACCACCAGATGAACCGCAGATGAACCGCAGCTGAAGGTCGCGGGGGCGAGACAGGACGCGCGTGCTAATTGAGACCGCACCAAACGAGGCCCCAAATATGACCACAGACACCAGCACAGTTGCAGAGAGTGACATAAAAGTTCAAATTAACAAGTTGTTAATAAAAAGGTCAAATCGTACAAAATAGTGCAATTGCGTAAGCACTAACTAATATGACAGAGCAGCATTATTAACTAAGCTTTGAGGCATTTCGTGCTGTGTGGCGCATTAATAAACTTTTGCCTCATCACTATCTTTTGATGTTGTGCCATAGATGTATATAATATTTTAGCGCTTTATTGACCTATTCCAGGCTCAAAACAGCCCGAGGGCTCGTGACAGTGTACGAACTGGCGTTTTGCAAAGTGAAAGCATCGCAGCACACAGATCTCTCTGCCCTGCACTGAACCGGGCGGCAGTGGGTCGAGTTTATTTACATTGTAACAATCAAAGCGGTAGACCTGACGCTCGCGCCTCTTTAGATCAATGCATTGTCATATTATTCTTTATCTGCTCAGTCTGTAACCTTCAGGGCAAACATAAAACGGCATAGTCGCGGCTTAATGAGCCTTTGTCGGATCACAGCTGGAGATGAGAAGGCACCATCATATGACAGACCTGATGAATGACACAGACGGGACAGAGAGAGGGGGGATCGGTCAACTTTAGCCAAACTCTAAGCAACTCTCTGCCGAAATGCACACGGATAAATAAAGCAAACGCCAATTTGGAGGAGGCAGGCTGGAGTGTGCATTAGCGCAGATGTCGCTGTGGCAGTTTTAGGAGCATTCGCGTTTGTTTCGAGGTGTTTCTGCGCCCCACGCGCGCCCCGCGGACTGTACGGTACCTGGCGCGGCTCTTGCTGCAGTTTCTCTAGGCGCCGCCGGCGAGTTTATGTCGCTTGCGTTCTCGTCCAGGTCTCCGTCGTCTTCTTCTTCTTCATCAAAATCTCCTCCCTCGGAATTAACCGCCGTGCCCTCATCTTCCTCACAAGAACGGAGAAGAGAGGACATTATATTCCCGTCGGTGACCCCGTTCCGCGAGATCTAAAAGTGTATTCCTTCCGAATTATGATATTTATTTAATATTCAAATCGACACACAAAAAGTGGGGGGCGTTTTGGAATATTTTACACTACAAGGCAGAGAAACAAAGATGGCCGCCCTTATATTTATTTTTTAACAACCCCCCCTCCCCACTCCCCCCCCCAATAAGAAAAATCCCCTTACATAAAAATGGCTGACTATATTATTTCAGAACGCCCCCCCTCCTCCTCCTCCTCCTTTTTCTCTTTCTCTCTCTCTCTCTCCCCAGACTCCCCTCCCTCCTTAAAAATAATCACACTGTTACTGGAGGGGGGCGTATGGCTGATTGCAACTTGTATTTCAACTCGTTTTATTGCATGAGCTCTCTCTCTCTCTCTGCTTCAGACTTGCCTGGTTACTGTCTGCTTTTTCCGAAAGTGCACGTAGTAACGCCCGCGCGCACTGTACTCAGCGCAACGCGAATCTAACAAACATGGCCACCTTAATATTCTTTTAAGGCCCCCACCTTTGTAAAAACAAATCCAAAAAAAAAAAAAAACATTGTGCGAAGGGGCTGATGTGAGGTTGGCTAGAGGGGGGAGCGCTGGCCTAGCCATGCCCACACTTACATCATGTTGCATTGCTTAAAAATTAACTATTTGAGCTCAGGACTAAACAAAGCACATTATTAGAGACGCCCAAAATCTAATAATTAACAATTTTAGCTGAATTATTACAATAATATTTGGCAAATGCACATATTGGAGTGTTCTCACGTGCAAACCATTAAGTGATACTGATGCAAAAAGGCTTTTTCCTCCTTTAAATGCAGTTTTTCTGCTTGAGGTTTTTCGGTTTTTTGAAACTTTGTGACTCTGAGGCCTCCAGTTGTCACCTCTAGATATTTTTGGTACTTCTGCTGTGGGTAAAAAGCTGCTTAAAAACTTTCATTCATATATTAGAAGGTGCATTCAGTCACTTAAATATTAATATAAATAATCTAAAATAAATATTTATAATAGCAACATTTACTTAAAATATTTCAATAAAATATGATAATATAATAAAATTTAAAAATGAGGATGCAATAACTGAATGATCAATAGCTGAGGGTTTATCAGGATTTACGTTACTCTTAATACATTTAAATTATTCTTGTAGTAATTTGTGATTTTTTTTACACACAAATAGTGATTTCTCAGCAGATTCTATTCAAATACTATAGTCTTTGAGCTTGACAACTACAAATAAATATATATATATATTTTTCTAGATATGCCCCTGACTTTTCCAAGTCTTGAAATCACACTTTTAAAATAAATTCATTCATAGAAACAGGTGTTAATAAAATTAATTAAAATATAATTATAATTTTAGCTGTTTGGTGGATATTTTGTCTTATTTATAATATATATATAAATATAAATAATTTTAAGAAATCTCGAGACCACTGTTGTAGATGTTCCTTCCTGTGCACATGGAACAAAAAAAATCTAATAAACCCCTAGAAAATTAATTAGACCAAGTACATGGTGCACAAGCACATGACACTGCTTACCAAAGAGAGGCACGTTTGCAGATGTTAATGGCATCTCATAAAGCAGTGATTAAATTGAAATGTTGGCTGCATGAAATCATTTCTGTGTACATGCATACATATATAATGCTACTTAATTAGGGTTGAGAGCCCGCTGTGGCCTACAGTACAGTAGCTGCTGCATTTCCTCCCAGTAATTACCATGGCAACCACCAGACTTTATGGTTCAGGGGTTTATTATGTAGGCTGGCATAAATCTTTTTTATTCTGTTGCTCAGCATTTGACTGGATGGAGCCCAGAGAGCTGCAATAAGATAACCACAGACAGGAATCGATGAAACACTGAACACATGAATAGTTGATGCTTCTCGCTCGAACTGGCTCGCAGTGGATGTGATATTCTAATGGATTATATGCCTTTGTTCATATCAATAGCATGCGCTTTCAGAGTTCAGTGAGGTCATCGTTGAAATACAGGCATATGGACGGAGAGAAGAGGTCACAGTCTGGGCTTCCGCAGTAAAACTCGTCCTCTTCAGGGATGCCGTTTTCACTCAGGGTCTTGCTCATGTCCAAATTCACGCCATTGTGCTTCCAGGTGTAGCTTGCTGCATGGGAATTGTAGCGCAGGTATCGCTGGAGAATCTCATCCAGAGTCTCCTCAGAGCAAACCTGCTTAGAAAATAACAGCTTAGAACTATTTGGCTGCTCCGAATAATACATGTTGGTTTTATGAATGCACATAAAACAGACACAGGGCTGGAATTAGTCTCTGACGGGCCCATAGAACGAATAGAAAGTAGCATCTGGGCTGAATGAAAACTGGTTATTCAGCCCGGAGTTTAAGATGCAGCCCGGTGGCTGCTGAAGCAAGTGAATCAGCACGGTCAGTCTGTAAAGGCTTGTAATGCCAGAGGCTCAACATTAGGTCCATTTCCTTTAAACTGGAAAAGGATCGGATGCAAAGAGCGGGAGGTTGGAAGAAATCAAAAGATGGAGAGGAGCTACAAAGCGACGAAGCAGTGCAGCCCTGCCCTCTTCAGTATGCAGCAGCGCAGTGCAAGCGTGACACAAGTAATTTCATCTCAGGGATGCCTTAATAATTAATATACACTTTTTGAGGCACATTTCTGAAATCACTTTGCAGGTGAGTCAGCATGGATATGTTCTGCTCGCTGCAAATCGATGCCAGGTTAATATTGGCCTACCTCCAGCCTCTGCTCTTGGGAGGTTAGAGCGTTGATAATGCGGATCCAGCGTGTTTTGGCAGACAGCAGCCCAACCTCGTAGCGGTTATCCTTCCACCACGGCTTCCCGAAGTCATTGGCCCAGTCAGTGCGAGGGCCGGGAGGGGGTATGTGTAAAAAGCGCCCCCTAGTGGTGTAGTATTTAATGCAGCCAGTCAATGGGTCAACATGGGTAAGAATCTAAAAAGGGAAAACACAACACTGTGAATCGAAAGAAAACATCATATAAGAAATGTAGGAAGGTAGTTGTAGGTAGCTGATAAGTTTAGGTGGGTAGCATTAGGGATGTAGAATAAGGGATTAATTACTACTAATAAATAGCTCATATTCTAGTTATATGCATGCGAATAAGCAACTAGTTAAGAGACCCTAAAATAAAGTGTTAAGAATGAGAAAAGAGTTTAAAGCTAGGCTATTTTGTTTTTGGTAACAGATTTTCCTGGTTGCTTTTTTTTAAAAAAATTACATGAATATTAGGCCAAAGTTTTGTAAATATTATTCCAGTGGCTTACATCCTTTGTCTTTGGGTCAAACCAGTGACTGATGTCCTTTCCTGCACACTCTGTGATAGGTTTCAATAACACATCTCCTATAAAAGAGAGTCTTTGTTACAATGATATTAATACACAGTTCAAAATATGACGTCAGTTTCTTCATAATTAGTTTGCTAGAACTTCACAATGAGGCCAATGTTAATGTATTAGGTAGCCCATGTCAATTAAACTATATTGAGAGATCATTTTTTGAGTTTAATAATCTTTTAGTAATTTGTTGAGAATAAAATGAAGATTAATTAAATGCTTTAATTTAATTTCCTTCACACTCTGTGATAGGTTTCAATAACACATAACCCATAAGAGAGTCTTTGTTACAATGATATTAATAAACAGATAGTATGTGTCACATTTCAAAAGTTTGGGGACAAAATCGCTCCTTTTCATCTTTTAATGATGTGGTTAGTTACTTGCCTTTATGTTCCTCCAGCAGCGGGGTCAGATCGTACACTTTACCCAGGTACGACACCCATATATCTTTGAGAGTGTTGTGAACAGACACTTCCCTCGGCGTGAAATACTTCGGGCGCCGCATTTTTAACAGTCTTTCTGTTTTAGAGAAATAAAAACTCGGTTTATTAAATCGGTTTATTTAAATAAAAACTCGCCGATTGTTGTTACGTTGGCCACGGACGCGCGCACAAGCTTACTGGTTGCTGTGGTTACCGAAGCGGAGGGGAGCGCGCACGCAACCTACGGAAGCCATGAAGAAATCGGCGCTAGTTTTTTCTTGAAACCTCATAATGAGGCCAGGTTTGTTAATGTATCAATTAGCCCATGTCCATTAAATTATATTAAAAGATACATTTTTTTATTTTAATAATTCTCTAGTAAATGTTGAAATTAAAACGAAGATTAAGTTAATTTTCATGATAACAAATCCTTAATATAAAGGGATAGCATTATTTTTTATGCATTGTTTAAAAGATTTCCTCTTGAAAGTACTATTGTGTAATTGTGATGTTTTTTCTTTTTCAGTTTTAGATCACATGTTTTCCACATTCAAAATAAAGAAAAACCTCTAATCCTTAAAAGTAACTGAGATTGTCAAGTCCTAGAAAGAAAAAAAAAATAAAATACACTTGACACTTGAGAGTCTTCAATACTCTTTCTTAAATACAGTATATCTTGGAGATTTGCATGAATTGGTTTAGCTTAAGACAAATGAAAAACAAGCATAAAACATTAGGAAGACCCATGTCCTTAACATCAGTAACACCATCGCCTGCCATCTGATTCATCGTCTGCAATAGCTCTCAAATGATCATAAACATTCTGTCATGTAAACTAGCAAAGATTTCAGTTTTTAAAAAAAACTATTGTGCAAACTGGTAACAGATCAAAGGTATCAGGCCATGAAGCAGTTAAAAAGCATAGTAATTTCTAGGGGTTTAACACAGACGTGTTAAATATATATATATTTATATATATATATATATACCAAGATATGAGAAACTGTACCTCCTTTGCCAAAAAGCGTGCAATACTGTTTTATCTATTTGAAGACTGGCAGCATGTCAGAGCTGAAGCTTTAAGAACGCAAATATGACATACTGGTGTCAGAAGTACATAAGAAAGCACAACCTAAATTCTGGAGTGTTATTCAAAGAAAACAAACATAAGCAGCAGAAAAAGAAAAAAGACATAATGAGACATAACGAGAAAGACAAAGCAATGCTGGAGATGGCACATGTGTCAAAGAAAGATCAAAACCTGTGAGCCAAAATGACTCAGCTGGGGTTAAGACACCAAGTTCAACTAGACTCCATTTTTACGTATTGAAGGACAGGAAATCAAACACCAAACTAGTGGCGTTTGCCCGATCAAGTAATTTGCTCCTGGAGAAGTCCAAAACGGCCTCTGGATTCAAGTCTCAACAACAAAAAAAACTCCCTGTTTGATAAGATTCCTCCAAAGTTCAGTTTGGATAAAGCAGGTTCTCTAGCCAGGTTTCTTAGTCCAAATCATTGTCCGTTTATACTGCATCAGGCTCTCTGTCGTCAGTTGTAGTGGAACTTGAAGTGGAAGTTTCCGCCCTCAAAGGGGTTGAAGCCAAAGGGCCATTCTCTCCCTCCTCCACCCTGCTGATTCTCAGGGTCCAGAGGGTCTTCGCCGGAATCAAATTTCTGACGCATTTCTGAAAAGAAGGATGCATCAAGTTGGCGACGCTTAATAACTGGAATTTTTAAAGTTTATGAAAAATGAATGCTTTCGATTAAAAATACACTAAATATGCTTTATATTTATTGTGGAAATCAGGATTCTAACTATTTAAAAATTAAAACAACACTATTTTTTATTTAAAACAGAAATCTTTTGTAATTTTAAAGCATCTTTAATGATTTTTTTTATTTTTTCATACTAGAAAATTATAAAATAAAAAGTTATTTTAATTTTAATAATACTGCAGACAAAAGCAAAAAACTAACTGACAATAGAAATTTTCCAATAACGGACTGATAAGGGCTGAAAATCATTTGTATTCATGTTTAATTTAGTTTTTGCTGTCATCTGACATTTTCCTACCTGGATCTGTGAGCACTTCCTTTGCAGATGCGATATCAATAAACTTTTTCTCTGCTTCCTTCTTGTCTGCTTCAGACTGGAAATTATCAGGATGCCACTGCTGAGCCAGCTTTCTATACGCTTTTATGATTTCCTGTTTGTTGGCACTCCTGAAAACAAGTGAAAAGAAACAAGCATTTCAGTCAGACAACCTCCTTTCATTGTTGCTACTGCAGATGCCCCAGAAACAACTTTTGACCATTTCTGCATTATCGTCATGAAACAGCTCAGAAACAGTTAAGATAGTAACCAGTGTTGGGCACATCATTACATGATGATAGAACCTTTGTAATTAGAATAGAAGTATGAATGCATATTTTAGGTGGTGGTGCTTAAGATAGGCTATTGTTTGTTATTTAGTGTTTCTATTAAAAAAAATGGGGTTTAACGAAACTACCATGAATAATATAAAATTCACTGAGGATTAATGAGCTGCTGGGTTCATGAATATTAATCATGTAGTCTTCATATAATCTGCTTAAATTAAAACAGGGATGATAATAGGTGAGCATCAGCCAATTTTGATCAGTCATTGCCTGACCTGCTGACCCCCAGGATCTTGTAATAGTCTCTCTTGCGAGACTGCTTGAGGAGCTTCTGCGCTCGGTCGAGACCTTCACGAATCTCCTGGTTTTCCTGATCAAACTCCCGTGCCTCCTGATAGTCTTCCACAGCTGAAAAGAAGAGGAACAGAGGAAGAAACGTGAGGTTATGCAAACCAAATGAAAAGGTTTTATAGTAGTCAGTGAGAGTTGAACTACCTTTCTCATACTCCTGAAGTAAGATGTAGGCCTCCGCTCGGTCCCGGAGGATGTGGATATTCTGAGGTTCTCTCTGGTGGGCTTCTGAACAAATGTCTACAGCCTCCTCAGCACTCTTCATCTGGAGGAGTCAAACGAGAGAGCAAGAGAAAACATAGCCTGTCAGGCTAGACACCAGAACCAGACTCTTGATGTTTTTATTCTTATTAACCTCTAACTAAATAGTGATGACTAGGACAGCTAGACTAGAAGGCTCTTCATCCCCTTAAAATAATTATATTTAAATTACTTTTTGTAAATGTACATACTTTTACAAAGCAGAAGCAGATCCTCTCTTTTGCTTTATTAGTGTAGAACGCCACATTCGGCTCTGTTCGCATCACAGTTTCATACTTCTCAATGGCCTCCTGATACCTGTCATTCAAGAGCGGAAGTAAAAACAAAACAAAAAATTAATGAACCATTCGAACTAAACCTGAAATATTAAACATTTTGACACTGATGGAGATATAAAACCATTCTTTTTAACCTTTCTATTCATCAAATTATCCTAAAAATGTATGAAAGTTTTCACAAAAATATTAAGCAGCACAACTGGTTTCAACATTGTTAATAATAATAATAATAATAATAATAGTTTCTTGAGCAGCAAATCAGCATATTAGAATGATTTCTGAAGGATCATGTGACACTGAAGACTGGAGTAATGATGCTGGAAATTCAGCTGCGCATCACAGGAATTAGTTACATTTTCTTAATTTTCAATACTTTTACAATTACTGTTTTGACTGATATATTGACTTTCAGGAGAATCACAAATCTTTCAATAGAAGCATATGGAATATGTGATAAAATAAATAATACTCAGGGATGCAAACTCATCATGGGTGAAAAAGGTGACAAAGACATGCATCAAGTATTTTGAAGTAATTTTAGATTTAATTTAAGAACTACATATATATATATATATATATATATATATATACGTATGTATGTAACAGAGAGGACTGTGATTGGCTACAATACTCAAGGTGACCTATTTTGATCTCAAAAAAGTGAGTTTTCACCAAAAGCTGAAGAGTTTGCATCTATGAATACAATAATATAAGATATAGCTAATAATAAAATATTATACGTTTGCAAAATAAATTCTAATAGAACAAATCACAAAAGGCAACAATGAATTTGAGTGAAGTAAGCTAAGCCTAGACCTAAATTAAAAGGCAATTTTTCAAGAAGTGACAGGGAAGGGATATTTTCAGCACCTCTGTTCTGAGATCAGCTCTTCTGCAGAGTCCAGCTGTTTGCTGAGCTTCTTGACCTGTTTGTAGTGAGCGAAACACTCCTTATCATCCTGATCCAGCTTCAGACACTCACGGACCTGACTGAAAACACAAACAAAAGTGGAAACACACAGTGAACAATCTGAGATTTGTGTATTAATTATTACAACTACTGTACATGCGCACAGTCACTCTCTGAATGATTTAATAACCAAAAAATGTGTCTGTCATTCATACTGAAGGACATACTTAAGCGAATCGTGATGATCTCCTAAACTGTAATGGAGTAGGCTGAGTTTGAGGAAGGCTGCTCGGTTGTCTGCACGGAGACGTGTTGCTGGTGTCAGGTCCATAATGGCCTTCCGTGGATCCCCGAGTCGGATGTAGCACTCGGCTCTTAGTTCCCGAGACTCTGGATCCCAAGGAGAGAGCTGAAAAACAAAGAAAAAATGACTACAGGAAAACAATTTTTTTTTTTTTTAATCACAAGAGACATGCCAAGCTTAAACTGCAACATTTGATGTTATTTGTTTTTGTATTTTCTTTATAGGGTTTCAACAGCTCAGATTAGAGAAAGTGTGATAAAGAAAGTCATTAAGTGATGCGTGATAAAGAATACTTCACTTTAACATAATCCAAACCTTTCATATTGTCAGTGAATAATGACTACTTACCATCAAAATATTTTTATTCATAAAGAATGCATTAAATTGATCAAAAGTTACAGTAAAGTTATAGAGTTATTTTCCTATTTTGAAATAAATGCAATTCTTCTGAACTTTCTATTTATCAAAGAATCCTATTTAAACAATACGTTTCCACAGAAAATGTTAAGCAGCGCATCTGCTTTCAACATAGAATATGAGAAGTGCACAAATCAGATTTCTAAAGGATCAAGTGACACTGAAGACTTCAGTAATGGCTGCTGAAAATTCAGATTCACCACCACAGACATAAATTACACTATAAAATATATTAAGATACTTCACAAATTACTGCTTTTACTGTATTTGTTTACCAACCACAAACATTTGAATAGTGGTGTGAATTTCAAACAAAGCTACTGTGTCTATTCAGAATATTTTACATTTTTTGGGTGAACAATCTCTTTAATATGACTATTAACACATATATAAATATATAAACAACACCTGTTGCTGCATGTGCATTTTCGATCTCCAGACTAACTCACCTCTATGACCTTCTCCAGCACCTGGACAGTAGTGATGTAGTCTCCACGGTGATGAGCCGTACGTGCCTCTTGTAGAAGTAACTCCAGCTCTTCGGCCTTGCGGAGCTGATCATGAGCTTCCTCGTGATTCGGGGAACGCTTCAGCTGCAAAGGAGAAACGTTAACAGAGAAGGCAGGAAATAGAACAAAATGTGATTGGTTTGAGAATGAAGTTGGCAGGTTAATAAGGGAACTGTTTCACTCACTACTGCTTGGAAGTCTTCTATTGCCTCTTGAGTACTTCCCTGTTTCAGAAGAATATTACCCCTCTGCAGTCTGGCCTGAAAACACACACACCATAAAAATGTGTACACACTACTGTCACCCACAACCTTTGCTTGTAAGTTTGATATCAAAGCCACAAAAATACACTCACAGCAAGGAAGTCTGGCTTGAGCTGTATGGCCTGGGTCAGGTCAGGCAAAGCCGACTTGGACTTTCCCATAGCCAGGAAAACGGCAGCCCGTTTGTAGTATGTCAGGTAGTTCTTAGAGTCACCCTCTGTTTAAGACATTTGAAACAGTTAAAAACATTGTGTGACACTATAAATGTCTCTAAACATGAATGTTATGCATCTTTCTTAAGTAAAAGTATTCATTTGTTACAAATTCGTCCTGACGGCAATCATTGGAATGGTACATGTCTTACCCACAGCTGAATGATAGTGAGAGAGGGCCTCAGCCAGCTGTCCGGCTGCCAGCAGCTTACGGCCCATTTCCAGATGATGCTCAATCTCAACAGGTGTTGCTCCTAACACACCTGAAATAAAGAGACAGGTGACTTAAATGTGACACTTGCAGAATTTCATTAAGAGGCAGCTTTGAAAACCCTTAATCTACCTGACGGGATTGAGTTTACACACCTTAAACTTACATAAACAAAAAAACAAGTGCTTCTCTAACGTCGTAACAACGAAACTCCTTAAAGGGAATTTAACATGGCATTCCACTGCATTAACAACGACAGCACAAGAAGTGAAAAAATGCAAATAGCACCCTGCCCTGTAGTTGTTATGAAGAACAAAACAAAAGTAAAACTAAATTAACTGCCACCTGTACTTACCATAGTACGGCTTCTGTTTCAACATTAACAAATACAGCTTTAAATGTATGATATTAACCAGTTAAAGTAGATGGCCATCATATGTTAAGCTGTCACAACACTGCATGTATTAATTTAAACATAACTATCACCTCTAGATCTCCGTAAGTACATCAAATTAATCATGGTTTATGTTCAACATGGTGTTACCATATTAAATGTCTAAATAATAACACGGCAATGCTATAGTGCTTTTCCCGTTTGACCAAAATCTGATTTTAAAGCAAGAATAATTAAAAACAAAATGTCTGTGTTCTAAATATTACTGAGCTGTCAACCTAGACAGTATACTTGGATATCAGGCAACAAAATGCGGTCTAGATAGGAATCTTACTTAGTTTATAGTATGATTTTATACTACTATTTGAAAGACTCCTTCCTTGACACTTCCTGGTGAGCACCTGTGGATGTACCATGGTAGACTTACAGTGTCAGATGACGGAATCACGTTATTGTCATATAGATTTCATTACTGCCATATTCCTGGACCATGATTTTAAGTGATACTTCAAAGAATACCATTGTATTACCATGGTATTTGTCCAAAAACATGGTAATACTATGAAAAATCGAGAAAAAAAAACCCCGGAAAAAGTATTTCCTTAAAAAAAAAAATACGTAAGATGTCAGGTGTGTATGAAAAGTGAAATCTCACCGTCCAGCTGTAGGTCCAATACCACACAGAGCAGAGACAGGGAGGACAGGACACTGCTCAAACCTCTCCGCCGTCCCGACTCCATGCTGACATTTATCACACCCCCGATATACAACCGTGTGTCTTTCCACTGTGATTCACAACACGCAATAGTACAGAAAGAGCATTTACACTCAGATCATCCTAACAGCGACATATCCGGCATACTTGTCAAGAATGCGATGTTTCTGCTGTCCGGTTTATAAATACGTCCGAGTGGAATAAAGGAATGCGAAACTCTGGTTCCGTGAGTCTCAATAATCAACACTCTGCTGAGGAAACAACCGTGTATGTATTTTAATTTATAGGGAGGTGTTTCTTAGCCCAGTGTGACAGTGACCGTGCACAACAGCTGTCGGCCACGTACTTTTGGACGTCTCCTCTGGGTGTTCAATTCAAATCGCCATACATTTCAGCGCGGTGACTGGCTGCTCACATCCGTGTTTGCCGACAAACGTGGTCCCGTGCCATTGGCCGAATTATTTCAGCGCACTGGACGGACACGCCCACGTCCTGCAATGGACTGATAGCTGATATGACCCATCGTTAACTTGAGAGGAAAAGTCTATTCTCGCCTGGCCTTTAGTAAAGGAATACTTCCTTACCACAGTGTTCTGTTCTGTTCTATTATGTTCTATTATGTTCATACAGTTTTATATAAACACAACAGAAATAAAATGTCCCATGTTAACCTTCCACCAAAATAACACACTGCACTTAAGTTCTAATGTTAGAACAGAAAAGACAAATAAATGAAATTAGAGTAGGAACAGTGTAAAAGATTTTCAAATATTTTAAACATGGTTATTATTTGAGCTGTGAAATTTAATGTTTTGTTTGCATTTGGATTATATTTTAATCATATGCTGTTGTATAGCATTATGGAATAGAATATTCAGCTTAAAGGAACAAAATAGAAATGTGAACAATGTTTCAACAAAAATGTCATACTACACTTAAGTTATCATTATTCCTGAAAATCTAAAAGAAAATAATAATAATAAAAATAAAAGCTTGAATAAAATAGAATTTTATAGAATAGACCCTATCAAATATTTACAGTGGTTTCAATTACTAAAATTATTTGCTATTGTTAATATGGATAATAAATTAATATAAGATTTTATCAGTGTACATTTAAATTTACTTTATTTATAACTATTCATTTACTTGCTGTACTAATTTACTGTACAAACATTTAAAATAAATTAATCGTTTAAAATCTTCATTAATAGAGTAGCACAGCATAGAATAGTATAGAATAGACCCTTTCAAATATTTACCATGGTAACCATGGCTTCCATGCTATTATTACTGATATTCAAAACCAGAATAAAATACTATAGGATTTTATTTAATACATGATAAAGCTTTGCATAAATGCAATAAAATATCCCCAATACATAATGCCGTTTTTAATGTCATGTTTGTTTATTGTTTGTATAAAACATCATATAAAACAGGGTCATTTGTACAAATAAATGGACACACGATAATTACTTTTTTTTTTCTCAAATCTTGGTTCATGTAACGGCGCAAAAATACTAAATTCTAGACAAAATTTCAACTCATTCCGTATAATGTTCTCTGAGGAGTTTTTGCACAGCAAAACTGACACGGTAACATTTTACTTGATTAATGACGTATTCTTAGGTGGCCACAAAACCACCTGTGCGTTTGGTACTGTATAAATATTTACATAATTGCACTGATAAAACATCACTAGACAGAATATTAACAGTCAACTATAAATGTAATGTATGTTGTTTGGCCATGAAATCGACCAGAATTGCTTCCTTCACACGTAGGCGTTTCTTCCATAAGTGCTCTGAGCGTCTCTCCTGGATGCGGATGCTGAGTAAACTGTTTCACGTGTGGGTTGGTAGTAACTGCAAGAGAAGATGCAGGATGTGAGAAGCATGCTCCAAAACACATGCACAAACACATAAAATAAGGAAAAGGCTAAATGTTTTATCTGAAAAAGGAGAAGTGAGAAAGTACGTAAAAGAGAAATTGTGACAAAGCAACGCACGATTTTTCTTTTGTGCCTAATTTGCAGGAGAACATGAGACAAGCTCCACCACAGATGGCAAGAACACCAGAGGCCCAGCCGATGTATAAAGCCTCTCCAATCTCATACCTATAACACAACACAAAATGGGTTTCGCTCAAACTAAATTTAGTCGAACTTTACACAAACACAAGGGTCTGTCAGAAAAAAAAGTACAAAAGCTGTCAATGGGATGGTATACCCATCCACCTAAATTATGCACATTAATGGTGTCCGATGATGAGTTGAGTATTACATGAAACAACAGGAGGCAGCATTTCCCTTTTAATTTCCAGCAGAGCACTTACTTTTGACCCGGGTAAAGCGGGTTGAAGAACTCTTGAGTGATGTTGGCCGCGTACCAGGACACTGATATCATCGTGCACAAACCTTTGGATGGGATTAAAAAACATAAAGATTAACTGATACAATAGCAATAAAGCTTTCCAATCTGATAAGAACTCGTTTAGAGATAGCCTGAAAAGCACATTCACCAATAGGAGATTTCAGTTTAGTAATGTGCCTTACCCTGCAGCAGGAAAAATGCGCCCCCGGTTCCGGCGATTCTGCCTTTCAGTACGTAGTTGTCACCAGCGGCCTTCGAGCACTGTATGCCGATGAGGGTCGCCACCGTGCCGAATGTGCCAGCCACCACTGCCGCGATCATAAGAGCGCGGGACGCCTGGATATAACCTGGCGAAACAGATTTACCATATCAATAAACCTAATAAAAGATCTGAATACAGTATGGAAAAAATAAAAAAAGATAATAAAATAGACTAGCCTATATAGGATTATATATAAATCACATAAAAATAAAATAAATAGCCTAAAGAAAGTCAAATAGATATATTAAAAATAATTACTTAACACATAATAATAAATAGCAGTAAAAAAAAAATAAAAATAAATGATAAATAAAAAGAAAAGCAAGGAAAGTCGAAGGCATTTAAAAGTAACGGGTTGCAAAATAATTACTAGAAGGAAAATAATGAATTAATAAATAAATATGGCAACACTTTAGTTATTTTAAATATATAAATAAGACATAAATACATTCATAAAACATAAAAACAAATAAATGAACAAAATAAAATATCCTATTGAAAGAAAGAATTTCCGTATAGATGAAATTTATTCATAGCTGATATCACATTGCTACAGCTGCGGTAATGAAATGATTAGTAAAGTGATTTTTGTCCTACCGGACAGGGCCAGCAGTGAGGGAAACTCGCGGCAGTTGTGCACTCCCGTCGAGTCCGTGGCGCAGGACATCCACAGATTCTCGTAAAGGGTTGAGGTGGTGATCACTGTCCCGTCTAAAGAGGATACTTTCCAGTAACGGTTCGGGATTGCGACGCCAACCATTATCCAACTCACAAAGCCCAGGATTAAAGCAACGACTTCAATGACCGGATCCATGTCTGCTTTAAATTATACAGGCGTCTAAACCATCCACAATCGACGCTGCTTGTTTCTTATGAGTTTCTCTGCTATATGCACTTGTTTTCTAAATGTGTTCAAAGTTATGAGTAATATCCAGGTTTTGTTAATTTCTCGAGCTGAGCCAGTTTTTCCATGGAGAGCGAGATTGCAGCAGTGACATATAAAATGTGTTGTTAAAAGAAGCGATGGGTCATTTATAGGCTCTGTTTGCCCTCCCCTCTCGTGTGCATGTGTCGCTTTTGGATTTTACACCCCGAAACTCAACAGGTGGTTATCACTAAAGTCCAATGGTCGTTGCCTGACCTTCACTGGCATCCGTTATGTTTCATGGACTTAAACACACTGCATACTGTAAAATGGGATTAGTTAGCTTCACCTAAACAAAGTGAGAATATCCGGTGCCATAGAAAAAGTCGAGCTGCATGCTCTCCACATTCAAAATTGTGTTGGCTATCTATTTCAAATAGCTATCCATATAAACTACTCCTCGAAAGATCTGAATATTAAGCAGACATTACACCAAGTGTCACGTGATCCTTCAGAAATCATTCAACAAACGTTTATTGTCACTGTTGGAAACATGTTTGCTGCTTATAATTGTTTTGGAAACTTCATACATTTCAGGAATTGTGGTGAACAGAATGCAATGCATTATTTTACTGTCCTTGTGATCAATTGAATGCATCCTTGCTGAATAAAGGAGGACTATTATTAAATAAAATAGCTACAGTTTCTTTAAAACTGAACTCACACTTCTTAAAGGTAACCATAAATGAATACAGAGACCAAAACCATTGGTTTTGAGACAAATAAATAAGTATTAGCCAGCTGATAGTAAAACTGAGTGCTTTGTCAATTAAACAAGCAGTGACTAAAACACATTTTTGAAACCCTTTCAAACATTAATCTGGCCTATTAATAAGAGACCGTTTTAGTGGGTTTTAATAGACTACTGAGAAGCTTAGCTAAATGTTTAGGTATTGTCCTCAGAGGACACTATCAGAAGAGGGAAAAGGGGAACTACTGGGTGCAGTGATTAAATGAACAACTGAAGAAGCTGTTGACAGTGTTTATCTTTATCCGTCGTCTCATTATCTGTCATGCATTGTCATATAATCATCATGCATGGCCTCTAGATCATGTTCACTGTCACCTAACGAAACCTCACTTGTAGGAATTATGGTTACATTTGTTAAAATCATTCATTTGTCACTTACAGATTTTATACAAGTTCACTGAGCACTGTAAAGCTTGTGAGGAGGCTTTACAGACACATGCTGCATGTAAACACAAAGGTAAACTCATTGAATGAGTTTAATGGTAAGCAAATTCTTCCCAGCTCTGCTTATAAAAAGAGAAAGGTGTTCAGTTTAATCATAAATTGAAGTAATCAAAAAAAAAACTGTAACTGCAGATTTTTGTACAAGTATTGCATTATATTTCTTTCACACTTGGCCAATGTCTTAGTGTCAACATTAACGAGAAATAGAATTTATCACTGATGACTATCTTCACAGAAATGATCAAAGATCAAATATCTTCGAGAAGTTTAAATAAAACGTCACATGGCATACAAACCTGTCATTAATGTTTAATGGCTTAATGAAAATACCCATCTGTGAAGAATAGATGTTGTTGACAAAATATGACACACCAGAGGCTGAAGTTCATGTGGCAATAACTAAAACTTACAGATTTGACAATAAGTATCCAGATAATTGTAAAATTCATCTGAACAACACAGAGCCTAGCATTAACACCATTAATAGCCAGATAACGGTCACTTATCCTTACTGTACAAAGACCGATAAGTGATTAACTTATTTTATTGACGTGAGACTAAGATATTTCGAGTGAATAGTACTGGAAATAGGCAAAATGGCAAGGCGTATCTTGGAAGGTTAACATGCTGTTTCTCAAATTGATTCTTAGTAAAAGGAAGTAAGTATGTTGCAATACATGGCTTTGTAAATTCTGCAGAAAGAAAGGATCAAATGAAGTGAGTTCATGTATACAGAGACCACTGCCATTAGGAAACACCTATTGTCTGCAACTATCTATCTATCTATCTATCCATCCCTCTTGTAATAAACAAACGCACACTCCAAGAAAATACATTTTAATCTCAGAGAGTTATTTCCTGGTTAAATAAAAGTGACATGAAATGCATCAATATAACTTTTCTTCAGTTATATAAAAACAGTATGAAAAACACATGAAATACAGTTCACTTGCTGCCTAATCTATCTATCTATCGGTCTGTCTGTCTATATACATCATATAAAATGTGTTGTGTTTAACTCTTTCACATGTAACGTGAGCAGTGAGAGGACAAAAGTTAGACAAGGTGCTGTCGCTGTGTTTGAATCGTTAGCGTGTGATAAGCAGATGAGTGTTCTCGGTTTTAAAGGTCAGCTTTATGACTAGCTTGCTTGACTATTGCTTTAAATCAACTTTAATTGTTCTTTGACAAACACAATAGTTTTCCCACATGTTTATGCATCTCCTAAAACCGATCATGACACTTTGAATGATCTGTCGTTTATGGGGACCATAAAAAGACCTCATAAAATAGTTCGGCTAGAAAGCAGACTTTTTGTATTGACGCTGAATCCTACGCGTGGAGATCTATCCTCAGTTCAAACAATGTTAATTCAGCTCTCACTCTTAGAAAAAAAAAAAGCTGTCAATGGGGCAGTAACTTTTTAAAAACGAAATCCTTGTACGGGGCCATATTGGTAACTTAAAGGTAGCTATATAGTGGTATTAGTAAGTGTGCAGGTTAGTACCAAAACAGATACCTTTTGTAAAGGTCAGGCCCCGATGACAGCTGTTTGTAGTTTTTTCCTGAGCATAGGATTGTTGCCAAGGTTGCTGCGTTTTAAAATATTGCGTCATTTAATTGACGTAGTGCCATTTAAATGACACCTATGTGTCAAATCTAACACCTGGTAAAAATATGTTTGTTGTCTCTGCAGGAAGGCCGATTTTCAGGAGCAGGATTGAGTCATGGTAGTGGACAAGACCTATAATAGATGTGTGTAAACATGAATAAACTGTGGGGATATTTAATTGCCTATTGTACACAGAGAGGGTGTTGTGTAATTGCTTTAAGCAAATTTGTAATGTGTAAACAAGGAAAGGAAGAAAATTATGATTGAGCTCTGAACCCAGTCTTTTTTATGATATCTTTAACATCAAGAGGTGAGCCAAATCGAAAATTATTATAAAATAACAAGAAAAATATGTGCAATGATATTGTTTGGCTGACTCTAATTAGTGCCCCCACATGTTTCACTCAAACACTGTTGAACTGTTGTACTTGAATTTGCTGTAATATACAAATGCATCAATATATTATTCTGTATTTACTGTATAAAATCAATATGAGAAATGACAACCAAACAGATGTAATCCCACAAAACAAATGTGACTTTCATGGAAAGCACTCTCAGGCAAAAATGCACAAGTATCCTAAGATACAAAAGCTAACAGGTGCAATCCTGTTCCTTACTATTCCTTAAATGCTAAACATGAGTAGCTTAAAGTGCACATTAACATCTAAAGTAAATTTTACATTTAAATACATTTTTGGGAGCTCGACTCACATCTCAATTCACCTTTTATTTTAATGCTAAAAATTACAACAAACTACAACCAAGTTCGGAAACAACCAATAGAACATACCACCAGCAAAATCACAGACAGGCAAATAGTAGAGACTTCTTTTCATCATTTGCTTTACTGGTTAATTAGTAACCTCAATACTGTGTTATAAAATGATGTTACTAATGGCAACCATAAAGGCAGCATTGTAAAGCTGAGATGTCTTAACATGTGCGGAAGTCCCTGAGTTGAATAATGTGGGAAGTACGAATTGTACCCAACATTAAATTGAATTCCATTATCAGCTATTATCTTAAATAAACATGTTTTACAATGAATTTGTTACTTTCAAGGCCTTGTAGTTGAGTTAAATGAATGTTGTTGAGGATACTCCCACATCTGAGAGCATCTGAGCTAATGATGCACGGAGGACAACGACTTTGTGAGTGACTATTTAACCAGCAGCTTCAGACCGCATTCAAAATTAAAGTTATATAGGTTTTTCTCACCATGATTCCCAGATATTTTAAGAATTTTTAATGAATCACACTCATTAAGAGCAAATGCAATTACATTTAATCGTTTATCAGAGACTTTTATCCAAAATGACTTACATTATTAGGATTAAATATTATTATATACATTATTATTATTAATATCCACGCACGTTTTTCATAAACATGGTAACTTCAGACTTAAAGTACCTTGTTTTGTTGAATGACGTACTTGACTCCGGTTTCTTGTTCATTGTATCAACATGTGGATGACAAAGAAAACACTGGAGAAAAAAAGTGCTTTTTCTTTGCAGATGTTTCAGTATAAAATTAACATGGACTACAAAAAAGAGAAACACTCAAGGAAGGGATGATTAAACACTTGACAGCACACGTTAACCGATGGGTAATAAAACAGTGCTGACAATGATGACTTAGAAAATGCATTACAAGGCTTTTCATGCATATAACTTCAAATGCGCAAGGCATGTGAACACACTTTACAAATTCAGTAAGCACAAATAATAATTTATTAACGGACGTGAGGTTTTTAATGTAGTATATCAAAAATGTTTCATATTGATTACCTAGTGTAAGTACATTGATATATTGAATTAAAAAAACAAAAAGTGCATACAAATACAATACATCTTATTCTGTACTGCAAATCCTTGGCAAACCTCTGTAGTTGAATTTCCTTTGAAAAATGAAAAGTTTCAGAGGAAAAACATACAGTTTATTACTTTATTCCAACCCCACATCTCTATACATACCAGAAAGAGATGGCAAATCATAAAGCGAAAGAAATGTGGTAAAATACGATAGCTCGTTATGAAAATCATGGCAGAAACACAAAATAAAAAGGAACAGGCCTCTTCATGGTTTTATGTGATTATAAGAAATCATTAAGTCTCTCTTCTGGAGAGGAACTAAATCAAAGTACGCTCATCAGGAACTCCATATTAGGACTTTGCACCTTTGGCCACGGCCAAACCAATAAGACCAGCCAATCCGGCCACACCTAACCCGATACCGCCGACGATCGCCATGCCAACTAAGCCATCTGAAAAAGAACATGCAAAAGAAATTATTTATTTGTTGTGATGAATCCACTATTGCTTATTCTGTTATCACTTTGACTTTTATTTACATGCCAGTCAGATTCATATTTAATGTTCATACGCATACAGACATTGGACTATTTTTATAAACATGGTTGTTGCAGGTATGACAATATAACCATGTCTAAAATTTAATAAAGACTCCTCCACTTCTCGCCTTTAAAAATGCCTGACAACACCATCATAAAATGGAAATAATCAGGCAACTGCCAAAAGGCACGTGCAGTCATGTGGTGGTAGCTCAGCAAAAGAAGAAGAGAATGAATGCAAGTTTGCAGCAAGGAGACAGCTGTCAAGATATAGCTTACAGATGAAGAATGGTAAAGCAATTTAAGAATGATGAAACGCTTGTTCCACGAACTATACGCAATCAAGAAGAATGTGATGAAACTACTTGTAATTCATGTTGCTAGCAAACTGGGAATGTTGCGGAGAATGCACATATATTTTCTTGCAGAGGATTTACATGCAACAAGTTTAAAATGGTTATAATTCCTGGGGGTGGGAATTGGAATTTGTGGAATCTAAAAATTGTCTTAAAAAGAAAAACATGGCTGAATACCAATCACTGAATTCTGATTATTATCAAAATACTGATATGCATGTAAAAACAGTCATTATCTCAAGCTTTCCTGTTCTAAACGAGTCCTGAACAATTATACGAATAAACAAATTATGGCAAATGGAAGGTGGGGAACATGTTAAGAAACTTATTGGAATTTAGTTTTACTTGTGAAATTTATTCCTGTGATGGCAAAACTGAATATTCAGCAGCCATTACTTTAGTCTTCAATGTCACACGATTCTTCAGAAATCATTCTAACATTTAGAAACATTTCTAATTATCATCAATGTTAAAAACTACTTACTATACATTTTTCTAGGTTTTTCTTAACGAATATAAAGCTCAAAACAACACAATTTATTTAAAAATAGAAATTCCTTTAAACAATTTAATAGTATTAATTGTCCCTTTTGAACTATTAAACGAGTCCTTGCTAAATAAAAGAATTTATTACTTCAAAAACAAAACCATACTACCCCCAAACTTTTTTTGTAGTGTGTTACAAAATCCTAATTAAAAAGACCACTGAATGTTTTCTGTCTGGTTAAAAGGCTGTTGTTTCTCACCTTTTTTTAGTGCATCCTTGATGAGCTTCTCCAGTTCCAGGGCCTGTTTATTATCTGGTTCATTCTTCAGCAGAGTACGAATGTACTTCAGTGCTCTCTCGTACTCCTGAGAGTACAGTGGGAGGGTGGTGAAGAGATTTAAAAAAAAACATTACTACTAATTATCTTACTATTAACTAGAAATTATCCAAGTATCTCTAAGCCCAGTGTATACTATATAGTTGATCGAATAAATGCAACGCTGATGAGTACAAGAGAATTCTTTCAAAAACATTTTAAAACTTCCAAATAAAAAGAATTTCAAATATGCATGTCCCTTACAATTTGGGTTAAAATATGACTTGGACATGTTTTGTGAGATTCACTTCATCTGGTATTGGTATTGAAGCGTTTACACATTGCACTTGTTTATATGGTGGCGTGACAATAAAGCTATTTAACTGATCTGACTTGATTTTGAAATGATGCAGTAAACTCCAATGTACCAGGGCTTCCAGGAACAGAGTTGAGAAACACTCTTTTAACTAGATGCCACAGATGGCTTCATGAAATAAAGAATGTTTATTAGCAGTGACAATATCATCACATGTTAAAATAAGAAACATGATAACCCACCTTAAGTCTGTAGTTTGCAACAGCAAGGTAGAAGAGAAAATCTCTCTGATCATCTTTTTTGCTTTTATGAACCAGTTCTGTTAAAAGACAACTTGTTTTAAACCGAGGATAGTTCAAATAGCTCAAGAAGGCTGTAACTGACCAAAGACAAGCTGAAGAACCGACCTTCTAATAGATGAATGCCTTTCACAATGTCATTTGAGTACTTGCTTCTGATCAAACACCAGGCGTATTCAAAAGTCGTTTCAGTGGAAACGGGTCCTTTCACCAGCTCGGCGTTGTACTTCTTCTCAAACCTCTGAAAGACAATAATTGAATCAGATTGCATCAGTAAAAGGTTGATGTCAGGATCATGTGCTCCCCCTGGCCGACAACCATAGACTAACTTCTACAGCAGAAATCAAAACAGACAAAAGTCTGATTCCGTTAAAAAAAAAGTAGGTGAGATAACTAAATAACAATAATAAAGTGGTAAAAAATACATTTTTGTCACAAAAGGTGTAGGTCTACTCTATTGAGTCTATACGTTACAACAATACGTCATAATCAATGTTGTTGTTTTGATTAAGTGACGTTACAGTAGAAATGCGTCCGTTGAAAATCCCGATTAAAACCCGATGTCGGTCATTCCACCACTTACATCCCTGTTATCAATGCGATATCGATGTCATTCTGTATTTATGAAAGCGATAGATGAAATGTTTTACCTTCAGATCTTCTGGTGCCACAAGATCTGACACAATCGCCTCCATCTTCGCGGAAAACACCACACAGCTGGCACGCGCGTTCACGAAACCTTCAAAATAAAAGCCCGGCGTTATGACGTACTCGATTTCAGGATTGCGATCGCAGCTGTATGTCACCAATAAAATGTTTTGGATAGATTTGGGAAAAAAAGTTTATTTTCCTTAGAGAGAAAGATTACCACTAGGTGTCACCTTCATTGTTAATTTTTGTTTGATTATTGGAAAATACCATATACGCAAACAGAAACGGGCTAAAGGAAAACCCAATCTTTTGTTATTTCAGTTAGATATGAAACATTATATTAAGTTGCTGCGTGGGTTGAAAAATAGTAAGTAATAGTAAAATAGTAGTAATCTTTTAAGCTATTTGGTGACTATGATAGTCTTATATGCCTTTTTCTCTTTTCTTTTTTTTCTCGTTCATTATTATTTATTTTGTATCAGCATTTTATTGTATATTCTCATTTTTACATACTGTAGTCCAGTGTTGGGGAAAGTTACTTTTAAAAGTAATGCATTACAATATTGCGTTACTCCCTAAAAAAAGTAACTAATTATGTTATTTAGTTAGTTTTTATGGAAAGTAATGCGTTACGTTACTTTTTAAATATGGGCAAATACCATAAAAAATACTATCATTATGAGCATTTACTTAAATGTTATCAGTTTATGTATTTATTTATTTTTAATTAGCGTTTCCGTCCACGCAGACTTTAATCATTGTGGCTTTTATTTTGGACAAACACATTCCCAGCAGTCCTGCCTAAATCTCTCGATAGAGGTCGCTATCTTCACGCTCCTCTAAAAGCAACTCGACACTCTGGTCACGTGGTGTGACCGAGTAGGACGGCCATCTTCCCTAAAACACAAACAACAAGAGCGTACTAGACATCAACACGCAACGACCATTGGAGAGGGAGAGAGAGAGCAAAAAACAGTAAAAACGGAGCACGATTCTCGAGGAGGAGCACAGAACACAAACAACTGCACATGCATCCAAAGTGAAGATCGTCGAGTTTGACGGGGCGACTGGACAGTGAAATCGCATCGACAGCTCCAGAAATACGGTCAGCAACTGTGTGCCTCTCTCTCCTTGAACGTCTGAAGCGTTAATGGCAGATGGGTGTTGCATTAAGTTGTATGCAAACTTGGAAGGGGAAGGGCGGCGGGTGTGCGAACAGCGAATGCATTTTAGAGCACGAGGAGCTTTGGGCGGCCAGCGATTGCGCGTGAGGGAATAAATCGCGCTGTTTGAAGTTGTGAGGCTTTTTGTGTGTTTGCTAAGGCAGCTGTGGCTGTGGGTTGAAGGCCAAGGGAAGCAGCGGAGTGGAGTTCGGAGGGGCGCCGCGTGCGCAGGGAGGGGGAGTGTGCAGGCAGTGCACGCGCATGCACACCTACCCCCCCCCCCCGTGCACGCGACGCCCCTCAGAACTCATCCAATCAATATTAAAACAGCTTCAGTGCCGTGCGATGAATATTAAACGCCGTTACTTTTGCGAAACGTATGTTTCCGGGCGACCGTTTGCGTCGCGCGCGAGGACACGTCGAATAGAAACGGCCTAACGGCGAGTAATTCGTTGTTGTTGTGTCCCATACTTAAACGACTCGTTCTTTTGAGTCGGATCTTTTCAGTGAGTCGATTGAACCGGTTCACGAACCGGACCGAATCCGTCTGAACGATTGTAGAGAGTCAGCAGCTGAATCGCAAACTGTCAGATTCGTATCGAGTCGAGAATCATGAGAATTTTACTCGAGTAAGTTTAACTTTTTCGAAGTCAAATTACTTTAAGTCAAGTTATTGAGTATATAGAGTAGCTAACTGTTTCAAATAAAATATATTTGTGACCCTGGACCACAGAAACAGGCATAAGGCTTAATGTTTTCGTAATGTTTTAAGTTTTCGTATGTTTACGGTTGGAAATTTGCAAAATGTGTTCATGGAACATGATCTTTACTTGATATCCCCCTTAAAAAAAATAAAGGACAAATTATAATTTACATCATAAAAGGCAGTGTTTTGTTGGCTAGTGCTAGTTTTGTGGTCCAGGGTCACACATACGTGACTAAGTTTAAGCATTTTAAACGAAGATATGTCAATTAATGTACACAAATTGTATTGGGTTGTATTGAACTGAATCAAGACTGCAACAAACTAAACATGGCGCATGAAATTACAATAAACACCATTATTAGTGAAAGTAGCATATTAGTGTCATTGAAGTAAACATGTATTAGTGATTGTGTATGGCTTTATTAATGTATTCGGTGTATGTCATGATCACCTGATGATTTAAAAAAAAAAAAAAAAAATGAGTTGCTGAATCACTTTGTAACCAATTATTTGAACCATTTCATACTTGAGCGGTTTGCTGTTATTTGGCAGCTGTTCTCATGATGTCCATTGCAAATGCTTAGCCTAAGTCCTGCGATGAATTATGAGCTGTCTTGGGCATACTGATGCATCTCTGAGTGCCTTTGAAGCTACTGGTGTCTTTAATTGTTCTTGAGATGACATAGACTCTAATGTAGTACTTTATGTTAAAGAGTCTGGCTCCCCCAGTGTATACTATTTATTCTCTACGGTTTGTTCTGTTGCTTAGATATATCTGTTGCTATGACATCTGTGGGTGCTCTTGATTAAACCCCTGGGATGTTTCTTTTCCATCTCCATGCTGTCCTGATAGCAATAAGTGTTCTAGTTGTGTGGTGCAGATGCCGATCTAGAAAGATTTCCGCTTAAATCTATTTGCAAAACACACGTTATGCACACTTGCCCTTTCCAAAATATAGTGCTCTGCTAAACTTTGCCACAAATTAACATATTTTTTTTTTTAGCATGCGTTTCCAAAGGCATGGTTTGTTTGTGGTCTCGTTTCTTAAAGAATATTTTAAAAGAAGAGAGGTTATTTTCATGTACGCTTGGCATTTAAATTGATAGGATATTGTTACAGGAGCATGTCGGGCAATTTGCGCTGTAGAGTTGTTACAGTAAACTAAAGCTAGAACTAGGGCTGCACAATTCTGATAAAAATCATCATCATTGTTTGAAGCAACCGCATGCCACAAGCTGAAAACATTCTTTATTCTAACATTCTTTTCAACTGAAAAACCTTTATAGTTTTCTATAATATTAAGTATCAATATCAATTATAAATTAGGTTTATTCTTTGAATAAAATTTAAAAAAAAAAGCAAAACTATGAATGGTTTTATAATGTTATGCTAATACTAAAGTTAAAACAATGGAAAAACCCTTCAGATAACCTGTAGAAAGAAAAAAAACATCTTAAGCACAAAGAAAAACATAAGTGGTTGTGACAGTGAGGAAATTTCCTCACCGGTTAATCGACATGTGACAGCACCGGTAATACCGGTCTCACCGTGGTGGGGGGGGTCTTTGGAGTTTTCCCTCTTTCCCTCACTTTTCCTTCACTTTTAAATGGCCTAGTTTAAAAAAAGAACTGTGCGCATTTCACTTTTATTTTACATTAGCAGCAATTTGACATCAATTGCTTGAAATCAATTCAAGCACAACAAAATGCATTGTAGAGCATAGAACTTTTATTGAAGGGTTAGTTCACCCAAAAATGTAAATTCTGTCACTAATTACTCACCCTCATGTGGTTCCAAACCCATAAGACCTTCGTTCATCTTCTGAACACAAATTTTTTTTGATGATATCAGAGAGCCATCTGACCCTCCATAGACAGCAACACAACTGGCAATGATCCCAGATCCAGAAACATAGTAAAATCACAGGTTAAACAGTCCACGTGACATCAGTGGCTCAACTTAACTTTTGCGATTCTAGGAGAATACTTTATTTATTTTTTTTTTGTGCAAAGAAAACACAAATAACAGTCTATGGAGGGACAGATGGCTCTCTGATATCATCAAAAATATCTTAATGTGTGTTCAGAAGATGAACGAAGGTCTTATGGGTTTGAAACGACACGAGAGTGAGTAATTAATGACAGAATTTTCGTTTTTGGGTGAACTACCCCTTTAACAAAATGAATAAAAATACACCATGCTGTATGCCTAATATAATATAAAATAAAATTGAAAAAAAATCGCTAAAGAACAAATAATTACTAAAGAATAAAAAAAAATTATAACATTAGCAAAATGAGTAAGAAAACTAAAGTAAAAAAAAAAAAAATTTATTTATTTTTAATCATTATCACTTAGATCGATGGCAGAAGTGAACGGCTTTTCGGAATTCAAAACATTTTAACATTTTAATCATCGTCTCTTTCACCTCACTCTCCTTGTCATGAAGCTTGTCACTCTCCTCACGTTATAAATGAAATCTGATCTGTGCACGACTGTCATTCATTCACTGAGCTGCATTGAGCAGCCACGGTCAGTTTTAGTTGTCTGTTCTCTCACCGAATTAAATGATTTTTATTATAATAAAAAAATCTAAACAATGGTGGGGGATGGTGTCACGGTGGGCAAC
>JAUMHE010000053.1:2518527-2534746 GCA_032359235.1 Enteromius mattozi | reverse complement strand
AATTGTGCAGCCCTAGCTAGAACTAAAACTAATAAAACAATTTTGTTCATTGAAACGAAGCTGAAATATAATAATAATCTTAAACACGTTCTATTTAGTCGCCAAGGCAGCATTTTTATTTTCATTTAAAGTATGAATAAAGTATAAAAAATAATTCAATAAATATGGTGATATTAAACAAAAAAGCAAATTCATATTTGCTAAAGCGCATAAGAAAATGACTAAAAATGTAACTGAAATGAAATTGAAAACTAAAAATATATAAAATAAAAGCAAACTCATACTGTATATACCCCTTCATAGATCCTAATACAACAACCCTAGTGCCTCCTTTTCTAAGTTTCAGTATCTTCAATTACAGCACTTGCATTTAGTCCACAATATTTAATAGTTTTATGTGGCCATGTCTTGTTTTTTTTATCTGCAGATAAAGGAGGGAGAGGGATTGTCGGCGTGAGGAAGGGGTCACCAGCTGGGACCTGGTCCACACAGAATTGCCAGAACAACAGAAAGACATAGAACACACACACAAATAGAGAAAGAGAGAAGTTTATTGGGGTCATAACTGCTTCTGGCAGCTGTATTATTAACAAGTTCGTCTCTCTTTTCATCTTTGTTTGTTTCCTGTAGTCGATTGACTTTAGACGTTAGTATCAAAGCTCTGCAGTCTCTGCAGTCCAACAGGTATTACTCATTTTAGGGGGTTTTGATTTCTTATTTTTTTGTTTTCTATTTGTTTTTATTTGTTTGTTTTCATCGGCTGTGAACAAGAGAGCTCTTACCGTGTCTGACTTTTTGTATTTCTGCTCTCCTGCACACACGCTCTGAATAAGGCAGCTATAACCATACTCTCTCTTTTAAGTTGGCTACTTTGAATCACATACACACACACACATACACCTTTCAGCCCTCTCACCCAGACCTGGTCCAGCCTAGTCTTGCCTGCGCCACTCCCCCGGACAGGGTAAGAATAACACATGAAATGCTTTTTTTACGCACATACGTATGTTTGTCAGTCGTGTGTGCATTACACTGCAATGTAATAAAAGAATCTGTGTGTGCTAATCAACAGAAATATGCTTGCAGCATGTTTCAGTGTGTTGCAAACTCTCATTCAGGTATTTCTGTTTGTAGACTTTCACCTCTGAGAAGGAAGGAAGAATATGACTGCTGAAACACTTAACTTTGGCCCAGAATGGTAAAATCCTTTCTATTTATGTTTCTCCTTCTGTTGTTGTCAGATCTCCCTTCCTTTTCTTTCTTCTCTTTTCCTTGTAAATTTTTCTTTCATCACTGTCCTTTGACCGATTTTCAGTTCCATTCACTGTCGGAGAAATTAAATGCAAGCAGTGACGTTACTCAATATCTCAATACCTTTTCCTGTGTAAGCTACTTTAGGCAAAGGGATAAGTGGTGTTATTTTTTTACAAGGTTGTTTTGAATGTGTATATCTGAGGCAATAGTCAAGCACTGTCATAAAATGTTTTTTACACTAGCGCTTGCACTACACTTGGTAAGGTGTTGTTTTAAATTAATGCTTGTATTCAGCGTGGTAGCATTAAATTAATCAAAAGTGATAGTTAAGACATTTGTAATTGTTCTTTTTCTTTTTCAAGGAATATTGAAAGAAAAATCCTCAAACATTTAGCAGCATAGATGTTTTCAGCACTAATAATTATAATAATATTAAATGTTTTTTTTAGCACCAAGTCAGCATATTAGAATGATTTCAGAAAGATCATGTGACCCTGAAGACTGGAGTAGTGGCTGATGAAAGTTTACGGGAATAAATTACATTTAAAAATATATCAAAACAGTTGCTTTTAATTGCAATAACTTTTCACAGTATTACAGTTTATTACTGTGCTTTTGATTAAATAAATGCAGGTTTGGTAAGCATAAAATAAATGTACTGAACCCAAACTTTAGGTCAGTACCTGAATTAGATATGTATGTATTATTAGTTAATCACTGCTACAAAATCCTACAAAAACAATATTACCCTTTGTCACATAGTCCAGTGCTATGTTTTTGAAAATATATTTTTTTCCTAATTCACTTCAGCTTCTAAACAGCATCTTACCATTCAGTTGATTCAGTTTTAAAGGATTTTTTCTTCTTCTCAGCACTGCTCTCTAATTGTACCATGTTTCTGTAAGGTTCTCTCTCTCATCCTTCCCTTCTTCCAAACCCCCTTCTCACCCGGTATCTCCTCTTGGCACACACTAAATGATTATGCAGAAATTAAAACGTTAGGCGTGGTCCTCTGCTGAACTAAGCCTCTTGTGTGCATAGTTGGTCCTCGGCCAACAAAAGTGAATTCCTGAGTTTGACATGTACAATACAGGGGTGGTATGTTTCCTCAAAGCCGTCTTCATCAGCTTATCTCAACAGGGTATTATTTATGTAAAGTTTACAAAGCCACCCAGAGCTCTGAAACCCATTTTCCACCAACAAGGTACCTCAGCCGATGCCTTTCACATATTTCCGCCACTGAAAAGTGGTTTCAGTCAGGAAAAACAACTTTGCACTGGCCCCTAAAAGCTGCTGGGCTCGAACCAGGAACCACTAACGTCAGATGCCGGGGGCGAGACATTGTCAGCACCAAGTAAAGTTGCCAAAACAACAATAACTCTGGTGATTCTGACACCCAACAAGACAGATCACTCCCAGTATAATCAGTTTTATTTACACTATAAGCACAGTTACTATATATAGTATCTGACACAGCAACTCCAGCCCCATAATTTTCTTTTTTGACTAAAATTAAACATTATTTAGGTGTATACACTACAGTTTCAAAGTTTGGGGTCAGTAAGGTTTGTTTTGTTGTTGAATGAGCTGTTCTTTAATTGAAAGTAAAATATTTTGTAACATTGAAGGTCTTACTTTTGATCAATTTAACGCATCCTTGCTGAATAAAATCAATGTCTTAAAGGGGTCATATGATGTGATATCATAACATCACCCAAATGTTTACGCAAAGAAAAAAGACTAAAAAAAAAAAGAGCTATTATTCTGACTAGGGTTGCTGGACGCGATGTGTGTCGTTGTGAAAGTGAAACTACTTTGTGCTTCCAAAAGAGGACATAACTAGAAATCAGTGGTTAAGTTGTGTTCCCAACACTGTTGCAGAACAGTTCAACACAAATATTCGAATGTGTTCAGCGCATTTACGAAGGACAGACTCCTAAAACCTGGAGAGTAGTCTATGCTGGCTGTGCACAGAGACTATAAAGTGGAGCAATTCTACCTCTGCAAGGACAGTCTGGTGCTTCTGACTCACAACCTTTAAGTAAGCTACTTTTTCTTATTAAACGAACCTGCTACTTACTATTCAAACACGAGTTTTGAGCAGTGAGGGGTAGTGCTTGTTGTTTGGCATTTCTCTGATCACAAATGCAGACATGGCGTGGCGCAATGCGTAAACAGACAGTGTTAAATCATGATTATGACTTATAAATTATGTCCCCACTGGATGCAGCAAATGCCTGTAATGTGTTTAATGGTTTGGTGACATAACTCCGGGACGCAGCATCAAAAAAGTGTTTCCTCTATCCAAGCTTCAGCCCAAACCCATTTCCGTGGAAGAGTGAGAGATCCTAAATAAAGGGGAATGTATTCGACCTTGACAGGCTGTCCTTGAATGGTAGCCAGATGTAGAGCATTTCTCAATGAAGCTTTCACATTGTTGCTGTTGTATCTCTTTTGATCTGATTTTCTTCTCTCTCAGGCTCCGTGCACTTTCCAGTGGAGGCAGTGTGTCTTCCCCTCCTGCCTCTCCTGCTATGCCAAAGTACAAGTTGGCCGAGTACCGTTATGGCCGAGAGGAGATGCTAGCACTTTATGTCAAAGACAACAAGGTGGGAAAAGGCCTAAAAAGTTCTGTTGGTTGATTTCATACTACTGAGATCTGTGTTAAGTTAATAATAAGCTGTGTTAGTTAATAAGTTTTCGTTAGAGGAATTTTGTCTTCATCTTAATTGCTGGTGGTAAATTATGTTATAAATTGGCTGTCGGTTGCTCTGGTCTTTAGTATCTACATCAGCTATTGGAAAAACCCATATTGGTCAATCTTTTTTTTGTCTTTGTAGTAACCCTTATGTTGCTCAAAACAAGTTTTTGTTCTGTGGAACTCCATACTGATTTATCTATATAGTTATCAATTTATCTGTTTACCTATTTTCTGATTTATTTATTTGTTTTTGTGAATTTGTCCATGCAATGAAAGTGGTAACAATACATACATGTATAGAAATAAAGATGTTTCTGCTTTTAATGACTTAAATTTAAGTTCAGGTTTTGACACAAAGCTTTAAATGTATCTTACTACTTTTATTACTTGCTGTCTTGTTGTTGTTGTTTTTTTTTTTTTTTGGAGCTCCACAGACCCTAGTCTCTGTTCATATCCATTAAATGGAAAAGAGCAACCTGGACATTTTGCTAAATAACTCTTTTTGGTTAATTCCAAAGTACAAACATAAGTATTTTCACAGACATTAGATTCAGAGTTGATATTCACAGAATTTTCTTTTTTTTTTTACTTTTGGAAATTAATTTTTTTTTGTTTTAATCATTATATATTTAGACAGGTAATCTTTCTGTGATCCTTGTAGGATACAAACATTGTGTTTGTAAATGTCACTCTGTAAGTGTTTCGTGTTCAACGGGTGCTGGAGGACCTTTGGAAGGTCTTTTGGACGTCTTTTGTGGTGTTTACTTGGCCTTAGGTTTAACACACAATATGTGTGTAGTACATGTTTCCACTGGTCGACTTTAAAATGCAAAAAATGTCTTACCAGTACTGACACAAGTCATAAAGGTTTCCACAGGCAACGGCGGCGGCAGAGCTGTAGCAACAAAAATAGACTGTAGAAACCGTGCCTTAAGATAATGATTTACCATGTTTTTTATTGCAGAAGAAATATTCAGTGTGCACTGATCAAGCATGAATATATTTTTTTGTAGTTACGATTTAAATGTGTTGGAAAAGTGTTTTCAAGAAATCCAGGCCCTCAAAGTCCCCATGTAGGATCAGTATTGTGGAAGAGAAGAAGAAATTTTTTTTATATATATATATATATATATATATATATATAGATAGATAGGAACGTTGATTTTATTGTTATTTCTAAAAGTTGACCAGTTAATGTCTTTTTTAGAAAGCCACATCAGCACTGCGCAAACTTAACTCTTGAATAGTCACAGTTCCTTAAGGCAGAAATAACTAACTCAAAGGGTGATTTCCATTTGAAAGCAGCATTACTTCTATACATTTGAACATATGTTTTGTACGCTACTCTTAAAAGTGTTTATGCAGTGTGTCCAAACTTTTTGTATGTTTAAAATGTTTCTCTGTCCAGATGTAAATTTGCTGATTTTGAGTCCATCATTTGCAACAGTAGAGTGAGTCACATTCTTGTGTGTGTTTTCAGGTCCCTGAAGAAATGCAGGATAAAGAGTTTGCTGCTATTCTGCAGGATGAGCCTCAACAGCCACTGGCACTCTTGCCTCTCACTGAAGAGGAGCAGGTGAGAGGCGCACACTTACATGTCTGGCATTCTGAGCTTGGGGCTGATTAGACATACATCACACATACACACACACACACACACACACAATCCTGTGAAAGTAATCTGAGGTGGGGCGAGAACATTTTTCAGAAACCGTAAATGCACTCTTATATAAAAAACCCCGCCTTTGGCAGTACAATGATTTTTATCTCCACCGATTTTGCGGTTTTTGGTGTGGCCCTGGTTTCATTCCTCATGTGATCTTTTTTGTTTGTTTTATCTCTTCGCAGAGGAACTTCTCCATGTCTGTCAATAGTGTGGCTGTGCTGAGGCTTATGGGTAAGGGGGGCGGGGCCGCTCCTGCTGGGGTGAATCGTGGCAGAGGCACCGTGAGAGGCGGTCGAGGCAAGATGATCTATTTATGTGTACATGGGTGTAAATTATCAATGTATTTGCGGGGATGCTGAAGTTTGTGTCATGCTGTGTGTGTTTAGGTCGAGGAAGAGGAGAGGGCGGTTTCTACCAAAGAAGCAGTGAGGAAGGAGAGGGCGGTTTTGGTCGTAGCGTTAGAGAGATCCATCGCAGTCAGAGCTGGGATGACAGGTATTCTTAATTGTTTTATTTTTAGTTTCGTAATGGCTTGTTTTCACTGTGTGGTACGGGTCAGAACAGTACAGTACAGTTCGATTTGGTACAGAACAGCCTGATCCAGTTTGCGTTTCCACTGCCATCAGTACCCTTACTTGATAGGGTTGGTGTATGCATCGATAGATGATAAAGCATGACAATAAGCACAACTCTTCCTCTTTTTTTTTTTTTGTCAGTTTATAATAATAGCCATTATAAAAGTATAAGAGGCTTATGAGGAAATAAAGACAAAAGCAAACAAAGTCAGCGCTGTACTACGGTAATTCAAGATAAATGTATAAAGTTAAATGTATGTTTGTGCTTAGAAAAAAACTTTATGACCAGGAACAAGTAATAGATGCATGAGACCACGATTGCCGGTTGAATATAACTTTACCCAAGACCAATTGTATCTCATGTTTAATCACTACAGAGACGTCAGAGCCAGCAGCAAATGTTAGAGAGGCTAGCACAGCTTGAGGCTGCTGTAAGCAGATACATAAGCACTGAGCGCCCGGTGATCGCCTGGAGCTCTGAAATCTGCATAGTAAATCTTCAAATAGGGGCTATCTTTATAAATAATCTGCAGATTTGAGTTTTAAACAACTGCATTCTCACCTGAAAAACTCTTAAAACTACACTTCATGACACAATAATCGTAATATTTTGAAAATTTAACAGGGTTTTTTTGCAATGACGTTTCACAAGTCCACAAGAACAGAGTATAAAATAAAATACACTTATATTTTTTGTGTGTTTACACACTCTGATGTAAATAAGCCAATGTAACGTTAAATAAACTTGTGGATGGCAGAGCGAAACGAGTGAAGGGGATCCTGTTGTATCACGCAGAAGTGGCGATTCTAGTCAACCAATCAAAGTTATGCAGTTAGTTTAGCTCCACCCTTTTGGAACCCTTTGATGTGTTAAAAAAGTGGTATGGTACTGTTCACTATGTTGGTACCATTCACAACTTCTGACAAAGGAAACGGACATAATTGAATACCGTACTATACCGAACTGTACCGCTCAGTGGAAATGTGCCAAAAGTGTGTGTGTGTGTATATATATTATTACTTTGTTTTTTTTTGTGGTATTTTCCCTATTGCGGTCTCAGTTTGTTGCTCTAGTTTTTGTTTTAGCAAATATAAAATCCTTTTATCAGCATACAATCTAGATTTGGATGGCTCTTGAGGCAAATCAAAAGCCATGTTGATAAGCCTTTGTCTCTTTTCATTTTGCAGAAGTGAGAGACGTTTTGAGAAACCTCTGCGGAGGGAAGGTGTGCGTCTGAGCTTCGAGGAGGGGGGTCCGGGTGGTAGAAAGGAGTTCATGCGCTCTGATAGTGAAAACTGGCGCATACTGAGAGAGGAGCAGGAGGAAGAGGACGCTGGAGAGGCCGGTGGAAGCTGGAGAATCACCGGCTCACGAAGAGAAGGTAACACAGTACAGTATTTACACTTGGCATATAAAAGGAATAGTTTACCCCCCTCAAAAACGTATTTTATTTAATTTTATTATGCCACTAGTTATTTTAGATGTAAACAACCATCTAATCTAACAACAAAGGTGTGCCCTGATTGACCAGCTATACCACACGCATGTGGCGGAAATGTTACGCCCCTTACCATAATGTTTACTGTATTTTACCACACTCAAGAGCATTATTGTATAAACTTGTGCTCCTTTCTCCTAGATGGTGGTCCTCGCTCGGCTGGTTGGCGTGAACACTCTGGTCCGGGTGAAGTTCGCCGCAGGAAGTTTGACTTTGACTTCCGGGATGGAGGGAATGAGGGAGGCAGACGGAGAACAGGCAGCGAAGGAACAGAGGAGGAGAGAGATGGTCTGCCAGAGTGGTGCACAGATGAGGAAGATGGAGAAATGGGAACCTTCGATTCTTCTGGAGCGTTTATGTCTATTAAGGTGAGACCATAAGATCTATTCTCTATTGATTTATAATCGATGGTTTTCTTTTCTTTACATTTTTTTAACACTGCTATTGTCTTAGAAGGGCCCGAAAGACCCTATTCCAGAAGAGGAGTTTGAGTTCCAGGGGTTGGAGGATGAGGAAGAGGATGGTGCTAATCAAGAGAAGAAGAACGGCCCTGGTGCTGAAAAAAGCGAGAAAGGTGGGATCAAAAATTTTATAAACATAGACGCTTAAAGCACAGTTCATGCAAACATGTCTATAACTGCATTGTGTGAGGAAAAGATGAAATTATTTTGCTCACAAATACAGTTTAAAGACTGCTGCGAAGTACAAAAATCTTTGAAGAGTGTTTAATTAAAATATGATTTTAAACAGATGCATTTTTAAAGACCATTGAACTTGATCTCATCATTCTCTCTTTTTCTACAGATGTCATTGACTCTGCTCCAGTGTCTGAAACTGAAGTGAAACCAGTTTCTCCTTCCCCTCCTTCTCCTCTCCCTCAATCCCTTCCTGCTCTGGTCCCTGAGGTCGTGCCCTCTGCTGCCCCCTCTGGCCTGGAGGAGCTTCAGACTGCCCCCTCTATTCTCAACAAACTACCAAGTGAAGGTACATTTTCTTTCTTTTCTTTTTTTCTATAGCTATACAGATGGCTGATGCTTCACTTGTGTATTGTCCTTTCTGTAGTGTTATCAGAGGCCATGTTAGATTTGAGCCCCAGTGCCTCCTCCAGTCTGCCTTCATCGCCTCCCTCTTCGTCCTCTGCTGCTACTGACCTCCCTCCACCGGGGGGTGATATCGAGGATGATGAGGGCATGAAGCACCTGCAACAGGTACCACAGAAAATGAGTCCTGAGAGTATTCACCAATTTAGTGATGTCATTGTTAATTATTTCGGATGTGCATGGGTTAGCCAATCGCAGCAAGGTTTTCTTTTAAATACATGTATAGTGTAGATTATTAAAAACAAAGAGAATATTTAATTTATTAATAATTATTTTTGTACTATAAACCTGTGTTAACATACTAATAGATTAAATTGACTAAATAAACTAACATATTATTTTTACTTTTTGAATGTGTTTATTTTATTTGGATTAACATTAAATAGGGTAAATTATGACTAAATCAATTAAATTATTTGTATTTTTATTATTTATCACATTCTTATTTGTAGAAATGTAGATTCAAATAGAGCAAATGACTACATCGAAACTAAATTGAGAAAATTATTATAAAACTTTTTATTGCAATAGCTCAATTGTAATACATTAGGGGTTTTTTTTGTTCTAAAAACTTGTATTAACAAGTATACTTTCTATAAAAGAAATAAATGTTACTAAAAGTGCAGAGTATGTCTCCTCTTTAGATAAATTGCATTGCTTATAGCACACTTTCATTCTTTTAGCGGAAAAGAGTTTTTGATGGTGATTTATGTGTGTAGGAGGCAGAGAAGATGGTGGCAGCGCTCCAGGACACATCTCTAGAGGAAGAGTGTTTCACCCAGACTCTTCAGGAGAGCAGAAACACAGCCTCTGCTCTTCCTCTCTCCCATGACTCTGCCATGAAATGGTTCTACAAAGACCCGCAAGGAGAGATTCAGGGTACGCACACATTCTCTCATAGGAGGTCAACTCATGCATATGGAGCAGTGTTTTGAGCACAGTTGGTTAATGCAAGTCTCTTTTGCCTGTTTTTGTCTGTTCTGTCTCTCTCAGGTCCTTTCAGTACAGTAGAGATGTGTGAATGGTTTCAGGCGGGCTATTTCGCCATGAACCTGCTTGTTAAACGTGGTTGTGATGAGGGATTTCAGCCGCTGGGAGAAGTCATTAAGATGTGGGGTCGTGTGCCTTTCGCCCCTGGCCCCTCCCCTCCGCCCCTCCTGGTGAGGAAGCAAGCCGGCCTTCACCCTCACCCACCCCGGGGGGCAATCGTGAGTCTCTGGGTGGAAGGGTGAATGTTTGGGCATTATTTTCCATGGGGTTATTTGCATTCTGGGGAGTTTTTCTTGTCCATTAGTTTTTGCATTAATTCAAAAGGGAATAAGTTTGTTTGTGAAGTTGTCTCTGTGTTGCTTGTATTTGTCTAAATTTGCATATGTGTTCACGTGCAGTGTGTGCAGGGTGTCTTAAAGATCATATTCAGAACATTTTCAAATCTCCCTTTTCAAAATGTAAAACTATAAACATTTTGTTATTAGCAAAACAAAAAAAGTCTAATGTTTTAAATTTGTTTACTAAAATGCTTTTGTTAAACCTTCACTAAAATAAATGCTCTATGGTTTTACGTTTGACATCAAAGAAATTAGGATAGCCAAGAAGATAGCCATTTCTCTGTTAAAATTAAATTATTTTATTTATATATATATATATATATCGAACGATATATTATGCGCATCTCGTCAGTACAGCCCGTTCTTTGATTAGCGGTAATCAAAGAACCGGCTTTACTGACGAGATGCGCAAAATATATCGTTCGATATATATCGCCCAGCCCTAATAAATATATATATATATATGTATATGTATATATGTATATGTATATATGTATATGTATATATATGTATGTATATATATGTATGTATATATATGTATGTATATATATGTATGTATATATATGTATGTATATATATATATATGTATATGTATATGTATATGTATATATATTTTTATATAGTACAATATCATTGCTATTGCTTTGAAGCATTGTTGTATATAACGTGACATTTTGCAGTGTAAAATTAATTGCATTTATTATACTGATTCATAAATAAATACCATTTAAGCAAAAAAAATATGATTTTAAACCATCTTAGAGAATGTAAAAAAACCCCTTTTTTTTTGATATTGTGTTAAAATACCACTATTCAATATTAGAAATATTTTATTTGTTTAATTATATTGATGTTTTTTCAGTTTGTCTTGATGTTTTAAGTAAAATTTCCTTAAATGTGAATATCTTGTGTTTGTGAATGTGCTTATGTGCGTCTCTTAGAGTATCTCTCATGAATAAATGCATGAGATAAATGACTCTGTCATGGGTTAGTGTGTGTTATTGACCTCTTTGTCTTTCAGGGTAATATGGATCAGGAGCGGCTGAAGAAGCAGCAGGAATTAGCTGCTGCCACGGCTCTTTACCAGCAACTCCAGCAACAGCAGCTGTTCCAACTCATCAACAGGTGAGTGTGTGTGTCTTATTGCAGTGTCACTTGAGTACGCTTCATGGATTTAAGGCTGTATTACCAGACTCTGTGTGTGTTTCTCCTAGTAGGTGTGGAGAGCAGGGTATGATGCCTTCGTTAAACAGGTCGATGTCAGTGCCAGATACAGGGTCCATGTGGGACATGCATACCTCAGCCTCACAGCCAGCAGGTGCACACACTGAACACTTAAATCATTCTTTCTTTACTCACTCACGTGCATCCGAAAATAAACTTTCTTTCACGCTCTCTCTTTTCCTTGAGCAGGCGGTGAGGCCAGTCTATGGGACTTAATGAATTCTTCAACTCAGGGTCCAATTCTAGAACAGCTTCAGAAGGTGAGAGTCGCCGTTGATGGCCTCTGCTGGTGATCTGAGGAAATGCACCGGACTCAAACTCCTTTTCTCATTGCACTGCGTTATATGTGTTCCAGCTACACGAGAGAAGAGAAGCTGAACTCAGGGCCAAGCGTGAGGAAGAGGAAAGAAAACGGAGGGATGAAAAAAGGCGGGAAGAGCAGAAAAGGAGAGAGGAAGAGGAGCTTTACAGGCGCAAACAGGTGTGTGTGTATGTATATATACATACTTATGAAGAGTTCATTTGTAAATACCGTTAACTCCATTTGGTATATTTTTAAAATGAAAGTAGCCTTCTCATCTGACTTGAATACAGCACACTGATTCACTAAAATTGCCTTCTGTTCGAAAACAACAAGGGCACTATATATATATATATATATATATATATTCAGATAGAAATTATTTAAAATTATATATATTTTTTTATCAAATAAATGCAGTTGCATTAAAGATGTCTTTCAAAAACATAAAACTCTTACCAACTCCAAACTTTTGAATGGTAGTGTAAAATTAGTTTTAGTCATTATTTATTTGTATGCTTTTCTTTCTTACACTCTTTCTTTGTATCTTGGTTTTTCTTTTACCCAGCAGCAAGATTTGCTGATGAAGTTGCTCCAGCAGGCTCCACGCCAGGGCTCCTCAGGCTCCGGGTCGAGCTGGAGCGGAGGACCTATCTCTGGGCTGGGAAAGCAGACCAAGCCCCTCAACCTCTTGGATGTCCAGCAGGAGGCTGAAAGAATGCACAAACAACAGCACAGAGTCCAGCAGCAGCAGAGGGTAAGAGAGACACACACAGAGAAACATCACTGGTGTGCAGTCCTGAAAATCAAAATAATTAGATTATGGGTGTCTCGCTCTACAGTGGAGTGATGCATCTTCGTTGTGGGGAGCTGCTGGGTCTTTGGATGGAAAGGTGAGTGGTGGTGGCAGCTCTTCTGGAGGAGGGATGGGAGTCTGGGACGAGGCCCTCAAGAACCAGAGCACACTTCGCAACAACATGGGGCTGAAGAACAGCCGCAGCAGCCCCTCACTAAGGTAAACACAAACCAAATTCACATTTGGTGGCCTTCTGTGTCAATAACTGTGCAAAAACTTTGTGGGACAAGGTTTGCACACTGCAGCTGTCGTTGTAAGACAGCGAGCAACTGTCCGAGGGAGTAACTAAGGGGGGCGGAGCTTACCGATAGGTCAGTTCTAAACACAACTGTAAGCTGCTGTGTGAACGAGACATTTCGAGAAGAAAATACGGTTGTCAATCCCAAATACAGGACTGACAGCTGTATTCTGCTGCTGTGTGAACATAGCCTTAATGACCAGAAAGGTAGTGGAAAAAGTGCTCTTGATTATATTTAAAACAGTATATCAATCTGGTAATCAAACACAGGACCTTGGCGTTACTAACACTGTGCTCAAGCAATCTGAAGTGTTAGTTCTAGCCTAACCGTTTGTGTGTGTGTTTCTGCAGTGAGCAGTACATGATGAGAAACCGTAAACGCACTGAGGAGGAGGAGCGGCTGTTAAAGCTCCTGCAGGGGATGAAGTCTCAGGACGGCTTCACCACCTGGTGTGAACAGATGCTGCATGCGCTCAACACCTCCGCCAATAACTCCTCCTCTTCCCAGGATGGTAAGACATCTCTCTTTTAGGATTTGCACGCACCAGCTTTTGTCTCATTTGGGTCGCTTTGTATTAAAAAAAACAATCTGACATACAAAATCTATTTGACAACATCTGCTGAAGCTGACGATTTATGGTGGAAAGTGATTTAGACTCGTCCCTCAGTTTGTAAAAGCGAACAGAAGACATGTGTACAGTAAACACACACTTGTTAGCCCAGCAGGCTCGAAGGTTTCTAAAGCAAAAACTGTGAGCATGTGTTTGTGTTCTCAGTGCCTACCATTGTGGCGTACCTGAAGGAGGTGGAGTCCCCGTATGAGGTGTTGAACTTTATCTGCTCCTACCTGGGCGACACTGTCGAAGCCAAAGAGTTCGCCAGACAGTTCCTGGAGCGCCGTGCCAAACAGAAAGCTAACCACCAGAGACAGCAGCAGCAGGTGTGTGTGTGACGGCAAGGTATAGAGTCATTGTTTAGGGCTGTTTGCCTGCTCCTAATAAAAAATCTTGGTCCTCTTTTATAGCTCTCCAAAGAGATGGCTGGACTTAGCATGAACAACTTCCCTCTGCAGGTATGAGCGCCGTTCTAAATCGACAGTGATTTATTTGACACAGAGGGCAGAACCAAGTATTGGTTGTCATTTATCATATGTTGCCTGTCATTCACACATTCTTTTTGTCTTGTTAGGATACTGTACGAGGAATGAACCCCAGTGCCCTGCAGTCAATGTTTCTTTCTGGGAAAGGGGGTGTGGTCTATGATCAGGCAGCAAAGCTGAAGAAGAAACAGCCCATGATGCTGCACTCTGACCCAAGCATCTTAGGTAACCCATTTTCCTCTTAGACGACTCTGCTCATGCATGTACGATTCCTGAACAAATGTCTTTTGTTAGCTGGTTGTTTTTATTGAATTAAAACAACCACACATCACAAAACAATTCTTAATTTTTTTTTATGAACAATAAAACAAATGCTCTGTTTAACTCAGAAGTTTTATGAAAAATCTGCACTACTATTCAATAGCTTGGGGTTAGTAAGGTTTTTTTCTTTTTCTTTTTTTTTTAAGAATAAATAAATTTGGCATATGCATTTAATTCAAAAGCGACAGTGAACATTTCAAATGAAATAAAATTTCATTTTCAATTAAATTAAATGTATTACATTTAAGATTTAAACAATTAAATTGACTATTTTCTCCATCAAAGAATGCTGAATATCAAAATAATTGAGATTGAATTAAATTGAATCGAATTGGTAATCAGATCTAATCGCAAGCTTGCGCTTTAATCTAATCAAATCTTAAAATTTGTGTCAAGCCATAGCTTTGCAATCACAGGAATAAATTCTGTTTTAAAATGTATTTAAATAAAATTTTTATTTTAAATAGTAATAATATTTTACAGTATTAACATTTGCTTTTTCTGTATTTTTGACCAAATAATTTCAGCCTTAGTGATTATTAAAAAAAAAAAAAAAAAAGCATCTTAACAACCCCAAACTTTTGAACTGTAGTGGTATAATTTTCCATGCATCCTCTAGAGAACCTCTACAAAAGCTTCCTACTGTATTTAAAATGTAATTTGTTTTCCTCTCCCTTTCTCTGTAGGGTACTCATTCCATGGTGGCCCTGATCGGTATGGTCTAAACGAGATGGAGATGGTGGAGGATTACTGAATCCACAGCAATAGCTACACGAGGCCTTTAAACCCGCGGGTCCACCTAATCAGACTCCGCAAGTCGAATGTGCACTGCTTTGAGGGAGAGGGGTTTGGGGATAAGCCAGGAGTAAGGTATCAGTTATGGGGTGGGTGGGTTTTGCGCTGGGAATAGAAGAATGTAATTCAACAGGGAAGGGAACAGGTGTGAATTTATTTTTGTGTGTGTGTTTTCGGGGGACGGGGGGGGGGGGGTGATAAAGTTCTGGCACTTACAGCATTAAGCACCTTACACTCAGACTAATGCACTTTATTATGATAGAGGTTTTTTTCCTTTTTTCTTTTTCGAGAAGATTTACTTGTATATTTATGTGGTATGCTTCAGAAATACTACCACATATATATATACTGTGTGTGTGTGTGTGTGTGTGTTGAATCAGAACTGGAGTTTGTGCTGGGAGGAAATGGTGGAGATTGGGGGACCATTGCGTGTTTCAGTTCAGACATTATCAGAAAAACAAATCCTCTCTTTAAAGACAAACACTGTTGTTTTTTTATATACATATATATAAAGTTTCTATTAAAAAACGTAAAGCTATTATAAAAAAAAAACTTTGATTATAAAACTTGAAGATTTGCACTCACATAAAAATGCAAGTTAAAAAGAAAAAAAAAAGCGTTAGATATAATAGAGATGAATATTTTTGTGATTGTGTGCCTGTGTGTGTATGTCTATACACGCATGTTTGTTCGAGATGAGTGTGTGTGTGTGTGCACGTGAAAGTTTAAAACATACCAGTCTGCACAATGTATTTTTTTTTTTAAATCGCTTACTTAGACGTATGATCAAAAGAGGCCATGTCGTCATTCAGAGTGATTTTTTTTTTCTTTTTTTTTTTTTTTTATGAACCGAATGTGTGAATGCTTGTGTACAAGAGGAACTGTGTGTATTACTCCTCTTGTAAATGTGCAGTATGCGAGCAAACGAATGAATGAAAGAAAGACAGACAGAGAGAGGGGGGGGCAACGGCACAACACATCCTCTTTCACCAGCCCTTCAATTCCCCAACAAAAAAGACCTCTAGATTCAAACACAAAAGCTTTAGCCCATTTTACGCCAACCAGCACTCTTAGTTTTCATGGTGGGGAGTGCGAGAGACGTCTTTTCCTGCCTCCGCTGCCTCATTTTTGCCTCTGTGAGGTTTAAGAACATGTCATTAGCATCATTGTTTTGTTTGTGTGTTATTGAAGAGCTCGATCTTGTATACCTTTAGGAAATGGTTACTTGTGGTACGTACGTTGCGTTGTGTGTGTGTGTGTGT
>JAUMHE010000053.1:2483373-2502112 GCA_032359235.1 Enteromius mattozi | reverse complement strand
TATAGGATAATTCTGTCATGTGACACTACATTTATTTGCGTTAAAGCCCTTTTTCTCGAAAAAAGGTGTTTCCAAACTATTTTTTGTGACATTTGAAGTATCGATATAGAATTTATGTGCTAAAGTTAAACGGAAAAATACTGTGTCGACATTTATAAAATGTTATCGATAATAAGCATTTCCATCAGCTATATCGGTAAAAAATTTGAAGCGCTAAATATTTTTTCGCAAAAACGCCTTGGATGGGAACTTGGCTTATGATAACCTTCAATTTATGTGACATTTTTATTTACAAAAAAAAAAAGACACTAAAATGATATTGTAAAATTGATAATATGGTTCCATGTTTATGTTCTGATTGGATGAGCCACATCTCAAGTTGTCATGGAGCAGCCGATATACATAAACTATTAGTTTGTTTATGGTCAGATGTTTTTTTTTTTTAAATAACTTTATTCAATAAATATGCACAATTGATCAAAAGTGACAGTAAAGACATGTTACAAATGATTTCCGTTTCTAATAAATAAAGGATCATGTGACACTAAAGACCATTTGCCATAACAGGAATCCACTACTTTAAAATCTAATAAAATAGAAAACTGTTATTTTAAATTGTAGTAATATTTTACAATATTCGTGTTTTTACTGTTTACTTTTTTTTGGATCAAATAAATGCAGGTTTGGTGAGCATAAAAGGCAACTCCAAACCTTTAAAACAGTAGTGATCACACATCAGACAAGTTATATTTGAATTATTTTATATTAATTCTATATAAATAATTCTATATTAATGGGTTGTGAAGTTATCTTTTTCTGGAAAATATCCTCATCATGCCACTTTGTTTTGTAGTTTCTCATTATTCAGTGATTTGTCTTGGTTATCCAATATGATACCAAACTAATTGCTAACTGTTGCTCCTGTTTTTCTTCCTGCTCACCTTTTTTAAGTGAAGAAACAGGGTCAGACTGGCATTATCTCCTGTATTGCCTTCAGCTCGTGCCAGTCTATGTATGCCTGTGGGTCTTACTCTCGTTCGGCCGGACTCTACTCCTGTGAGGATGGTTCTCTGCTGGCTCTGCTGCCCGCTCGACACCACGGAGGCCTTACACACCTGCTGTTCTCACCCAACGGCTATCACCTGTACACGGGCGGCCGCAAGGTCAGTGGGCGCACATATGCTGTACTTCTGTCCCTCACAGGTTTATATGGCCAAATGCATTATGACAGATGCGTCCACCATTCAGAAACACTGTTATTTGCATGTTATGAGCTCTCCAGCTAATGCTATGTGTCACTGCTTTCAGGATTCAGAGATCCTGTGCTGGGACCTCAGAGATCCGGGACAAGTTCTGTTCTCCATGCACAGGAACGTCAACACAAACCAGCGTATCTACTTTGACCTGGACCAGTAAGATAAAGATATACTAGTTTATTTTGAATGACAGCATAGTAATTGGATCTGTTTGTGTTTCGCTGATCTTGATATTTGTGTGTCTGAAATAGATCTGGCCGATATCTGCTGAGTGGGGACACAGATGGTGTGGTGTCAGTGTGGGACACCCTCACAGCGCCACCTGATGGCAACGAAGAGCCACTACAACCTCTGCTGCAGTTTCAGGCGCACACTGATTGTACGAATGGCATCAGGTACTATTAACAGAATTTAAATATCGTTTATAAAATGTATGAACTTAAAAACTCAAAGTGATGTATGAAATGTAAAGTTCGTAAACTCTTTGAAAATTCATAACTTTTATGGATAATCGCTTTATCTTTGTATTGTGGCTCTGTAATTAATTCCTAATTTTAGGAGTACAGAAAGGTTAAGTTTGCAGCAGAATTTCTCTATTTTGGTTTTGTCACTTACCCAGCCTTTAGTTGGGTATGCATTTATTAAAATTAGAGATATTGTAATTTGTACTTTTTACTAAGAACTTAAAAAGCATATCAATTCATGTGGTATTCATGCACTACTTTAAAAAAAAAAAGAGGGTCAGTAAGGTTTTTAAATGTTTTTGAACTCTGAAAGTCTCTTACGCTCACAGAGGCTGCATTAATTTTGTGAAATATTATTACAGTTAAAAATAACTGCTTTCCATTACTCCAAAATCCTTTAGAAATGATAATATGGTAATCTGATGCTCCAAAAATACTTATTATTATTACTGTGTAAAACAGTAGTGCTGCTTCATTTTTGTTTTGTTTTTTTAAATAAGAACTTTTTTGCAACAATGGGTCTGATTCACTAATAATTGCGTATGTTTTTCATATTTATACACACATTTGAACTTTCCGCCTAATTCACAACACGTGTGTACGTACATGAGCTTGTTCTAAACTCGTTCTTCTGTTAGTGATTTTGGAGTGCACAAGGTTAGTCATTTGCATTATACACGCCCAAACCAGCTCCATACAAGGGCTTTCCGCAAAGCGGCACTCGTCCAAAGAAAGACAATTATGGCACAGAAACAAAAGACAAAGAAAAAGAACTTTTAACGATAATGAATGAGAATTTTTGCTGTCGCAGGTGGAAGCCAAATAAATGTGCTATTTATGTTTGTCTCAGCAAACATATCTGTGTGCTCTCTAAAGACGCGCTCTCTCCTTAGACCCCTAATTATGCTGTATTATTAATTTTTCATATATAGTTACTTTTCACCCACCCTGTAAATAACATATCTGATTGTATGTAGGGTTCTTTATACATGTGTATGGGCGTGTATGATTATTGCGTACGTGTGGTATGAGTTGTTCTTGAATTTTGTCGTACAAAAAATTTTGATGAATCATGATTTATTCGTGCAAACGTAAGTTTATTAATTACTTTTGTTTAGTGAATGAGACCCAATGTCTTTACAGACACTTATGATCAATTTGACAACATCGCCTCTATAACACAACTGTGAAAATGTAAACTAAATAGTTGAATGCAAATGAGTAAATATTGCCAATTTTACCTATCCACTTTATTCTTACAGCGTGCACCCTTTCATGCCATTGGTGGCTTCGTCCAGTGGTCAGCGTAAGTTCTGCTGGCCGTCGGACAGCGAGGACTCTGAGTCTGATTCGGACGAGGTGAATGTGATGTCATCCAACAGCGTCCGACAGGACAACGCTCTGGTGCTGTGGTGGGCCGGCCCATTGGGCTCAACCAATGAGAGGGGCCAGGAGGAGGAGCCAGCGGTTATTGAGAGCTAGATGTTTTGATTGTAAAACTGCACTCCTGACGACCCATAATCTACTGCCAAACTTATAAATAACGATTGTTTAGGTAAAGAGTGGTAAGATTGTAATTCTGCATCAGTTTTAATTGTAGAACAGTCTCTTTTTAAAATCCTCCAGGCTTTTTGTTCTTTGCATGTTGCTGGGTTTGTAAACCTCAATCAATGAATGTGTAAAAGTCAAGACTGAAATCCTCTCAAATCCACTGAATTTAAACCGGTTCTGACAGCAAATTATTATTCAGATTACCTGGAACACTGATCTGAAATATGAATAATTCATTCATAGATTTCATTTTGTTCGGACGGGTACCTAAATTGATGTTTACATTGTTTACCAGCGATGCTTTCAGGATGCCCAGTCGTCGCTGGAGTGTGATGCCTCTCAGGTTTCCGATTTGCATTGGGTTTGTTTTCCTTTCACCATGTAAAGCCGGTTTTCAGGAAACACGTTGAGCCTTGTCTAGGACTTACTTTAAGGACTGTCAGTGAACGTGGAGTTATTTCAGGAGCAGGTTTAATCCCTGTATGTGATGATTTTGACTATGGGAAGGTTGTGTGTGATGGACTGAGACATTTATCTTATGTTAAATGTGCCATAGAGCTACAGTGGGCAGCTGTGAATATATTTTTGTAAGCCAGTAATCTGCTTCATTGTGTGTGAATGTGGTTGTTTTCTTGCTTTTCAGTGGGCCTCGATGCTTTAGCTGAGGATGTGTATTCCCTTTTATATTAACCTGTGTTTATGTTTGTTTGTGTATGTGTCGAAGAGAGAGAGCCTTTGCATATTCTAATGTTAGCTGTCATCTTGACACAATGGTGTGCGTTTTTACTAATGTACACTTTTTACAGCTTTACGTCGTGTGTGTGTTTGTGTATATTTTGTGCCTGTAATTTACTCTTTAAAGCAGTGGGTTTGAATGTTTCAGGCTTGCCAAACATGAGTGCTGAATATCATATTACATCCACTGCTGAAAACATCAGTTGTTTGTACAAATGCGTAATATTAACCTTTTTTGTACAGTTTCTCTGGATTGTAAGCCACATTATTCAGGTCTGCTTGTGGTTTCTTCTGCTCAGAGGAACCATTTGCAACAGGTAGATCACTGTGGCTGAAAAGATTAATAAACATGTTTACATCAGAAATGTCAGTGTTTCTGTAATTAATGGTTTTTAAAGTAGTGATCACTATTGCTATTGCTCATGCCTAGGTTTGTAACTTGCTGTATTTGTGCTGTGTACATTAGATATCATGCAGATTTCCAAAGCAATCATGGGCCTGATTCACAGAAGTCTTGAAAAAATGTGAGAAAATTCTTTGAGGATGTTCCTAGTGCATTCTTTTCAAGCATTTTGCATTTTCTTAAAAGCAAAATTTATCATAATATTTCAATTATTAAATTCTGTACAATTCTTAACAATTAAGTTAATTTTCTTAATTTTGTAAAAATTATTTTTATTCAATTTTTTTTTGAAAACATTTATTTATCTATTTTAATTGAAGTCACAGTGAAATGGAAGTACCTCTAGATGTTTTCTTCTGTATTGTGTTCAATCTAATTGCAAATAGATTATTGGGAAAAAAAAAAAGTATGTAGGGCAGGGATTGTTTTAAACAACGGATTTCCTTAAAAAATTAATGCAAACTTGTATTAGATTGTGAAGGATCAGGGTTTAAGTGGACTTTTAGGTTGGGGGGGGGGGGGGGTTGCTTATATATAATCTTTTAGTAAGGAGCATGTCTAAGGAAAGGTGTGACTTGGTGGATGTTCTGCTAGACAAATCGGATGTTTCTGCTATGGCCATTGATAAGTTCTTTACATCTGACTTTAATTAGTTTAATAATGGATGGATTTTGCAACAATTTTTTAACTGAACTGAACTAAATCAACACTAAACTGACTTGCGCTCGCTAATGTAATGATAGTTTCTATCATTTTAAAGAAGTTCGTCATTGTTTTGCTGTTTATTGCTGTGAAGCTGCTTTGGAACTGTATTGTATAGAGCATAAATGTGACTTGACTTGTACGTGGGTGCAGATGACAGGCAGTTGTTGAGTGTAATAAGGTTCTTTGCTTTTTGTGTGGGTGAAAAGAGAGAATGATGAGGTCTTGGCAAAGCTTGTTCTTCACAGGGATGAACAGCATTTTCTTTTTTCTTTTTATAAATTCAGCTTCACATGATGGGCATTCATCCAGGCATAAATTCTTACCAGATATGCAGTGATTCATGAGAATACCTGCTTAGAGGTGAGGATAACTGATTCAATGTAAAGCAGGGGTGGGGAACGTTGATCCTGGAGGCCCACTCTCCTGCAGAGTTTAGCTCCAACCCTGAGAAACCCTGGAAATAAATATCTAACTGCATCCTGAAGACCTTGATTAGCTGGTTCAGGTGTGTTTGATTAGGGTTGGAGCAAAACTCTGCAGGGACACCAGCACTCCAAGATCAATGTTCCCCACCCCTGATGTAAAAGGAGAATACAAGTGGTCTAAATACTGAGCCCTGTGGCACTCCAGTGGGCATTTGCCGTAGGGACAGCTAGCATCATGGCAGCAACTTTTGCATGGGCATGCAACAGTTATATAGTATTTAGAAAATGTAAAACTAATTTCTATTTTATTATTATTATTAAAAAATAATGTTTCTTTTTTTAAATTAATTTCTTGTTTCAGAATATTTGTGTTAGATCTTCTCATATGCTTTGGATTCAAAATATCTGCGAGCTTCCATTTTGGGCATTTTATTCCATTTTGGGCTCTTCATACTGCACAAAATGTGACCCACAAATGAGCATGAACCCTGAAGCAAAACATCTCAAATGACTAGCGCAGTGGGAGGCTGCTCATAAAACACTTCCACACAATCAAACACACACACATACACACACACGCTGGCAGGCATCTTGTCTCAAATCTCTTGGATCAAATCATTCTTGAATGCTAAGCAGCACAGTCTGTTGTTTTGTTGTCCATGTTGCTAAGCGACCATCAGCAAGTCAAAGGCTGAAAGAAAAGACAAATCCCGAAAGAGAACGAGACGTGGTGGAGGGCAGGAAATTGCAAGTTTTAAGAGCCAATCTCTGGTGCTTCTGTGTGGACCAAGGGTGCAGTGTTTGTGAAGACGAAATGTGGGACACGAGGTCTCTCGAGAAGATGGTGAACAGGACAACTCTAAGCACACAGAGAGCTCTCCACACGCACATTCTGGGTGAGTGTAGCCTTAATACTACACAAAATATATGGTCTCTTCAAACCTTCATTATAACACACCAGGTCACATCTAGGTTGTCCTCTAGTAGTATAATGTGAATTCTTTCCGAAGAGCAGCACATACAGTAGCAACCTCTGCCTTGGACAAGCATAGTAAAACACAGAGCAATCAGCGCCATCAACCTTCCCACATCCAGTCTAATGACTCTGGCATTTACTACTGCAGTGACTGCTACTGGACTTTTGTCTAGCAAATACAGAAATGGTGAAAGAGAGGTAAAAAATTATTCTTGAGTTCATGCACAGGAAGAAAGATTATGTATTTGAGAGAAACAAAATATATATACTCACTCTAAGGAAAGTCTACTTGCTTAGAAGATGCTCTTTCAGAACTCAAAAAGACATTTCACTCACAGTCTTAAAGGAATATCTCACACAAAAATGAAAATTGGATTCACCCTCAACTTGCATGACTTTGTTGTTCAAAAGCAAAACAAAACTGGACCCCTTTGACTTTGTGTGGACGAGAAAAAAAAAGTTTTCACAAATGTGTTCTTTAATATTCCACAGAAGAAAGAAAATCATGCAGGTTTGGAACGACATGACATTATTTTTATTCCTGGGTGAACTATGCCTATAAAGTTTTTTGGTTATGTTTCATCAATGCATTAACTGTGTCTGATGCGTCTCCTGAAATTCCTTAAAGTAAATAAAAAGGTGACACAATTATGGCATTATGTGTATAGAACTGTAAATGAATGTGGACAAATTTTTTTACATACTTTAATCATGGAAAAATTTGATGAAAAATCTTGCTGACTTTGGTATCTTGGCAAATCTGAGCAGACTCTAGAAGAGACATGTGGGTCTTTTCCACAAGAGGAACATGTGGAAAGACTTAAACCAAAGTTTTCATTTGCTTTCCATTAAATCTTGTCAGTGTCCGGGATAAACGAGTGAGATATTAGAGATAACATTTATGGTTTTTCTTTCCTATGTGCATCTGAGACATTTCCTGATGAGGCATGCATAAGATCTTTCATATATAAGATAAATTATTTAACAGCCATATGTATTTTTTAAGATCACTATCAGCTGCCACCTGTTTCAACCACTGATTTTATGCTTACACCACATCTTCTATCAGAACTAGGAGAACGGTTACGTCCGTGGTCATCTCCCAATGCTAGAATGGATGAACACCCAAAATTGGCCATGAACTTGGTTAATTTACAGCCTGCGATTGGACAGGACCAGCCGGACGCCCACGCCATGGAGGAATTTAAGCAGTTGGCAGAGAAGGAGAAACGTGCTGCCCTTAGACTCCAAGAGGAGGTGAATATTTGTAATCCTCAAGTGAACCATGTCAAAAAAGTAATTAATACAGACATATTAGACTGTAACACTCTGTCTCCCGGAATTCAAAAAGCCATATTTCAGTCTCCAGGGGAGCAGTCCGGAGAGATTTTATTAGGACTTGATTAAAACTTTCTGATAAAAAGAGTCAGCTTCTAATTCAACTTCTTTTCCCCTGTCCAGCAGCAGCAGCAGCAGCATAATCCTCAACTTCTCTCCTCGTTGCATCCGAGTGTCAGATTTAATGAATGATCCGGTTGCTACTCCAACGCCAGTAGCAGTCAAAGCTTTGCCATTGTGTCAGAGAAATGAGAAGAGCTTTTGTAATAGGGTGTAATTGCTTGTGTAATTGCTCTCCAGGGAAAGCAAGCAGCAGCCAAACTCAGAGATGACTCTCCTCTTCAAAAGCCCAGTACAGTTGCCCTGCCAACACTGATCATCCATCCTTTTCTTTCTCTCCCTCCCTAACGCCCGCTGTCTCCTTGTGTTCTCTCTACCTCTCCATATCCCACTTTCCGGTTTCATCCCAAAATCTTCATCATCTGTTCATCTCTCCCTTTTTCAATTCATCCCTCTCTGTCCTCCCCGCTTGCTTTTATCCCTCTTCTTCTGTTTTCTTCTTGCTCTTTCTTTTTTTTGTTATCTGTCACTTCTTGCCCAGAGTCTGCAGGCCAGTTTTCAAGAGGCCCTGCGAGCAAGGGACAGGCTGGAGGCTGGAATGAGGCGAGAGCTCCAGGTCGAGCTGCAGGCCCAGTTCAGAGCTCATTGTGAAGGCCTGAGGGCTCAGATGGAGGAAGAGAAGGTCCAGGCCGTAGGGGAGGCCTGCAGGAAGCTGCGAGACCAGCTGCACAAAGAAGCAGAGGAGACCAGAGAGAAAATAATACACACTGTACGAGAAGAGACACAGGTGTGTGCCTCTGTGGTCTTTTCTCTGTTTGCTTAGTTAAATCAGATAAACCTGCACTGGGATGACCTACCTTAAGGTCAGCTTCATTTAAAGACGGTTACATGACTAGTTACATGAGTAAGTATGGTGCCACAAAAGAAAACATGGCAATTTTCTAAGTGGATAAAAAAAGATATAATAATGAAATGCCAAAAATTGAGTGTTTAATCTTGTCATTATACTTACTGACACTCTATTCACCAATTTGATACTGTTCAGTGCTTTGACACAATCTTGTTAAAAGCACTATATAAATAAGGGTGACTTGACTTGACTCAAAATCATTTACACCAAAAACATCATACTTTTGAAGTAAAAGGCTGTCTTGTTTCGACACACTTCATCAGAATGAATTCTGATTCATTTATTCAATTATGATTGGCTGACAGCTGTGTATTCAATAGATGGACGCTGCTGTGATTTAGGTTAAAAACACACATTTAAAAACACACAGTACATATCAAATGATCTGTAATACTAAACAAAGCAACAACAAGGTATGACTACTTGTATGTCCAAAGATCAAGGAAAATTTTGATTCTTATTATTATTTGTTATCCTCTGCAGTGAATGGGTGACTTCAGAATGAGTCAAAACGGCTGATAAAAACATCACAATAACCCACAAGTAATCCACACCACTCCAGTCCATCAATTAACATCATGTGAAGCAAAAAGCTGCTTGTTTGTAAGCAACAAATCAATCAAAGCATTCTAATGATTGTAGACAGTGCTTGATCTGTGCATATTTTTCACTGGAGAAAGCAATATAATGCTTGGAGGATGTTGTTTGAAGTTAAAAACATCTTGATGAATTTATTCATTACAAACACACAACTATGTGCTTTAGAAGTCTTCAGTTGATGGACTGGAGTCGTGTCCGATTACTTGTGGAGTATTGTTAGCAGCTGTTTCGAAAGGAGTGATCTGACAACTTTGAAAAAATTAACAAAACTATGATGAGCATTGTAATGTTCGAGGTGGATGTCATGCATGTCAACAGACCAGGAACTTATTAAAAGAAGAGGTTCATTCATAAATTTGTACGTCTTTACCTTCAGGCTGTGGAAGTACAAACGGAATACAGTAGACAAAGCTACAAAATGTGTATACCTGGCATTAGAGTAATCAGAGTGAGCTCAGATTGATGATACATGGGGCAACTTTCTGAGCAATTTTTGGGCAACTGGGCAACCAATGTTGCTTGGGCACTTGGGCCTTGGGCCTATTGACAGCACCATTAACCAAAATTGCCTGGTAACTGCTTAAAAAGTAGCCGTGTATATCATCAGCCTCACCAGCTGACCAATCAGTCAGCCTAAAACTCAGAACCAAGAACCTGGGCCAATTATTTACATTTAAAAATGTAGTTATATGATAGGTCTAATGTAAATATAAAATACAGGGAAAAAATTCCAAATCTAATTCCCTCTAAAATATCATACAAACATGCAAAATCAGAGCATGCATGACTTCATTACCTGCCCTATCATTAACTAAATTATGGGTGTCTTGGTAAACTATAGACCATACACAATAAAGTAGCATATTTTATTTAATTCCCATAAAATTGTAAATAATGAATAGCATGGGTCAGTGATGTGCGTAGTGAAAGTTTGTATCTGCTGTATGCAAATCAGAAAAGTAGAGTTGTGAGTCATTCACCTAGCTCACTGCTTTTCTCAGGAGTGTGTGAGGAGGTGTGTGCAGGATGCTGAGAGAGGTATTCGTGAGGAGTGTGACATGAAGGCAGAAAGAGAGAAACAGGCCCTACAGGACAGACATGAAGAGGAGATATCTGAGCTACAAAACAGGTAAAAATACACATGAAACACTCCTCCTGCTCACCCCAGCTTCCTGTTGTGATGCATCTCAGCTATTCCCTTTCTCCTTCCCACCTTTTGTAAATTTTATTAGTTTCTCTATTTGTATCTCTCTGCTTTCTCCCTTTTCTACAAGAAACCTAGAACACAGATTTTGTTGTCCTTTTCAGTTTCTCCACCACTTTCTTTCTTTTTTAATAATGTTCTGAAATGGTGCATGACGGTGCGTGTGTGTTCCAGGATACAGCAGCTGCAGGACAGTCTGGAGCAGGCCTGCAGGGAGCGCATTCAGTATGAAGCAGAGTTTAAGGTCAGCCCTTGTAATGAGGTCATCATGAATAAATGAACAGCTCTAAAAAGGGACCTGCTCAAATCCAGCATCTGCAACACCCTGCAACAAAATGATGGAATAACCAAACTTTCTCTTTTCCCTTGCCAGCCCATCCTCCGACGTTTGGTTCTTATTAAGCTTAGTTTATCCCCCCCCCACGAGTCTGTGTTCCTCCCTGTCTTAATACACAACAGTATTGACATTTGACCTTCTGCTCAAAAACGTTTCCATCTTTGGTCATTATAATGATCCACCTGTCTAACTAAAATTCAATCAGCATGTGTGTGCGCTTCCATCTCTCTTTCTGTGTTTCAGAAGGTGCAGGCCAGCTACAGGCTGTTTGTGGACTTGACTGATTCCTCCCTCCACTCTGATTACCTCTTGAAGCTGCGCAGACTGGGGAGAGAGCCAGGTCTCATGGACATTGCGACACAGACTGATGAGATCACCTCCTAACTGTGATCTTGTGACGGCAGTGTCCTCACATCACAGCGTCTGGGTATTTGACATGACATGTCATAGCAGTGTCCTGTCCAAAAAATGTTCATTTCTGCAGTTTTGTAAGATTAAAGTGAGTACAGCGTATTTTTTCTGTCTGCATGTACAATTATGTTGAACTAATAGGTTTAACAGATACAATTGTAATAAATAATGCTGATTATTTATTACCCCTTAATCTTATTTTACACTGTAGTGTAGTGATTGAAAGTACTGATATTAAATATGTAATAATGTCCTGGATTTTACACATTGTTATTGTTAGGCCTGCTTCAATTACATTAACATGTATTGTGTGTATTGTTACTCACTGATCTATATGTCCAAGACATTTTCACTGGAAATTGCGGTATGGAAAAATATAAATGTGCCCTTTCACAACAAAATTAAATAATGACACACAAAAAATATTGGGGCTGTTGCTAATTTGCTACAAAAAAAAACTTCCAAACAAAATGACCTAGTTTACCAGACATTTGCTAGTAGTTTTTAAAATGGCATTTAAAGTCTTGGTCAATTGGGAATGAGCAGTAGAATAAAAAATACATGTGAATCAATGGATGGATGTAACTGATGGATTAATCCTTTATAATTGTTATATTAATATTACATAAAATTATATTAATATTAGATCAAACTGATATGGCTGTCCAAAAAAAGGGCGTTACAATTTGCAGGGCGCTATCTAGAGTTAGTTGTCTGTAGTAGCATTACGTCACCGCCGGGTGTCAGTGTAGGCAAGGTTTTACTCCTCCTCCTTAACGCCTTGGGTCCCATCAGCAGCGTTTAGTCCATTATACACTTCCTAATTGTATTTTTCAGACGTAATAGACAGGCATACAAACACAATTAATTACCGATTTTTCACATACGCAGAACGCTGAAAATCATTGCAGTTTCAATTGGACGGTAGAGATATTTATTAAACAAGCTCTTTATCTGCTGCATATCTTACTAAGCTTGTCATTAGTGTCGTTACCACCAGCATGAAATGTTATTACATGCACCGTTACCAGCGATTGCGCTGGGGGCGCTGTAGCGCCGTAAGCCGTCGCTTCTGAATGCACAGCGTTGATCGGAGTGATCGGGTGCCAGGGATCACGATCATCATATCAAACGCAAAGAGAAGCAGTCACAAAGATTTACGCGCTCTGAGACCGGTATTATTTATTTATGGATACAGAGAATCCTTTACATGAGCGTTGGGAAATATGGTTGCATGGTATATGGATGTGACTGACGTGATTTAATAGCAGCACCTCGACATGCGGAAAAAAACAAATCCCCCAAAGAAAAATCCGCTCCGTTAGTGCGCACTCCAGCCGGAAGATGGGATTTTTCTTATTCGAGCGCGCACACCTCCCCTTTTCCCCCTCCCTCCTGCTCTCTCTCTCTCTCTCTCTCTCTTTCTCAAACAACTCAGTCTGTCAGTGTGCGCCGAACGTTAGGAACAAGTCTCACTAGTCGGATTTGCAGCCAGTGAAAGAGACACATCGAGAGAATCCAAGCAGGACAGACGAGAAATGAACTATCTAATGACTTGCCACATCCGAGCACATTCTCAAATGCCCTGCATCCGAGACCCATGAACAAGGAATGCAATATTTTTTTCCACCCTGGAAAATCTGGCAAATAATTTTGTCACACATTTTGTAAATTTGTGTCCATTTGATACGCTTGTTTTTTTTAATCAATTTGCATTGATTAATTTCGTTTTGCCATCTTTGCGTTAATTATCCGGATTGCTTGCTGCCCGACGTTTCAAGTGCATGCGGAATTATAGGAATCTCGGAGGCAAGCAGGAAAATCCAATTGGAGAGCTAGAGGAGAGAAAGAGATCTATCCAGCATCAACATGTTCTTCTGAAAAGGCGAGGAAAAGCTCATTCCAAACCATCATCCATCTACCATCACATCCCCGTCCTAATTCGTCGGGAAAACAGAATGAAGTGGGAGTGAAAAGGGAATTGTTAAAAAACAATAAGCATCATAAATACTGGAAAAGTAAACTCTTGCAAGGAAAATTGCAACAAAACGTGCTGTGGAAATTGAAATTGCGGCGGAGTTTTATCCACCAGCTACTTTTTGCTTGAGGAATTCTCTCCTTAAAATCGACACAGACTGCACCTTTGTTTAATCTGCCCTCCTCTGTGTGTGTGTGTGTGTGTGTGTGTGTGTGTGTTTTAGTAACGTTAGATATCCATGCAGGCTCCCAAAACACGCTGTTCCTGATCACACTGAAGGATTCACCTGAAGCACACACGCGCGCTTTGTTCCGAGTCCAGAGATCTCCAACCTGTGGGACAGAGTATCCCACACAGCTTTGATGGGAGTAAATAGACGGAATTCGGGATTTCAGATGGCGAGTCGGGGCTGTGAAAATGGATTGGGAATTCTCCTGATATTCTTAGTGGATTTACTCGGGATCACGGCGACCAACATGGAGCCCATCTACTGGAATTCCTTGAACAAAAGGTAAGAGCCGCAACTAAAGGCATTGGGCACGGCGTTTATTTAAGAAGAGCTTTGGGTTGGAGATAGTCAAACGCCTCGTGTTTTCGCACAAACCATTGAAGGACGGCTTTGAAACGTCTCTCGCAGGGGGAAAGAAAGCTGTTAAGCGCTATTACGCAGACAAGCCCCTTGGATAATCACACGTCTGCAGAAGTTACGAGCATTAATATCGCCAGACTAATAAATGCCACATTTCATTGACGGTGCGCGTTGAGGAATTTTACGACAGTTACCGCTGTTTATTGACGCTACACTGTTTCACTGCCTCTCCTTCAGATACGCTCCAGTTAGATTGGCATTAATAGTTGCTCAACACTAAGCGTTTTTCCGTCTTAATGCCACTTAAACAATGTAACCTTTGTGAAACGTTCTTGCTTAACTTGTGAGAACGCGTAGAAGCCCTCAGAGCTGCTTCAGTCACCAGCTTAACTTCTGTCAGCAGATAAAAACAAAAGAGAGAGTTCTGGCAAGGTGCAAACTTCAACATATCGTCGACACCTATTTGTGCAAAAATGATGTTTACACAATTTTGCGTAAAATGCGACTCGAAACTGAAACGTGTAAACTGATATTAGCTATTATTAGTCAGCAACTCATCTGCTGTCATGACAGTAGTTAAAACAAAAAGGTGTAAGCTTTCACTTTAAGTAGACACCTACTGCACTAGTTAAGGTGAAAACACCTAAAGTGAAAAGTTTTACACGCAGGTGTTAACTTTAGATGGTCAATCAGTCCCACGCTGCAAAATTTCTCACTCCAGTCACGGAGGTGACACGATTTTCCCTGCCGCAGGAAGGAATAGGGGGTAATTTACAGCTAGATTTCTCGTAGTATATATCTGTAAATAAGGGGGAGGTTTCTGCAACCCAGCAACTGTGAATTCATTTAGTGGGGAGCCAAAGAAACCCATGCAAACGGCGTGTCCGGCACATAAACGACGATTTATGGCCGAGCGGACCCCTTTCTTTCTTTCGCCTTTCTGTCATTACTGGGCTTGTTTAAATGGACACCCGGCGTCGTGGGAGCACTTGTGTGCCCGGTCTAAATCGGTATGTGGGTTATGAGGGGCTATTAGTGGTGCCACGAGCTCTTGAAAGACGAATAGGTTTTTAATGTGTCCATGTGGCGCATATACAGGGCTCTGCGCTTCAACAGATGCTGCTGGGGGGGATGAAGGGGGTTTATTCTGTCCCAGTGGCCGCTGGCAGACGCTCTTAATGAGGGTTTTTGTCGGTGTTGCTTGTGTTAATCTAGCAGGGGTTGGTGGGGACCTAATTTGAAACGGGAGCGCGGGTGGGGGGCATGCCCGTGACCGCGCGTTTTCTGTTTGACCTTTACCTGAGAAGGAGAGGAGCACCGATGACAAGGGTTTTCAACTGATTCAATCATTTGTAATCGATGTAAGTCGCTCAGCAGTGGGCGCTGGTTTTCTCACGGATTCTTTGATGCACTTTGAATGATCCGAATTCGCTTCGTTTCACAGTGGAAACGCTCACAATTAAAGCTCTCCCGCTCTTTGCTGAAACCATATATGTCACTAGGGCTTGACATTAACACCTGCCAAATGCAGGTAGATTTCAGCGGTGGCAGGTAACTTGGTCACTCCCATTAGCCGCTCTGGTGGGTGAATTTTATATGTCTAGGCCTACAGTAACAGCTCGATATTAATGCTTGTCTGGGACAAGTGGAGTTTTTGAAGCAGCGAGTGAAAGATAATTTTTCTTGCATTGCTGGACAACAAACGTGATTAAAACATTTAATTAGGGATTGGGAAGCATTGAAATTTTTTGCAGGTATGATTGGGAATGAGAAATCAGCTGCACACACAAGAAGCATATCTTGCCACGACCAAGAGAGTGCAGTTTTCCCTGAAAACCATGTACATTTACACTGATTTCGAACAAGAAGGCCTAGTTGGTATTGTCAGTGTTGACTGTTTTTGCTTGATTCGGTTAACAAAAATATTTCCAAACAAAGATCACAGCAAAACAGTCGCACAAATGCCACTTCAGCTGCTTCTGTTTCTTCTGCAGTGGAAAGATTGTTTTTGTTAATACTCCAATTTTATTGGATTGGTAACAGCCCTATAGTGTCTTATAATGTAAATGAAATTATTAATAAAAACTGACATAAAATATTCGAGAAATAGACACAAATTGACCTGGAAATCAACATTAGTCATATGAAATGTAATTTCCAAACAGCACATTTATGGCTGGTGAAAATACTAAATTAGCCACAATGGCTGGTGAGCAAAAAAGTTAATGTCAAGTGCAAAAAAAAAAATTTGAGAGAATTTCATTTAAAGTTGTCCAAATAAAGTTCTTAGCAATGCATATTACTAATAAAAAATTAAGTTTTGATATAGGCTATTTACAGTAGGAAACTTACAAAATCTTCATGGAACATGATCTTAATTTAATATGATTTTTAAAAATCATGCTGCTTATGACCGGTTTTGTGGTCCAGGGTCACATATTGCATTCAGTGTTCATTTTACACATTTACATGCTCACTTAGTAACACTTAACATCAACCAATAGATATGGGAAAAAATGTGCTGTTTTTATGGTCAGTCCATTGAGGTGGCAAATGAAGCATGCATGGTTAATGGCTCACAATATCAAAATGGGAAAGTATCTGCAGATTAATTTGTCTCATGTATTAAGCGCCATACATTACATATTAATTCAACATGCACAGTGCAGTGTAAATTTGGCTGCTCATGCAGACACGCACTTACGAGACATCTGCACCGTGTGGTTTTGCTCCAGGCTACGGGAGTCTGCACAGTTCGCACTAAAAGTAGCTGTACGCAGGTTACATTGTTGGCAGTGCTGTATATTTAATGGGGATCAGTGAACCTCTGCTCCTCAGTGCTTTGAAGATGAGGTCCTGCACCCGTAGAATGTTTTATTCACCCGCTCTCTCCCATCACTCCGTCACTACTACTACTCCATCTCACCCTCTCACGATGGCGCTGCCATTCTCCTCCTCGCGCGAAATGAGAAACATGTGTAGCCTTCAGAGCAGCGAAGAAACCGTTGAGAAGTGATGGGAGGAAAGAGGGATCGAGAGGGAGGAACAGCGGGGCGCATCCTTAAATGTACAGAAATCAATATCTTCTAAGCAATGAATGTCAGTTTGAGTTGGGCTTAAGAAAATGCAAGCCTAGCACAAAGATCACCTTGAAATTGTCTGCTTAGGGTAAAAAAAAAAAAAAAATACAAATCTATAAAGCAAAAATTGTGTTTGTTCTTAGACACTGTAATTCCGGAATGTATGTTTAATTAAGGGGGCGTAGTTGAAAAATGGTTTCTTGAGATTGAAAAGGCACGAAGCAGGACTTCAAGGGCTTTTTTTTAGTAAACAGTAATGGTGTTTCTCAGTGAGCCGGCTTGTCTGGGAAGCGTCCTTCACCTTCTGACATTCACACCCCTTGATACATTGTTTACACACAAGAAAGACAAAGTGTGTTTGTGTGTCCTTGGTACCCGGCCCTCTCTGGATGAGCAAACACATCTCTGACTGATGTTCTGAGGGGTCGGTTAAGGCCGTGTAATTCTTCCAATTGACTATGTTGAGATGCTGGTAGGGTAATTTGATCCCAAACGGTTACTAACGGTTCAGAAGGTTTCCGTGTTCTTCTGTCTAAATCACTGTGCGTTTCGGTAATTGCGTTTCAGAGATTCAGATCCAGCTCAAACCTGTGGGGGGTTTTCCGATAATGAATTCGGACGAGCGATTGTGGGTAACTGTAAGGATTTGTGTGTTATCATAAATGTCACAGGGTCTGTGTGTGTACGCGTGATGGGCCTTTTGTATCAGCCCTCGCGCTCAAAGAAATATGTTACCCCCACTGGATTTTTAATAATTAATTTATCGCAGGGCTAATTGGGCTCGGATAAAAGCGCTTGTTAACCGATCTCAGGCTTAAGACGAGGGAAATTTGGGAGGGAGGGAGGTCATTGGGAGAAGGGATTAGAATAAGACACGATCTCTATAGGTCACTGACGTACATGGTTGTGTTTAGAAAACATGAATTTGTAAGTCGCCTTGCGTAAACATCCACTAAGTGAATGTAAATGTAGAAATAAACACAAAATGTTTTTTTGACATGCTCACGAATGGATTAGGGGATTGAATCCGTGTTAATTTGCTAAACTGGGTAGATCTATTTAAGCTTCACCTCCTTTGGTTAAGGGAAATTTGGTTTTATTCGGAGAGTTTAAAAGCTCGACTGTTTGCTGCATCACTGTAGTCTAAAAAAAGAAATGAAGAGAGAGTTTGTGTTTGAGTGTCAGCATATGCTGCTGGAAGTTAGTGTAGTGTACTAGGATGCGTACGTGTGAGCTTATGGGTTTAGACCTACTTATCTATGTTTTGAGGGTGCAATTGTCAACAGAAGTTAAATAAATATGTATTTCATACACACTCACAAGCACACTGTTTTTAAAGAAGTCTCCTGTGCTCAACAAGACTGCATTTACTTGATCAAAATATAGTTTTCCACAACCATTACTCCGGTCTTCAGTATGATGATTTGAAAGTAAACGAGCAGTAAGTAAAGTAAATATACTTACCTGTTGAGGCATCCCTATGTAAAAAGTTTTCTGGTTGAGTATTTGGTTAGAACAAAAACACAAATATTTCTCTAATAACCTTATCTCCTCTTTTAGATAGCTAAGTGAGCTATATATATATTAGATAAAGGGTTGTACTGCACAAGTGTGTGTGGAACAGCATTTGAGCTGTTATATAGCGTCTTCTCAGTAACCTGCAGTGAAAAATAGGGAAAATTGTGAGTGTTTGTGTGTGTGGTGCAGGGTCTGCTGG
>JAUMHE010000053.1:2465804-2483273 GCA_032359235.1 Enteromius mattozi | reverse complement strand
TGTGTGTGTGTGTGTGTTTGTGTGTGATTTTGGTTAGTTCTCACACAGACCGCCTTTACTAATCAGGATCATCCTCTCCCGCTGCCTGAAGGTCCAGCATGGGTCACAGACGCACGCACATACACATACCATCAGGTCTGGATTTGGCTAATGAGACTGGGAAGCTTTCTTTCATTCTTTCTTTCTTTTTTTCTTCATTTTTAGTTTTGGTATGACTAAAATTTTTACATGAATATTCAGCCAGGATGCATTACATTTACTAAAAGAGTCAGTAAAGTCTTTTATGATGTTACAAATAACACCCATTTTAAATAAATGTGGTTGTTTTGAACTTTCTATTCATCAGATAATCCTAAAAATATATATCTAGCACAGATTACACAAAAATATTAAGCAGCACAGCTTTTTTCATCATTGGTTATAATAAGAAATGATTAATGAATGCCAATTCAGCATATTTGAATGATTTCTGAAGGATCATTAAACTGATGACTGGAGTGAATTTCTTTTTTTAAACACATTAAAATAGAAAACATTTTCATTATGGGTGGAATGGAATAACAGGTCACAGTATTACCTTTTACTGTATTTTTGATCAAATAAATGCAGCCCTGGTGACCCCAAAATAACCCAAAAATGGGCTTTTTTTTAACTCTTTTTGGGCAGTAAGCAACAAGACAATGCCATTGCAAGATTAGAAGAATTTTCTTGTTGTTCTCTTCAGGCTTCCTCTTTCCCCAGAGTTGATTAGATGAATCGTAAACTTAATTAGCCCGAGGAAAACCTCCATACTACTATAGATTAGCCCATGTCACCCAGGCCTGCTTTTATTGACTTCCCCTGCCTCTCTGTCTGCCTTCTGATCTGGAATCAGCTCTGATATGGGAAACAAAGAAAAGGCAAGTTTTACATGACCGATTCCAGATCTAAAGGTCTGAGGGCTAAAATCTGTGTGAGATAGCACCGTTTACTCTACACTTCAGCTTTATAATGCTTCTCCAGCGGTCAAAATCATAGGAGATCAATATTAATCAGAGGATACAGACGGTTTGAAGTCAGTTTGGCCATCTGCACGCTGTGATTAGGATCAGATATCTCTGTCTGTCTGTTCTGGGGTCGGTGTGTGGGTCTGTAATGGGGGCAATGTCGCTGCTCGGGCCGAAGGTGACTGATCTCGGAGCTGTAAACGGAAGCTGCAGACAGACACATGGAGCCAGACTTCATTTGCATCGTCATCTCCAGAGTTAAGAACACACAGTGTCAGTACACAGGAGAGGAACAGCAGTTATCAACGGAAACTGGGACATCTGCAGTTGTATTCAAAGTGCGCACAATGTGCAAGCCTTTCCTGTCCTCCATGGCGTCTGACTGTGCTGTTGTAGTGATAAGTGTTGTCTGATTTTGACTGAGGCCCTATGATTTGTGTTAAGGCCTGTGCTAAAAATACAGTATGTGTTTGTGTGTGTGTGTGTGTGTGTGTGTGTGGGTTAGGACATCTGAAGCCCTTATCTTTATGAAATCCTCCTGACCGGAGGTGCAAATGAAATATATCAAAAACAAATACAAGTTTGTATGTTAGGAAAGGTCAGCGTATTACTGTCAGTTTTTTTTTTTTTATAAAGAAATTAAATACTTTATTTAGCCAGGATGAATTAAATTGATTAAAGAGACAGTAGAGACCATTTATAATGTTAAAACATTATGTTTTTTAAAATAAATGCTGTCCTTTTGAACTTTGTTCATCAGAGAATCCAGAAAAAAAAATATCAGTTTCCACAAAAACGATAAGCAGCTCAACAGTTTTTAATATTGATAATAATAAGCAATGCTTCTGAGCAGCAAATCTGTATATTAGAATGTTTTTTGAAGGATCATGTGACACTTGAGACTAAAAATTGAGTTTTGCCATCACAGAAATAAATAACATCTTAAAATATAAAATATAAAAGTATTTCTGGTCAAACAAGTGCAGCTTTGGTGTTTTTCAATAACATAAATATCTTACCCAAAATTTGGAACTGTGTATTACATAAGTAGTATAGCATACGAGCCATATTTACAGACCGAAATGGTTTTCTTTTTTACTTTTTTTGGGTAAAAAGCAACTCTCTGGCAACCACTGACAATGTCGTTGCAAGATTGTTCTCTTCAGGCTTCTGTATTGTATTTTTATTGTACTAATGTATCGTTTCATTAATGGATCGGGAAGAAAATTTGCAAAAATAGCGCAGATGCCCCCCCCACCCTCCCCATCCACTCCTCTCGAGTAATCAGTTGATTTGTCAGTGGAGTGCTTGAGTAGACAAAATGACCAAAATGCCCTAGCGTGTGTATATGTGTGACAGTTTGTAATTGTCAGTTAGGGGGCCTGGGGTTTGACGTGACCTACTTACAGAGTGTGAGAGATGGTCAATGGATCACGACCCTGAAGGCTTCCTGCCTCCACACACACGTCTTCCCTTATAGAAAGCAGAACGCAGTACTCACAGTTGGTGACAGCACTAGGGCCCCGCTCCAGCCTAACGAGAACGCATAGCCCTCCCACGGCTCCTCTGCACACTTCAGCTCGAAGAATCCGTCATGTTAGGAAACATAAACCAGTCCCACCAGCAGCACTGTTTCCTGCTATTGTCACTGATCGCTTTTTACATGGACAAAACAAATGACGGAGACTACAATTACTACAATCAACAGTTGTAATCAGTGCTGAATCAGTTTTCTTAAAGAAACTGTTCAGCCAAAAATGAACATTCTGTCAACAATTACTCATGCCACTCAAAACAGATCTGACTTTTATTTCTTCATGGAACACCCAAGTAGATTCAGTATATTATAGAATTTGAATAGTTCTCTTTTTAAAATGTAAGTTCTAAGCTAATATTGAAGTTCAAATGATCAATATTGGATATATTTAATTTAAAAAAATATATATATTAATGTCATTCTGTTTTTAATATTTGTAATATTTAATTTTCAGTTTAATATTGGTGCATTACATAAGGAACTGGCATATTATGTATATATTTATATAGGATATATTCACTACCATTTAAAATGTTTTATTTGCGTTCAATATTTTTTTGGTTTTATGTTTGTTTTCTCTAAGTTTTATATTAAGTAATTGTATTATTTTAGTACATTAATGCTATGCTATTTTTATTCTTCAACTTTCTTATCAGCCAGAATAGATTTAATATACAGCACAATTATACGTTATTTTTACTTATTTCTTCTCCACTTCTCAAATCTCCAAATGTCCAATTGTCATTAAATTAACCTATTGTCTTGACTATTTGTGAGTGGAAATAAAGTAAATCTTCAAGTTGAGTTTACTCACATTTTTAAGGCAGTAGGTAAAGTTTACATTTAGTGTTTTACAGTGTTCTTAATAATGAGCTTTCAGGCTGTTGTTTGGCAAAAAGCCCAAAAAACGTGTGCGCTATACACTATATCTTTAAACGTCCTAATTTGCTTTAGAATTCAATTCACTAACCGTCTCTTTATGGCACTTAAGAACGTGTCACACAATGGTTTTACGTCATAAATGAGAACAAATGACATTTAATATCACTTACGTCAAACCTGCAGATATGTCTTGACATGCCAGATTTAAATTGAATGAGAGCGCAACTGAGAAGGAAAGATTTTCAGCTGATTACAGTTTCATTTGAACACAAAATATAGTGTGCAACAGTTACATCGCTTGTCGTGTTTAAAGTTTGACAGCCCTTAATTGAATAGAAAAGTAAATTTTTTAGCGTTTTGCTTAAATGAAAGAAAGTTTACAGGTTTACACAGTTATACAGGTATACAGGTTTTTAAACCTGAGTAAACTTCCTTTAAAGTTCAAACGTATGCATCCCTTAAGCATTCATTACATGACTGTAATATCAAATGACAACGCCATTGTTTTTGAGTATCTAAGCATAGTTCAGAGCCGCGTTTCCTCGACTGTGTGTGTTTGTAGAGACTGGCAGTACTGCAGGCAGGGTGTTGGGGGGGGGGCCAGACTGAACCCTGTATTCATGAGCTGGGCGGCAGCTCCAGTTTTGCCCCCGGTGCTGATGCCATGTTTTAATATCGCTTCAGTATTTCAGCTGCGTTTCCTATAATTCAGCCCAGCCTTGAGATGCACTTCTGAGTGCAGTCGGCTTTGAGTTTCACCCCTCTCTTCTCTCGCGCTCTTTTTTTTTTTTTTTTTCTGTTTCTTTCCTTTCTGAAGAAAAGCTTTAACGCGTACGTCTGTTTAAAAAATGTTATAGCTCAGAGCGCTGGATCAAATCCAACTTCGGGGTTAAATTTCCTAGGAGGCCGGACTCCCTCTCTCCCTCCTTCAGTAGCATATCGCTGGCTTTTCTGGAGTCTCTCCTCCTCAGCCCCCTCTCCCTCTCCTCCCCTCAGAACAAAAGAGGTCTCCACTGTGCTTCGCTGAAAGACCTCGATACACACACACACACACACACACAAACGTCTTAACACATATACTCCTGCTTAAACACTGAATCATTCGCCAAAAATTATGCCTTGCTCGATGAACCCCCCCACCCTCTTCCACCTTCCCTCTTGTTCTTTTACTCTCTCTTTCTATTAGTTTTCCTGTCTCTTAATCCATTCGCTCTCTCATATTACACACGTTTGGCCAGACTCGGTGTGTGTGTGCTGGGTTTAAATAGTTGCTTGTGTTTCTCCACTCCGTTGCCTGTCTTTTCGAAGTGGGTGGTTTGACGGGTTTGTGCCAGTCCGAACATCTCAAATGCACTCTCACACACACAGACACAGTTATTCTTTTTAATAATCTTGGTTTTTAAAATCACAGACCCATGTCAGAAGTTTTGTCTGATGCATGTTTCCCTGCTAAATATTTAGGCAAATTTGATTTCGATTTCGTTCAAAGTCCTTTAAAGGGTTAATATTAGGTGCTCATTTAAAGTTAAAAACATTATAAAACTTTATCACTTACTTTTTAGTGTAATGTTGGATTAATTAAATTCTAATTAAATTTAAATTAATAATTGTATTTAATAATTTAATTTTGTTTAATTTTGTTTAATTTAATTTAATAATTGTTTAATAATAAAATTTTTGTTTAATTTAATAATTGTATTTAATAATTAAATAAAATAAAATAAAATAAAATAAAATAAAATTAAATAAAATGAAATTAAATTTTTTATTTGACCAAAATCAGAAGATTAAAAAAAGCAAAAAAAACCTCCACAGATCGTGTTTGACCTGCCTCTCTGAGGGTATTGGAGTAAATTAGCTGCATTTGTGAGTGACCGCGTGACTCACACCTTCTCAGTGGCGGTTCTCAGTGCTGTACCGCTGGGCGACAAGAAAATCAATCCTCCTTTACCTTTCCTTTACCCCGTCCTTATGCACTTTTCTTTCTTTCTCTTTCTCTCTGCCTTTTCCCTCTTCTTTTTCAGCAGTGCGCTTCTCTCTCTCTCTGTTGGAGTCCGGCTGTAGTAGAACTCCAAAGCCACGGGAGGGAGAACAGATGGAGAGGTTTTCTTTCTGTCCGTCCACCTAAAGAAAGGGGGGTTAAAAATGCCAGGCGGAAGGGTGTAGGGGGGTTGTCGGGTGGCGGAAACAAAGACTCCCCTAGCTTTTTACTGCACAGAAGTGATGGAGCTTTGTGTTAGTGTGTGTAGAGTTGTGTGTAGAGTGTGTCTGAGCTTTTTTTTTTTTTTTTAGCTGACATATTTTTTTTATTAAGTCGAATAAAGGTCATTTTTGACAAATTCATATGTGTTTTCAGTGTATTTGTGTCAAAATTTAGGTTATCTGACTCTTTTAGAGGTTGTTTAGTATGTTCATGGAAACTTAGTATTTAGTGTACTATATTGGCAGAAGTATCCGAATGCTTGAAGTGACAATTTCCAATCATAAAAATGAAAAAAAAATATATATATATATATATTCTTTTTTAAGAAGAAAGAGTTTAGTTTTTAATTCTGTGATTGGTTGTACTAGGTTTTTGAGAGGTACCATGTGTCTGATTTGTTAGTCAGGACAGCAGCTGTAAACAAAGTCTGTGTATATTGTGATTTAATGCACACAAACATGCAATCAGCGATTTTTGTTGGTTTTTTTGACTGGAAATTTGAGCATGGGTGGCCTCATCCTACATGACGCCACACACACATGCTTTCAAACACACACTTGGCATGAGCGGGACAGTATGTCTATAATGCAACACACACTATCAATTACTTTTTTGCCTGGCATTCCAGAGTTTTCATTTGTGCCTGTATCCCTACCCACCTGGTTCATGTTAGTCTCTCTCTCTTTCCATGAATAAGTGCCCAGATCTCTGCTGAATGGAGTTTGATAGGCATCGTCAGGCAACAGCGTTCCCTGTATCTGTCTCTCGCACTCAGTAGGAGCCGGGATATTGAGTTTCGCTTGGGTTCGGAAGTGAAATGGGGTGCAGATGAAACTGGTCTGTCCTCACCCTGCGCACTCCCCCTCTCATTCTCCCTCCCTCACATCTCGGGCCGCAGGGTGCTGCCGTCTCTCTTCTGAGGGAAATATCACATCATGAAGGAAAACATAGCAGCACTCTCCCCCAGTCCCTGCAGTGCAGATAATTTATTTATTCTTCACATCGGAATTGGAGCGCAGACAGGAACAGACAAGATCAGATTCATAAAGTCCTCCTGTAAGATCTTGAAATGTGATCGTTTGGGGTGTTGAATGTGATTTTGATTTATTTATTTTTTGCCGTTTTGGTGTCTATTTAGATTTTGTGGCAATAGTGGAAAATTTAATATTTATTTAATGCAAATAAAAATGAGGCTGTGAGAGATAAAATTGCTGTTAAAGTTTGAACTTTCTAAAAAGATTTTTCTTGTCAAGATCCATGTTTCCATTCAGTAAAAGTGAATGGTTACTAAAAAAGGCAGAAACAAGCACACACAAAATGTAGCTTTCATTATTTCATTGTTTTGCAGTTTTTGTTGCCTTTTTTCCCCCAGTGAAAATTATTAGTATCAGTTATACGCAAGAATATGACATGCTGGATTCTTGTTCCCATCGAGCAGGCTAAATATGTGTCAACTTAAGCCCAAAGTATACTAGCTTATCTATACAAATACGTGACCCTGGAGCACAAAACCAGTCATTTTTTTGCCATTGAGATTTATACATCATCTGAAAGTTGGATAAAAAAGCTTTATATTGAAGTATGGCTTGTTAGCATGGGACAATATTTGGCCAAGAGACAACTACTTGAAATTCTGAAATCTGAGGGTGCAAAAAAAAATCATAATATTGATAAAATTGCCTTTATAGTTGTCCAAATGAAGTCTTTAGCAATGCATATAACTAATAAAAATTAAGATTTTTGAGTTTTGGCATAAAATCGTTCATTTTGAGCAATACAATGTATTGTTGAAGGGTCACATATAGTGAAGTATACTATAGACCTAGTATACTTAATTATCTTAAAGTGCACTAGAAAATTTCATCCTCGCTATAACAATGCGTTACAGTATCTTTGTACTCATTTAAACGAGAGTTGCGTTTTTGTAGACACCTACGGCCTTAGGCCAATAAATCAACATAAAAGTTGCCGTTAAAGTCATATCTTGTCAAATAATTTTTTTTTTCTGTTGAGTCATGACACAGTTTGACAGCCGGCTAGACTGAGCGAATCTGTCTTTAAAAGCTAACATAATTATGTCAGCAAGCTGAAAGGACCGGGGTGGGAAGAGAGGGGGTGTTTTGATTTATCCGTCCATATTAAGGCGACATTTGCAAACCAAAACCATAAACAAAACAGAGCAGGTCACTCAATGGACGTGTGAAAGTGAGTGGGAAAACAAGAGCCAACGGCCTGTACCACTTGACCCTGTCTTAGGGGTGTATGAGCGATGGGTGGATAATCCCCCTACACTCACACCCCTCTGAGACCCCCTCCAGGGCCGCCCCAGTGTAACGCACTCGGCTGTCAATCACCCCACAAAGCTGTCTGTTAGGGGATTAGGACCCTCTCTTTCTTCCTCTAGACTTCTCTCTCTCTCTCTGTTTCTTCTCTTGTGTGTCTCTATCTCATTCACTTATTCCCTTCATTGGCAGCTGTCTTTAAATCCGGTTCATTTTCTGCTTTTCTGCTTCCACACGTCCTCTCGTTCTTTAACTCTTGCTCTCTTTTCCTCATTCGTTTACTCACCTCTTGGCTGTAATCTTCTCGCCGTACCTGCTTTTCCTCTCAAGCCGCTTTCTCAAACGATTCTTTGCGTCTGTCCGCTCTATCTCTCCGTCCCATTCGTCCCTCGTTTCTGCGGGAGGGATGGAGGGGTGTCTGGCAAGGATGCTGCCGCTCGGTCGTGCCAGGAGCCGCAGTGACAGACACACGCGGACTGCAAAAAGAGATGCCAAGCATCAACCTGAACTCTTCCAGACCAAACAACACCCACAGGAAAGAGAAATCACGAATGCCATGTCTTTAATAGCTCAACTGCGTCTTCTAGATCAGTGTTTCTCAAACTTTTGGACTCGAAGGCCCCCTGTTGTCCAACATAATATTTGAAGGCTTCCCAAAATGAGCCAGTATTTCGGCTGTAATTATGACAAAGCTGCTTGGTTTTAAACTTTTTAACTGGGAGCTAAGTTAATTAGCCAGATTTATTTTATGTCTTCAGAAGTTCCAAGAACTGGATGTTCTTTAATTAAAAAAAGCAGTTTTTGACAAAGATTTTAATTATTTTATGACAGTATACAGTATTATGTAAAAAAAATTCAGTTTACATCTTGATTTTTGTGTTATTCGTTCATAGTCAATTATTTTAATATATTAATAATAATTTATTCGTTTTAATCCACAAATACTAAAATAATAATATTAAAATAATGTGTTAACATTAATGTATTAACTGACATAAACAGTACATTTACTACAGTATTTATTCATCTTATTCATTTTAACATTAGTTCATAAAAAAACAGTAATTAATTGTTAGTTCATGTTAGCTCACAGAGCATTAACTAATATTCACAAACACACATTAGTAAATGCTCAAATTTGTATTAAATAAGATTAATAAATGCTGTAGAAGTATTGTTTATTATTAGTTCATGTTAACTAATGTTGTTAACTAATGTTAGCTAATGAACCTTATTGTAAAGTGTTACCAAAATAATTAACCTTGATTCATTTTGTAACTTTAGAAGTTTCAATAATTGCAATTCAGTTTAAAACAACAGTTACTGAGGTTACATTGCATTACATTACATTATATTTTTTATTATGAGAAATGTAGGTCTTGATTTACAACTCCAAGAAAATTAAACCCCAAATCAATTGTCATGCATTTAAATATGAATGCAAATGTTTCTCATCAATCCCATTTATATAAACCTCTTTTATATAAATCTTAGCTATGCTATTTGCATTAATGTTAGTTCTCTGTATTGTATGTCTACGAACAGCAAAGTAAGCAAAGCAATTTTAAGAGAACGACCTGATAAAATTACTTGAGAACTCCAGAGGTTTTTAACCTGGTCTTTTCAAAAAGGGCAACATCGTATTTGAGTGTCTGTGGCATCAGATCTGTCTTGAGCTCAGAAAGAGCAACATCTATGCGATAACATTTTCCTTCAAGTGGCCACACACACGCAGGGTTCATCGTATAAAGCCGTAGAAAAGATTGAAAGAGATTTAAACTTATTTTCCTCCTGTCCTTCACCTTTCTGTCTTTCTAATATCGGTAATGTGAACGTCTAGGGTTCATTCCTAGAGGTTAACACGATAATCAGCTAAAATACCAGGAATAATCGCAGGCTTTAATCCCTCATGATTGAAGCTCGGAGAGAGAGAGACCATTTTCCTGTTATTGCGAAAACAGGGAGCGTGTGAGAGAGAGGAAGTGCAGGGTGATTTAACTTGGTTGTCTGTAACATTATCTCTGTCTTTAATTCATCTTCTGAATGATCTGGTGTAATTAGATTTGTTTTTTATTCTCTTCCCCTCTGCTAGAGATTGATGCTCTGATTAAACCCACAGTCATAAGTGAGAGTTAGGCATGCTTGCTCGCTCTCTTGTTCCCTCTCGTCTAAAAAAGCAGGCCGTAAGTTCAACAGTGTCAAGAAACACACTGCAAGACAATTACCTTACTCTACCTTACTCATTAACCTAACGTTAAATTGTTCCAGACTCGCAGGTATCTAACTGAATCTTCTCTGCCCATCTCTTCTCACATTTCAGTGGGCAGCTGAAGTGATTGTGTTATACTAATCTGAAAGTATTTTACGATTCATTTAAAATATGTGCAGATCTTATTCATTTATATTATTTGAGAGACAAACATAGAACATTACATACATGATTAACTACGCTATTTTTTTGCATTTATACATATCAGGGTTATTATTAGTAACTAAAACTAAAACAAAAACATTTTTACTACTTGAATAGAATAAACATTAACATTAACTGACTTGATCACATGGCTTTTTTCCCTCTCTTTTTAACGCACACACATTCCATATGCATTCATGCACACACTCAGACAAAAGAGTGAGATGCCCCACACATAATACACTCACAGAGGAATGTTTAAGCGAAAGAAGGAGTGATGGAGAGAAAGAAAAGGGAACATATAGGAGTCTAGAACAGATGGATATGCTTGCGTTATTAATTATGTCTCCTCTGGAGAATGGCAGCTTCCTTTAAGCTCAGCTCACTGCTGTTCCATAATGTAGCACAATCAGACAAAAGCCAATAAAGGAACGGGGGAGAGAGGAGGAGAGAGATAATCCATCCTGCCGTAAGCTGCGTCATTAACCGTTTCATAGTGCCATGTCATGGCGAGCTGCCGGCTGCGTCTTTGTGTCAAATCATCACTCTTTCTCTCTCCTTCTCAAGGCCGGATTGTGGCGCGGTTTTTCTTTGGCGGCAGTGAAAGCGTTGTGTGTGACTCTGGGAATGTCACTGTCATGTGTATCCTAATTTCTTGGTGACCTGAGGGAACTTTTCCGTCAGGGTTTCACAGGTGAATACATGCACATATTTTAAAAAGTAATATATGGCACAAATCTAGTCATCAGCAGCCTAGAAAAGGCTGTTTTATTCATATTAAGGGGCCCCCTTTGTAGTGGGCCCCACATTTGTCACATGACCAGCTGAGTGCTATTCACATATTCACTTTATCTTGGTAAACCTCATGTTATTCAACACTTTTCTTTAGTGGAATAAATTAATCATTTGTGACAAATATGGCTGCCAAAAAATTAATTCTGCATTTGCATTAGCAAATAGTTTGTGATTAAGTGTCCAAGAATGCTAGCAAAACTATAAAAAATGACACTGTAAAATTATTTTCCAGTGTTGTATGTATATTACAAAGTTTCATGGAGTTTGTTTTACAAGAAAATACTATTTCATGTTTAATTCATTGTGTTACCTGCAGTTTTTTTTTGTAAAATGTTTTTGTAAAAAACATCCTCTAATGCAGGCTTAATTTCATGCATTGTTTTTTGTTATCTTGTGGTCATCTTCAGGTTAACTACGGAAATGTTCACTGTAAGACCAAAAACATGCATTAAGAATGTACATCATATCTGTGTCGCAAATGAGTGACATAACGCTTCAAAACTGGATTGCTCTCATTATAATCTTCACACATATGCGGCTTGGCTTCGTTGATTATAAAGGAAGTGATCTACTTTTGTCACGCCGCTCGCTTGTGGCATAGACACGATGCAGGGATATTTCAGGATATTGTGTGAGTGTTAGTGCATGTGTGCTTGGCTGCTGTCATTGGCAGGATGTTGCTGTGTCTGGCACAGAGAGAAGAGGATAAGAGGAGACCATCAGAGATGGGATTAGGAAGAATTACACACAAACACACACACATAAATTGAGCCTGCCACACACAAACCTCCTGAAATTTACAATCACAGACTCAGTTCTTGATTTTTATACAATCATATACTAGTACACAAGAGTTTTATAATTAGGGATAGATAAGGATATTAGGCTGTTTCACATTTTTTATTTAAATGTTGGTATATTTTGGTTCATTACAATGTTAATTTTTTTCTATATGAAGGAAATTCTCTTGGAAGATTTAGACTTAAGGTCCTTGCACACTGTTACGGAAAAATACTTGTTACGGATGTGAAAATGCAGCAAATGAACATGTCAATGATTTTTTTTTAATGACAGAGAAAAGTTTTGGATGCAGTCTGTAAACGTGATCGACACAATGTGAGGTCGTATTTATTTTTTAACATTTAAAAAATTCAGAAAAAAACTTTGCACTCAGTGCGCCTTGATCTTTAATTTAAAATAGTCCCAGCAGGCACACAACATCATAAGACATTGATATTTAGTTACATTTTATTTGCGACGTCAGGTGATCAAAATTCAACGCAAATTCAACGTCTAATCTCAATGTTAAATTGACGTCCAACGTCAATCTGATGTTATATGGACGTCCGGTGGGGTAGGTCCATTTGCACCAAGAATGAATGACAACTATAACAATAATACAACAATATCAAGTATTAATAATGATTCAGATTCTAGGAGAATAGTAACATCCACACCATAACTAAAACGATAAAGACGTTTATTACGAATTATGATTGATATTACTATTGGGGTCATTTCTTTTTCCAGCAGAGAAACACTAAAAAAGATGACTGCCAATCAGAATCCACCAGATTTTGGAGTAGTTAAAGCTGCTTCATTTATGAGAGTTTTTTACATTTATTTTGGGAATCAGACACTGTTTGCACATCATGTCACTAAAAAGATTTGGTTCAAAAGAGTTGTTTATTCCAGAATCGTTCTACGCTGGTTGTGTTGTATTTTTTTCCGTCTGTAAAATGCTGAGTGTAATGCAAGAAGTACATATTTATATGCTAACTGGAAAACCATTTATTGGAAGAAATCCGCGAAAACGGCGTTTACCGTTAATTGCAATGCTTTCGCGGTATTAATAACCCGCGAACATGCAGCGCCGACAGTAAACAGCTTTTCACACGCCATTTCGTTACTTACATCTTTTAACCCAGGTATGCTGTACCACTTTCTCATAGCCCATTTTCATAATTCCGTGCATACAGTGGCAAATTTGAGATGTTTGAATATGCTTCCCTCCAATAATAGATGCATGTGTATAAATGTGACGAGAGCCGGATGGAGTAATTCTGACTGAAAGCTGTGTGTGTGTGACCTGTTGATGTCTGCAACACTCACAGACATCAAGCCTGTCATTCTTTCTGCAAACACACACACATACACACACTGAGGGCCGCAGATGGAAAACCTAATTCTGTCTTTTCTGTCTTTCCTTTCAAAAGCCACCAATTACATCCACTTCTCTCTCTCTCTCTCCACCTCCCTCTCACACGCTCACTCTCTCTTTCTCTCGTTCCTGTCCCCTTGCTTTAACGAGCTATCTTGTTAACGTCAGAGCCTCTCTTACTCTCTGCCTTTCTCCTTCTCTCGTTTTCTTACCCTCTGCTCTCTCCATCTTCCTCTCTCTCTCTCTTTCTGTTTTTGTCCCACTCTTGTAGATAGAGGTGTACACCGAAAAGCTTTTGGCCTTATGAGAGATAAAAAATGAGGGAAAGAGAGGAAAGTGCTCTTGCTTTCAGAATAGAGGGATGCAGCGAAAGCGAGAGGTGAAGCTGAAGGGAAAAAAATGGATGGAAAGAGACTTGGAAAAGCAATAATAGGTGGACCAGTGACAGATTAGAGCCCTGCTAGACAGGGGAAGTAATTGCGTGGTGCACATGTTATGGGAGGGTGATATCTTCCAACGCGCCCGCTTCTGAAAGGGATGCTTGTTGCCTTGGGGATTCTGGTCCTTACATACAAAGAGACGGAAAATGTCATTTACAGAAAGAATTTTGACATTCTTTCAGTATTATGAATGAATCTTGCCTAGACAGTGGGAGTCAATGTAGAAGATTTTTCCCACGAGAAAGCACACATCTCACATGTGTCTTCGTAAGAGGTCTCACGAATTGTTCTTACAACCAAAGTCTGCGATCAAACATCAGATTTCAAAGCAGATTCCAGTTTGATTCAGTTCCAATGCACAAGCATTTGATTCAGTTCTAACTGTGATTCAATTTCAGTTCATTTGTATATGCATGCTTTAGTGTTGAGCCTGCGTATAAAAGAAATTCAATGCTGTAAATTTGAAACTGCGCATGTTTGGTTGCACAATTTGACCAAAATGCTTATTTTTCTGAAATAAAAATAAGAAATATTACTGTAGTTCATGTCCTTTTCTGTAGATCCACAAAGCCATATTACACTGTTTTTGATTCACTAAAAAGAATCAGCTCACAAGAGTCAATTGTTCGTGAATCAGTCTACACTTTCTTCTGGCGAATGTCGCATTGCATGGTTAATATTAATGTACAAAGTTGATAAATTTTGTATTATGCCCTCTCTTACATATGGAGACTACGCTCCTGGCTATCCACATTAATTTTATAACACTGTGCTCTTTACTTTGTCAACCATTGTCTAATGTGCTTCTATTTTTATTTCTCTCAAAGAATTTCAGGAGCAGACGTTTGAGGCCAAGTTAATACTGAAATGAAACCTATATCTCTAAGATTCTTATTCAGAGTGCTTCCGTAAGAACACACCTCCCTGCATCAGTACAGACACGTAAATACAGAGGGCTGGAGAGAGAAAACATCGCTTGACTTTTGAGACCAGTGAAAGATGTAAGTTGCGGAGGAAGGGGGCGGGCAGAGCTCCCACAAGCAGCGTTAGCTATGCCTGAATTGATGCGGTAATGAATGACCTCGCGCATAGATAATTAATAAGAACTCTTGATTAATTACACTGCGATGAGCTGCTATAGATGCAGGCACGGAGGAGAGAGAAAGAAGGAGTGATCTGAATGTGAAAGATTGTTTAGTTCTGACTGTTTACTGTTGTGTGTGTGTGTGTGTTAGCGTGTGTATATGTCCCTGCGTGACCTTTACAGAGAAGTTGAATGTTGTTTGGAGTTTATAGAAATGTAGAACTCAAGCATTTGTGGCTTTACTGCAGGCAATTATTTCAAGCCAGTGAGTTTGTGGTAATGGACATTATGCCACAAATGCCATTAAACCTGAAACGCTCCTTTTAAAGGTGCCTGAATGGAAGGGGAAGTTTGTGTGTACGTGTGCCAGCTGTGGTGCCCGTGCTTCATGAAACGGTCCCTTTAATACCAGTCCAGAGGCATCAGACCACAACCTCTGCAAAAACAAGACACGACCTTTGGCTCCGGACCAAACGTGCACACATGCTGGATCTGAGGATCAAATGGCAAACTGTTAAATGAAACCCGCAGGGACCTGTAGGTGAAGATGGAGGGGCTTGGTGAAGTTACGCTTTCTGATGTGAATGCCGCTGTTTATTTAGAGGCCGCGGGAGAAAAACAATTCAGCCCTGAATATAATTGTGCACATTTGTGCTTCAGAGGAAATTAAATATTCAAAAAAATACATATATTATAGCTGACTCTAGTCATCTGTGATGATGGTGACCTTGAGTATTCATTACTTCTGTCGCTGTAAAAATGTTTTTGTCTCTTAACTTAAAAATTTATTTTGTGTTAAAATTTTGAAAGAAAGTATTTAATGTAAGTGAACAAACCTAATAAAAGCATTTTTTAGGGCTAACATGAAACAAAAATGTTTTATCAGATAACCTTACTATAAAATAGCACCTAATTAACAATGTCATATATACATAAAAAGTATGTGTGTATATATATATATATATATATATATATATATATATACATATTAAAAAAAAAAATATATATATAAATAAAAAAACAACAACTAATGGTCAGACCGTGTATGGTAGAAATGTAATATGTCACAAATGAAAACAAGACTGATGCTGTTTGTTCATGTCTAATTTCCATCATCCGTAGTTTTTATTTGTGTCAAGCTAAAGACGAAGTGAGCATTTTTGATATCGTCTTATTGCAACACCGATGTTTTCAAACCGGTTTCTCAGACAAACAGATAAAAGTCATGGTTTCGGTTCAACAAACCACTATTTGGCTGTTGAGGATTTCCTAACAAACCTTTAGAGCCGTGGTATTTACACTTTTCAGGAGAATCAAAATTGTGGTTCGTTTAAAAAAAAATCATTTATCATTTACTCACCTTTATGTCATTACCCGTATGACTTCTGCAGAAAGCGAAATATACGTCAAAATAGTTTGAAAACTGCTGGTGTTGACTAGCCAGTGGTTTTAACTGTAAAAACTGACATTTCTCAGAATAGCTGATGTTGTGTTTCACAAAAAAAGTTTGGAACGTTATGAGGGTGAGTAAATTATGATTGTAGCCGTCTCTTCATATAAAACTGAGCTCGGAGGAAGTATTTTAACACCTCCCCCTTAAAATACGACTCTTACCATGGTTTAGATCTAGATTCAACTTTAGTTTAAGGTAAAAACACACTTTTTTCACTTTCTACAGTATAGAAAGAACTCAAGTACAGTACTAATCAACATTTTACTAACCAATGTACATATGCATTGAGTTCAGGCAGGCTTTCTGAAAGCAGATGCTGACAGGAAGTGCCATCATGTCACAATGAATCTCTGCGGTGTGTTTAGGTCACCAAAAACACTACAGAGCTGAACTGATGGATAGACAAATGCTCATTGTTGTCCAGAAGGGGCCGGGGTCATGCATTTTTTGTGGTTTCTCTCCCTCTCTGTCTCCTTTTGTCATCCATTCTTTTGTAAAATGATGACAAAGGGCATTTTTCTAGCTCTTTCCCTTTCCCCAGCCCCATTTCTCTTCTTTCATTCTTTCTTCTTTCCACCGCTCTCACTTTCAGACTCTCTGTCCGTCCATCGTTGTCTCGCTTTGAGTCTCTTACCTCACCATTCTCTCCCTCTCTTTCTTTACCTGTCAGTCTCCCCGGCTGGAGGTCTGACTAATTATTCTCCTCTCTTTCTCTTCCCCTCTCTCCTCTCGTGACACTCTGCTGAAGACACCTGGCTTAACCCAGCAGGACATCTCTGCGTCCATCTTTTCTCCCTGTCTCTCCATCCCTCGCTCCGCTCTGCCCCTGCTTTTGTTGTCTGATTTCACCAATGGAGCGGATCTATTTATTCTTTTCAGTTATTTCTTCCTTTTCCATTCTTTTTCCACATTCCATTTTTATCAGTCATCCATCTTTTTATAACACAACATTATATATATACATTATTTAATAATTTTATTCATCAAGAATGCATTTTGATCAAAAGTGATAGTAAAGACATTTATAATGTAACAGGTTCTGTTTGAAGTAAATGTTGTTTTTTGAACTTTCTATTCATCAAAGAATCCTAAAAAAGTAGCATGGTTTCCATGAAAACAATAAAAAGAACAACATTGATAATAATAAATGCTTATGAGCATCAAATCAGCATATTAGAATAATTTCTGAATGATGAAGTGACTGAATAAAAGCTGAAAATTTAGCTTTGCCTT
>JAUMHE010000053.1:2447097-2459402 GCA_032359235.1 Enteromius mattozi | reverse complement strand
TATCTATCTATCTATCTATCTATCTATCTATCTGTCTATCTATCTATCTATCTATCTATCTATCTATCTATCTATCTGTCTCTCTGTCTCTCTATCTGTCTGTCTGTCTGTCTATCTGTCTATCTATCTATCTATCTATCTATCTATCTATCTATCTATCTCTCTTTCTCTCTGTCTCTCTATCTATCTATGTCTGTCTGTCTGTCTGTCTATCTATCTCTCTGTCTCTGTCTCTATCTATCTATCTATCTATCTCTCTGTCTCTCTGTCTCTCTGTCTCTCTGTCTCTCTATCTATCTGTCTGTCTGTCCATCTATCTCTCTGTCTCTATCTATCTCTCTGTCTCTATCTATCTATCTATCTATCTGTCTCTCTATCTATCTATCTATCTATCTATCTATCTGTCTCTCTGTCTCTCTGTCTGTCTGTCTGTCTGTCTGTCTATCTATCTATCTTTTCATTGTTCTATCGATCATTCTTTAGTCTGTCTATCTTTCCATTCATCCATCCATCCATCTCTCTGTCTACTCCAAGTTTTGAATTCTCTAATATGTTGTTATTTTTAATAGCTACATTCTCTGTCTTTCTCACTTCTTCCTCCTCTGTTTTTACTGGTCTCTTGGCAGTGTGATAAGGGCTTGGATGTCTAACTGGTAGGTGTTGTTTAGTCTGGTCACTTGAGACCCTGAACAGGGTTTAATCGGGCCCTGGAAGCTGACGATATAGCTGTGAAGAGAAAAGCGAGAAAGAGAGATGGGAGATTTACTCATCTTCTGAGAGGCCTGATATCTCGAGCCCACCGCTGGTCTGCTGGACGACAGCCGTGATTCCAGCCCCTCCATGGCACTGCTCCTGATGAGATCAATGCACGCTTGGAGGTAAAATCAGCTTAGTGAGGTGGAATAGAAGCTGAAAATGAAGTGGAAATTGCAGAAGTCAAAAGTCATTCTTACAGCATATCAAAGTGATTTGAACTGAAGGATTTCAGCTGCTGTTCACTCGATAGCTTGTTATCACATGTAATCACCAACTTAGATCTAATTCTTAAATCTGGAAAGCTTTTTTTTTGGCTGGTGGGATTGAAGTTGTTGAGCCTCCAGGAGAATATTTTTAGTAGTGTTTGCTAAAGAAGGCATAGCTGTTGCTCATACTTAGGATTAGAGATTGAAGCAAAGCATTACATTTCTGCACTGACTTATTCTGTCCCGTGTGTTCAAGAGACATGAATGAGGCCACAAATTATGCAGCTTGGTGAGGACATTGCTATTATTTTCTATCTTATTTCATTGTATTCTCATGCCTGGTGGAAGATAAAATAGGCAACAAAAAAAACATCCTTATGCTGTACGACAAACATGAATGAGACCTCAAAATTATGCTGCGTTTGTTTATTTACATATCATTTTTTTTTTTTTTTTGAAGTAGATTTTGAAATTTAAAAAAAAAATCCCAAAGGCTTACATCATGCAACAAACATGAATGAGACCAAAATATGCTGCTTTTTTATATTTTTATGTATTCTTTGTGGACTTTTCACCTGGAGAATGGAAAAACAGGCAAAACGTCATAGAGACTTATTAAGTGTTGGCCTCATTTGACTTGCGCTAATAAGGAGCCACCTAGAATCTCCTAACAACCGCATATCAACATGATAAAAACCACCCAAAACACTTAAGCAACTTCATAGCAACACCTTGGCTACCGCCGTTCATTTTCCTATGTGCATAAATCTAGTTTCCAGATTCTTTTGCAATATGTGATATTAATGTAGTTGTAGACACAGTGCATATTCATGCTAGATCTGTGGCTGATGTCCTCATCTAGGGTGTGTTGAAACCTCTGCATTTATCATATGAAGGATTCTCTGCCATCTCAGGCATTCCAGATTTTACGCACACACACACACACACACACACAAAGGTCCACCTCACTGCACCTGTGCCCCGAGCTTGTTTTTGGACACAGCTCGAGTTTCTCGTGTGGAATCTTTGTAATGCAAGACTGAGGAACAAGAGGACGGTGGAGGGGTTTATGGACAAGAGAAGGTGGGTTCGGGTGGAGAGGTGGGGGGGAGGGTTGAGGGTCAGTGCTGTCGGGGGGTGGGACGGGGTGAAACTAACACTCGGTTCTTTTCAAGAGCTGTCAGGGTCAGGGAAGGGCGTCGGCAGAGTTTGACAAAATGATGTTTCTGCCCTCATAAACGAGCCCGGCGCACACACTCCTGTCACCTCTAACCCCCCCTCCACCCCCCACTCCTTGTTTCAATGTGTGACCATGAATGCCACCTTTGTTCCAGAGCAGGAGAGAAAGGGAGAGAAACCGAGGGAGGGTGGGAGAGAAAGAGCAAAACAGGAATGATGAGTGTTTGGGATGAGAAGCAACGTTTGGAGGAGTGTATTATCATGTTTATATTTAGAGTAAACAAAGATGTCGATATAATTTCACTTTAATCTGTGCTTTGAAGGCCTGCCCGTGTGCGCGGTTAGCTTTTTCGAGCTTGCACAAAACACAAACATTTCCATGAAAGCATTCTGTTTCAATTCCACACTCTCAAACTTGACTTTGTGGCCACATTTTTATACGCGTTCCTTTTCCTTCAAGTTTTTTTTTCCTTCTTGGAGCTTGACACGCGGGTCAGAAATTCTTTGGCGAGGTTCTGCAAACGTTCTCTAATTATCTGCCGAGTGCTTGCTTAACCCTGAGTTTGCTCATTAGACATTGCCGCCTGACAGTTGTTCAATCACGAAGGCTAATGCGGTCCAGTGCTGAAACATATGTAATTACACAGGCTGTGCGAAAGGGTCTGGCGCACACACATGCTTGATGGATCACAGTGTTTGTTGTGTTGGACTTGGTTTTTCAGTTTCACTTATAAGCACACAAATCTAGAATGCTTCCATTATAATAAACAAAACTACTGTATACTAAAACAGTACCGCTAGGCTAGGCTAGACACGTACTTTGTGCTAGCATGCGAACAAAGGTGTGCATACTTTGTCAATGCATTGCAAAATTAATCATTACTCATGTTGCTAGCTTTAAAATCAGCATCTGGTCTGTTTTCTTAATGCAGCGTATTATAAACGACTCATCCGTGTATGTGTTTCTTTTTTGAGCTCATAATTTTGTTTCTTCCTCAATACTTTGCTTTTATGATAGCTGCCAAACATAGATATAGAGTAATTTTGAGTCTTTTTATCAATAAAGCTGTGTATGTTCTTTGTTATATGACAGTTTATTAAACAAAATAGTGCAAGTGCACGATCTGCATTCAAAGTCGGTGTGAAATCGCCAAGATATGCACACTTGTGATCAGTTTACCTTGCGTACTTGTGTGCCATTCTGTAGCATACTATAGTTTGTCTATTTATTTACTTATATCTTTATTTATGGTGAATATTTTCGTGCATTAAATAACTTCCATTTGAGACTTACTTTCTTCTTATTGACACAACTTGCTGTGTTGCTTGACAACCATAAGGATCATGAGCCTAATTACTTTTCTTCTGACTATTATCATTACTAACAAGTAGAAAAAAACAATTTTTCCATAATTTAGCTATTTTAATATCACTGAGATACTATTATATATTGTTTTATTAATAATTTTCCATCTTAATATTAGTAACTTTTTTGTCATTTCAGTTTTTTTCTATATAGTTTTATTACTTTTTCAGTGCATCAACTCGAACTAGATGAGAAAATGAGGAGTGTTGCCTTTGCAACTAGCTGAAATAAAATCATTTTCTTTTACATTTTGTTTTGTTTCAGGCGGATTGTCGCTTGCAGCAGCCCTTAACGAGGTAAAAAGACAGCACATGGCCTCTCTTGGCATTGCGTTTAATAGACCGCTTCATTGATTCCAACGTGAGCAATCTAGCCTGTGCAGTGTGTACTAGCGTGTTTGCTAGCAGCGAGTGTGAGTTCGACTAAATGCTGTTCTGTCACGCTGTCACGCTGACACGGAGGGCGTGAGAGGGAGGGAAAGAGAGAGAAGGTGTGAAAGTGGTGATAAAGGACAGTATTCTTCTACTTGTGTGTCTGGGTCTCAGCAGAGAGTTCAGTGGGTTAGAGCAGACCAGCGTGACCATGTCAACAACACGGCCTTATCTCCTGCATCCTCTGCTTGCTTGCTTCTTTCTCTATGTCCACCTGTTTTTTCCTTCCTTATTGTTCGTCTCTGTTTACTTTTTTCCGTCTCGGTTTCGTAAGCTGTTTTAGCTCTCATTCAACCCTTTCATTTTCTCCTCTGATCCGCAACACCTCTCTCTCTCTCTTTTTCTCTGTCTGTTCTTTCTATTCTTCAAATCAAGTCTACTGTGACGGTGTCTGCGATAACCCAACAGACAAAAATCTACCTAACAGCATGTGTATGCAAAAAATGTCTTTTGCATCTGCAGGATGTTTTGATACTTTTGTTCGTCAGTTTTTCCGGTGTGTATATATTGTCTACCTGAAGAAAAGAAAAAAACCTAACTCTTAGCAACGACATGTCTGTGTTTTGGTTTGAAGGACACAGTAAAGAAAAGTTACGGACAGCACAGAATTACCACAGAAAGTTTTATATATATATATTTTTTATTCAAAATTACGGTTGCAGTAACAAAGCATATGATAAACATTAAAATACAGATGGTTTTAAAAGTAGCCTCCAGACTTTAATATGTGTTGGCGTGCAGTGGATATAAGGAACGTGATGTAATGCTGCATTCAGGTCTTCCTGGAAACTTTCTACTTATGAATTTGGAAATGATCATTGCAGTACCACATGATGTACGGTTTAGTCGTAACAAAATGGACTAACAGGACAATTATCATATTTTTCTCTGAATTTTTTACTTTTTGACAAAACCAGGAAGCTTTTTAGTGCTAATGCAACATAATGAAGAGCAAAGGATGCACATTACCTGTGTAATTGATGATGGGAGAGTGATGGGAAATGTAGTTCGATGTGACATGTATGTCTTGTAATAAACAAGCTAAGTGAATAATATTTCCTGACTGCATTTAGCAGACAAAATGAACACAGATGCACAGCTTTTTCATCACAGACTTGATGATTATGTGCTCAACTTGAATTTATGATCATTCTGACATGAACTGAAATCACCATAAATGGCCGTTTGCAACAGACTCACAGAAAAAACCCCACAGGAATTACGTTGGTAACGTAAAACCAGAAAATCATCCGCTTAGGAAAGTAGTCTCACTTTACAAGAGACATTTAGTTATCTTTAAAGCTCAAATAGCATGTTTTATTGAATAATTCACGTAAGTGCTTTAATAAAAAGTTTTCAAGGTTTATAATAATAGGAAATGTTTCATTTGCAGCAAATCAGTCTATTAGTATAATTTCTGAAGGACCATGTGACACTGAGGAATAATGGCTGCTGCAAATTCAGCTTTGCTATCACAGAAATAAATGACATTTTAAATTATATTAAAATAGAAAGCGGCTTAAAAAATCCCACAAACCCCAAACCTGACTGGTAGTGTACTGTATGTTACTGTAAGTACAAAAATTGCCTGGGCGTCGAGTCAGATGTTTCCTATGCCACAAATACTGAAGTTGTGTTGAACTCAAAAACATTCCTTTAAAGTCACGTGTGTGTGCGGGTATCGGTCAGTCTAATTGTAGTGCGTGAAGTGTGTGTTGAGAGTCTGTTCTCTTCACTGTAAGAGCTACTGATAACCTTCCTAACCTGTGTGACAAGGACAGGAAGCTCTTCTTCCAAAGGAATGCCACACACACACACACAAGCCTTATTTCTCACTCACCATTCTGCTTTTGTTTCTTATGAGCAAGAGCGACTAGCTTTAATAAACATGCCCTGGGTTTGCATGCTATAGTAATGTAAGTGATTTGTGAATGGATTCACCCATCATTACGTTAATGCGTTTCCGCATTTCTTTTCACATGGAAACATGAAACCCGTAAAAAAAAAAAGAAGCTAAAGCCCAACTGCCTTAATTTGTTTACATGTAAATAGCCGTTGGTGTGGCTGGCTGTTTAGAGATGATGATAAAATGGTAATTAGCGTCTGTGAGTCGTTTAGTCATTTGTTTACATAGAAAGAATTCAAAGGAAACTCCCTGAGATCCTGCAACAGCCAAATTCTCCTGGAAATTGGAAGCTCTAGACACGTCCTCTGCTGTGCTTTGATCTGACACGGTTTCCTTTGGAAACAAGCGTTTGGGGTGGGATTTGGATCCAGACCGGCCTATTCATTCTCATTTAGAGTCACTTGTTGAAGACAGAAGAACACACTATCATATTTCTAGAAATTGAGTCGTCAAAAACCTTGAAGTCTCAGCACCTTCAGATGATTTACACCACAGAAGAGAGCACTTTCATTAGGGCTATGAATAAACAGGAAGAGAGACATCCGAGTAGATGAATGAAGTGTAAAAGAAGAGGATGGGTTTCTACTTGTAGAAGGTAATTTATCGAATAAAGAAACACAGTGAGAGTGTAGAGTGTGGTTGGATCCACACCTGCGCCAGTAAATGCCAGCCTGCTCCCGAGGCAGCCAGCATAACCCACAGAAATTTTCATGGGAAGTGTGGTTTTGTCAGTGAATGTCCTGAAGCGAGAGGTTATAGTGGCAGATTAAGCCAGTCATTCGTATCCCATGATGCCTCCGTGCCCCCTTTGCTGATCCGTATAATTGACAGATTTCTGCAGGTTTGCTCTGCCTCATAGAAAGTTAGAAATATGAAACTTCTTATTATATAACATATTTTAAACATCGGATGTGCATTTCGCTGATTAAATGAAAACTGATTAAAGTCAATGTGACAAGCCATTTGCAACCGTTTTTATTTCTTCTTTAAGTGTGACATTTATTAATGAGACTAGAGGATATTTAGTGGGGAAAAAAGGAAGAAACTGCTTTTGTGTTGAATTTTGTATTCACCTAAATGGTGAAAAGTATTACAAAACAGAATGGAGCTTAATGGAAATGCTGCAAAAAAAAAGGTAATTTAACATTTTTGGAAAAAGTTTTGTAAAAGAACCCTGAAGAAACATGCTTCCACAGTTTAAAAATATTATATATATATTCTAATTCTATTTAAAAAAAAAAAGAAATAAAAACTTGCCCCTGTTAGCTTTGCACTCTATTAATTTACAAACTGCTTTCTGCTTTTCCTTAAAAATAAATAAATAAATAAAATAAAAACTAACACTAGCTTCTCTAATCTTTTTGTATTCTTTCTGTTTTTATTTATTATATAATAAAAAATAGCTCTTTTGTTGATTTTGATTTCTTCTATTGTCCTCATTTGTAAGTCGCTCTGGATAAAAGCGTCTGCTAAATGACTAAATGTAAATAAAAAATTTTTTCAAAATATTTTATTTAATATACATTGAAATACAAAGCAGTTATTTTTAAATTACATTTTTCGTTTACTTACATGGCTCGCAAAAGTGTCTTTTTGCAAAAAAAAAGAAAGTTGATGTATTTATATTTTACTTTAAAATTTTTGTATTCCGTTTCAAAATACTTACTGGTTTTTTAGCTGTGCATTTTTTTTTTTAAATGTATGTTTTTAGTCTCATGACATTAAATTCTCTTTCTGTCCCTCTCTGTCGTTCTCCAGGTTTAGCGATGATAAGGGTTATGTCCTGTACCCTCAAATTGGGGATCGTCTGGACCTCATTTGCCCAGCATCTGACCCGCCCGGCCCCCGCGCCCCCGCCGAATACGAGTACTATAAACTGTACCTGGTGTCGTCACGGGATCAGGCCGACAGGTGTGAAGTGACCGGAGCCCCCAACCTCCTTCTCACCTGCGACAAGCCCAGCAGTGATATGCGTTTCACCATCAAGTTTCAGGAGTACTCGCCCAACCTGTGGGGTCACGAATTTAAAACCAATCAGGACTACTTCATCATCGGTGAGTACGATTTCAATCAAAGCATGTCTGTTGACACACATCAAAACTTTCGCTTATTTTGCCAAGCAATTTTTAATTGTAAAAAGTTGATCTGTGTATAATTGCCTTACACCCACGCCCTTGTTTATTGCTTTAATCAGTGTTAGAAGGGTGTTTCAACACTGCGTTTATTTTAGGTTTGTTTTTAGTTCAGACTAGTTGGTTCTCAGCGAAGTCGCAATCTTCTGCTGGGATTCTGCTGATTGTGACTTTATCAACTGGAACCATCTTGTGTTGGGTTGTGTTACTGGGGGTTGTTTTTAAAACACTGCACAGTAGCGTGGAGGGAATGAGGCCAGCGTAAACGGAAGCCCGTCATTATCAACATTTCAGAAAGTAGATTTGACACAGGAAAGTGATGTCCTAACACGCTTAAATCCAAAACACGCAATGGGCGTGTTTTTAGCATCTGCAGCCAGAATTCCTCCGGTCATAGAATACCTGGAAAAGTGAGTGAATTTTAAAAGATTTTCCGATCTGGCAAAGACATGCCAGAGGTGTAATAAAAAGTTAGAGAAAAGTCATAGAACATTATAGTGAATATGTGTTTGTTCACTCTAGTTAGGTCTCCTTAAATCCTCAATTAAAGCACACTCTGTTTTTGTAATTTTTGACACATTTGTATATTAAAGAAGTATATTTGTTGTCACAAAACCTGAAACTGCATTTGCAACCAACATTTTAATGTGATACGGTTCCAAAAAGAATATTCAGCTGGAAAAAATGTAAGTCTGGGCTCAATTTTATCCATAAGGAAATGATTTGCTCATGAAATTGAACGTTAGTACAACTCTGGTGTGTACAGATGAATTATGCAGAATAAAACCATGTGTATTAAGAAAGTAAACAGAGTCATTTTTTGAATATACACTACTGTTTAAGAGTTTAGGGTCAGTAATATTTTTGTTTTTTAAAAGAAGTTATGTTATGCTCACCACGACTTCATTTATTTGATCATAAATACAAAAAAAACTTAAAATTATTACAATTTAAAAAAACTCTTTTGTGTTCTTGAATATGGTGTGTGAGACCTTTATTCACTATTTTGGAAGTGAAAGAATGGATGTGACCCAAAAGAGAAATGGCTGGCTTCATATTTTGTTTTTCACCGGGGTTAGTTATCAGTCGAATTGTATATTTATTCTTTTCAAAACCAGATAATGATGTGATCTGCATTTCAAACACGAGATAAAAGATCATTGGTGCTTAGGAGCCTGAGGTTATATTTTTAAGTTTGTTTTTATGACATGTGCGAAGTGTGTGTGAAGGTGTGGCGCAAGTCTTGTGTCTAATATTAGCAGTTCAGGTCTCGCAGACACTGTGTCTCTTTGATAAGAATCAGTCTCTTTCCACTGGCTCCTTAATGGGCAAACAAGTGTGAGGCTTCTGGTATGTGGACATCAGGAAGAATCCAGGGCTCTTCCGTGTTTTGTTAAGCCTTAACGTAGGTGTCAGTGACACACACACACACACTCACACACAGGCTGCAGGCTTTATCGTTGCTCCAACAGGCCCGACGAATCGATCGACAGGCTGTGCCAGTCTATGAGTCCTCAAATGCAAGGTCAGAGGCACAAACACACACAAATGCTGCAAGATGAAAAAACAGAGTGAGAGAAACCATCAAACAGGCGTCCACATGGAAAAAAGGAGAAAAGTGATTTTAAGGGTCATTGAGCATTTAATTTAGTGTTTATGTGTGTGCATACGTGTTAAAAATAGTTGTGTGCGATCTGGGTGCATTTATACAGCATCTGTCATGACCGGTTGATGTTCTATTTTCCAAAAGAGTGCACATTTGATGGCTTCTGACATCTTCATGCCCATGTGTTGGTGCATATGTGTGTGTGTAAGGGTATGTGTACATTAGAGATTTGGACCTTAGGGAGAATGGTATTAATTAACCTACCTTAACATGCGCTAATTTATTCAGCCTAGCTCAAATGAGCTGGAACAGGAATGATTCATGAAATAGAGAGAGAAAGAGAGAGTGTGTGTGTTTATGTGGAAGAGAGCATTGACAGGTCATTATGGCTGCTCCAATCTCATTGTCTAATTATCACATGGGTCATGAAGATGCCCTTAGGTCACTAATAACACACTCACACACGTGCATTTAAAGGGATAGTTCACCCCAAAATCAAAACGATCATCATTTGTTAAACAGTTGTCACCATTTACTTACTTTCATGTCCAAATCTATGAATTTCTGCACTATACCGTAGGCTATATCTGTATCATATTAGCTGTGCATTTTAGTATATTTATAGGCTATTATTGTATTTATTGATATTGTGAATTTTAGCTTTAAATTTTAGCTTAATTCTGTATTTTTATTTAAAATTGTTTAATAATTTTGTTACATACTTTTATTTATTTATTTGTATTCTATTTCTATTTAGCTTTATTTTGATTTCAGGTTTAGTTTGACTAATTAAGGTATTATTTGTTAACATTAGTTAATATTACCTAACATGAACGAGCAATGATCAACACATTTATTACATTATTTATTTATCTTTGTTAATGTAAGTTAATAGAAATACAGTCGTTCATTGCTCGTTCATGTTAAGTCACAGTGCGTTATTAAAACGTGTGATTTTATTTGTAAATGCTGAAATCAACATTAACTATGATTAATAAATTCATGTTAACTAATGTAGTTAACTAATGAACTGTAAAATATTATCCTAATTTCTAAAGTCTTCATTTTATATTTATATTTTATTTTATTTTATTTCAATTAATGAAAATTTTTTAATTTTATTATTTCTTTTAGTTTTAGTTACATAACAATAATAAACACTGCATATCGTTTGTCACTCAGTATTTTATTTGATTTTATTTGATTTTAGATTAGTTTAATCTTTATTGGGCAGCACTGAATATTTTTAAAACCTAATTTGAATAACTGCCTAAAATCAGTAACAAACTCAGTTCAATAATTTAATAAATGCCTTACTTTTAAACTGTTTATTTTATATTTTTATTGTATATTTTTTAACTAAATGTATCGCACTTTAGTATCATTTACTGGGCAAAATACATAATTAAACGGTATCAGGATTTTAAGTATCTATGCATAACTAATTGTTTACAATTGACAAAGCTATCATTAAAATTTACAATGAAAATAGCACCCAATATCAAGTTTTATGGTCCTTTTTGCCGTTTGACATCCTGAGGTCACCATGTACTTTTTGTGTTCCATTTGCAATGACACGAGGAGGAGTACATGATGACACAATTTTCATGTTTGGCTTAGCTATTCCATTAAAGCACGATTTTCCTTGCTTTGCAGTCATTCCGCTATCTTACTGCAGAGTTGCTCGTAAACACACACACACACACACACACACACACACATGTTGCTGTCAGTCAGCGTGAGGGATTTGAGGTACCTGACTGCGGAGCTGCTCTGGGCTTCTTATCGCCATGGCATTGCTGTGGCAGCGGACACAGACAGATGGCTAACTGTCACTCAAACTGAGAGAAGAGAACTCAAGAGGAAAAGAGGATGAGAGAGTGAGGGGACAGAGGAAGACGAACAAGATGGACAGACGGGTCTTACCAGGGTTTACCGTGTTTCTCCAAAGAACAGCAGCTCAGGCTCACACGCAGATGCCAGAAATCTCTGTACGGTTCTTCTACGACTCTGTGAATCATCGTCTTTGTGCGTGCAGGAGTGATGTCTTGAGTGTTTCATGGTGCCATATTGTTTTGATCCGTATTAATTGCTTCTTTTATGGCAACTGTTTTAAGATTTGAGCGAACAGAACAACAACAGAGGGACAGAAATAGAAGGAGAAGAAAACAGAACGAAGAGGCGGTCGAAGAGCAAAGGGAGCGAGGGATTCAGAGAGATCTATACTTGATGAATATTTGAACGTTTTAAGGCCCCCAGACTGAAGTTTTCCCTTCTTACTGAGACAAAAGCTAACCACAAACACCAGGGAGAAGAGAAAGGTAAATGAGAGAAAGAGAGCGAGAGAGACTTTTTACACTTAAATTCCCAGCAGCCTCTATCCTCTGCCAGAGGTTTGTGGCTGAGTTGTTTTTATCAGTGCACATCTGGCTCTTGCGATCTGATTGGATCAGAAGAAATTCATTTCGCGCCTTTAGCCAATCAGAAAATTTTGGTGCAGACCAATGAGCACAACCATTCCCTGAGTGATGACAGTGATCAGAATAACAATGGCAGTAAGGATTCGAGGAACATCAAAAAAAAAACACATACACACACACACACACATATGTGACCCTGGACAACAAAACCAGTCTTAAGTGTTACTTTTCCAAAATTGAGATTTATACATGATCTGAAAGCTGAATAAATAAGCTTCCCATTGATGTATGATTTGAACGGAT
>JAUMHE010000053.1:2420933-2431040 GCA_032359235.1 Enteromius mattozi | reverse complement strand
TTACTGTGCATAATAATGTGGAACAGTTCATTGTAAGTTAGTTATGTAAGGGAAAACTACTGTTATCATTAGGGGATATGTTCAATAAAATTTGAATTGCACAGTTGAAACATGAGAATTATTTTGACTGTTGTTTACATCAATTATTTAAATGAATGGGACATATATCATTTGCATAATAATTTGGAACAGGGTGTAATATCTATGTATAAAAGCTTAAATATTTCAATAAGTTATTTCAGCTAGTTTGAATAGCTTAAGTGACCTGAAATTTAAAAATGGGTCTTTACAATAAAAAATAAAAAAACAAAAAAGAATTAAAACTTTTACTGAAATATAAAAATAAAATCTAATTCAAAATATTAACAAACACTATAGTATCTCAATAATACTAAATTAACAGCTGATATGGTATGATCTATCACATAATATATGTACTGTGTGTGTGCATGCATGTTATTACATAGAAGCATCACAGATTGTTATTATTAGTGGAACATCATATCAAACACGTTTCTCCTGACAAACAGCATCTCAAGGGACTAGTTATGGTTGTTATTTAGTGATTGTGCTAATATTTACAGTTTCTTTCCTCTTATTACGCCTCATTAAACCTTAAAAATATACACAGTTTAATGACCAAGAAACATACAGTAAATTTAGACCGTTCGCCTTCATCTTGATGTTTTCCTGATCATTTTATAGACACCCCCGAGTCCTCTCTCGTAATTTGGCAGAGTGATAGGCGTCTTGATTGATGTCATTTATCTTTCATTTCCTGCTGTATTGATTTTGCCGTGGTGTGTCACTCTATGTCATTTCCTTTTTATGAATCATGATTCATAAAGCTACAGGTAGCCATTATTGGTAATCATTACACACTTAGGTTGTCAAGGGAACTGAGTCCATTTGAATGGATATCTGGGGGGAGGAGGGGGGTCAGGGAGATGGAAAAATCCTGATGGAGAGAGAGAGGGAAGTGTGAAGGGGTTGGGGGAGACAGATGTGTGTCCTCCCGGTATATTAAACTTTTGTGTCACAGACAGGTAAATCCACACCGAACGCTTCCACAAACACAGTGCTGGTCATCCTGCGGGGCCTGTAAACTCAAAAAACACCACAGCACTCGGATTCACATTCATCAAACACAGCTTTCCACATAAAACAGAACAGACTGAAACCTGTGTGTGTGTTACGAACAAATGTAACAAGCAAAGATAGCCATTGAGGTCTTTCTTCATTACTTTTATTTGTGTTCCACAGCTGGGTTCTGTCTTCTGTCAAACAAAGAAGTTTTTAGCAATATTCCCACTGATTTGCTCTGTACAGCTGAAGAATATTGTGAAACTGACCCTCTGCTGTGGCTCTCTAATGTTGTTTATGTTTTTGCAAAATCAAGCATGGTGCATTGTGTTTAGTGTATTACAAGAAGCAATGGTGTACACCAAGATTTAATATGTGCAAGCCCAAGTGAGATTAGAGAGCTATGGCAGAGTGGAAGATTTTCCTCACCAAGCTTTTCATGACTTCTTGAGAACTTGGATCCTGTGTTTATTTTTGAAGTTACTTCTTATTTTCCAAATTATTAATTAACTCGCTAATGTATATTTTTGTTGTCCATTATTAATTTATTAATTTTTTTTCTCTCTAATATACCATATCATGTTGATGATAAAATGCTTTAAGAAAATCAAGTTACACATTATTGTGGTAGTCCACTTTAGACGTTCTACTAACTATAAGTTATTTTATAACTATTTTATAACTTTATAATCTCTCTCAAAAAAACCTCACTAAAGCCAGCCTTTAGAACTGTAGTTTGTATTTTACAGTAACTTTCCTTTCTTTTTCTTTTTTTTACTAGCTACTGTGAAATCGTATTTTACATGCTTACACTATTAGGATGTTGCATTATAATATTTATTTGTCAATGTCTGTGAAAATGTAATCATATGTTTATGTTGTGGATATATTTGATTAATTTTATTTTGTATGTAGGATGCATGTTTTTGTAACAGAAACACTTTGTTGTGAATTTTCATTTTTAGATGGAATAGCCCTATTTTAGTATCTATGAGATGTTAGTAGAATCTGTAAACATTTTTATATAGTTTGAGCATTCTTTAAATGTGATCATTTTAGTAATGTTTTAAGAACGTTCTGAGCACTCATTTAAACAGTGCAGCAGTTTTCAGCAATGTTATGCTAACCTTTAGATAATGTTGTGCTCGCATTTAGAAATTGTTTAATGCTTACGTGGTGTTTGCAATGCCTCGCTGTGTGTTTTGTGAACATTTGTACCTTCACGTAGAGATTGCTTGCAGCATGAGCGTGCGTGGTGTTGTGATGGAGCGATGGCTCCGCAGTGCCGTCTGTCTGAGAGGAGAGATGGGCCCGCTGAGAAATGAGCTGCTTTTAATGAAGTGGCATTATTAGCAAAGAGGGACGGATAGCTCTCCTCTGGGAGACGCACGGCTAATGCTGCAACATACATGGAGCGAGAGAGACGGAGAGAATAGACTGATGGAAAGACGAGAGCTGATATAAACGAGAGGGAGAAATTTTGAGGCCAGCGCTTTCAAGGGAGATGCGATTTGTTTGAGAGACACAGAGCTAGTGTGTGTGTGTGTGTGTGTCTCATTTAGAATGGAGTGCTAAAAGCTGTGGTCTGAATTAGGCCAGTGTCCATTAATAATGAATATCCAAAATAGCACCATCACAAATCAAACCCCCTAGACACACTGCAATTTAGGAGCAGTACTGCCCACAGCTACATGCTGTACAGCACACACACGCATGCACAAACATCAGTGTACTGAAATTTTCTCGCTCCGTTGCAATATATGAATGCTTGAACACACAACTCACTCCAGCACATCACACACACACACAGTTAGATCTGGATGGAGATTATGACACACAGGCAGTATAATGCACTCTAAACCCCTACCAAATCTACTACAATGCCACTGATTGCTAATCAGTTCTTTGGCATTGCACACACACACACACACACACACACACTTACATTGTTTGAAATGTTTTGCAGTTTTATATTTTCATTTTTCAGTTATATTATTTATAATGCTTTACTTATTATATATTGTACTTATATTATATATATAATACTTATGTTTTTATTTAGATATTTACTATATTCTGGTATGTTTTTAAAACTAGCTGCCTGCTCACTTTAAAAATCACTATAAAATCCAGTATGTCGTGACACATCGGCTCATTTGTGATCAGATAATGAAGATGCTTAGTTTGGCCCGGAGATAATTACTGTCTCGATCATGATAATAAGGATGCATGCATAGCAGTAGATCTTGGAGATGGAGTGTTTACACGGCACCTTCAAGGTCAAAGTTTGGGGTTGAGAGCTGCAGGAGCAGTAATGGAGACAGCGAGTAGAGGTTTGATCTCGCAGCGTGTGATCTGAGCAGTGTTACGACACCACAGCAGTAACGGGTCAGTCGGGTTAATCCAGACCCGCTCACTCACTCCAGAGCGCCTTTTCTCTGTCTCCATCTGTTTCTCTTTCACATTTACACTTGTTCTTTTCTCGTCTTTGTATTTCACCACAGTTGCACACACCAGCTACAGATATAATTGTTTCATGTTTTCAGTTGATTTATATATACAACTGCTCAGAAATCTGGAGTTGTTAAGATTTATTATGTTTTTGAAAGAGATCTTTTGTGCTTACAAAGACTGCAATTTAATCAAAAATACAGTAAAAGAATATAGTTTTATAATTTAAGTTTATGGATAATGTGATTTATTCCTGTGATGACAATGCTTTCAAGCTTTCATTACTCCAGTCTTCAGAAAACATTCATAAATCATTTTAATATCCTAATTTGCTGCACAAGAAAAAATCATGTAATTAGTGATGTTGTTGACAGCTGTCCTGCTTAAAATTTTTGTGGAAACCTTTTTTAGGACTTTTTGATGAATAGAAGTGAACAGTATATGTATATATATATATATTAATTGTAACAAGTCTTTACTGTCACCTTTGATCAATTTAAAGTGTCCTTGCTGAATAAAGTATGGGGGAAATATATATATATATATATATATATATATATATCATATCATTTGTTTTATTTTATGTGTTTATTTTTTAAGAAATTAATACTTTTTATTTTTATACTTTTAATTTTAATTTAGGATAAACTACTCCTTGAATACCTACTATGAACAAAAATGCTTAAATGAACAGCTTGCCTGAAAAAGAAAACCTGTATGAATTTCAGAGTTCAGGCTGTTTTGGGTCACCATTGACCTCCATGGTATTTTTTTCCTACTATGGAAGTCAATAGTGACCCAAAACAGCCTCGTTACAAACTTTCTTCGAAACATCTTCCTTTGTGTTTATCAGAACAAAGAAGTCCATACAGATTTGGAACTACTCGAGGGTAAATAAATGATGACAGAATTTTCATTTTTGGGTGAACTATTCAGTTAAAACAAGGTAGAAACCTCGGAAGAAACCACAAATGTGTACATAATCTAGTTACTCAACATTTATAATATTGGCTACATTTGCTGTTTGATTAAATGCTGAAATATTGTCCATCTAGGAGATGAATACAGGCAGTGGTAAGGAAATAGTTTGGCAGAACTATAGGGGAACTTGAACTGTGGGGTTGATGGAGGAGTCAGGACTGGATCTCTTTATTCTCATTTATTTTCCATAACACTCTCTCCCTCTTTTGGTTGTCTTTTTTTATGCTAATAGCTGCTATATATAGTCGGTGGGCTAAACTCTCATTGTGACCATAGAGCTGTGAAGTGTAACAGCATAACGGAGCAGAGCTTGTATTGAGCCTCAGGCTACCTGTGTGCTTATGATGGGATTAAACTGGGCCAGAGCCAGCTGGAGCCAAAACACCAGCGCAGACAAGCACTAACATGATCACAGAATCACTGATCTCACTGATTACTAATCAAGCTGAATGAGCCCTTGCCAATAAAATATACATATACATTTCTAAATCAGAGTGTATTGTTTGGCTCATGTTCTGCTTCTATGCTGCATTCGATAAAATTGTGGGTTATTTTGTATTTATGGATGTAGTAGAAAGAGAGAGACAACAGGAAATGATGAGGAAATAAAGGGGAATTAGACTGGGAACTGTTCCAAGGCAGATGAAAACTTACTGACCCTGTTAGGCCGTAACTTCATGCATTGTAAAACTAAGTTAGAGAAAGCATGTTTTATCTCAGTTTTATGCACCTTTTGGGATGTTTCCTTTTCCAAGTGAACGTGAATTTTCTTAACGCCCTCCAAAAAAAAATGGCAAAACCTTGAGGGGGACATAATTAATGTCTTAATTCAGATGTGAACATGCCAAATAGTCTAGTTTGTTTGATTAGCCTAGTATAGTTTGACTCAAACTTAGTGTTATTAAAGTACTGTATATACACACCGTAAATTTTTTTGGATATAAACATTTACAATGTTGCAACATTTTTTTTCAAATAAATGCTGAAATTAAGAGGCAAGCAGTTTTTTTTATATTTCATAGTAAAAATGTTTCTTTAGCACCAAATCAGTATATTAGGATGATTTCTGAAGGATCATGTGACACTGAAGACTGCTTTGCCATGGTAAGAATAAATTACATTTATAAATGACATAAATTACATTTATTAAATATATTTGAATATTAGTCTAATGGTACACACACACACACACACAGTATTTTTAGCTTGTTGCAGCATCTTAAAAATGATGTTTTGAAATGATATTAAATGTATTTATTAATTTTCAAAGTTATTTTTTGTAAAGACTATTGAATGCAATGATTTACTCAGCCTTCAGTAATGCTAAGTTATCTTCATTTGTCTAGGCAAATATTGATATATGCAATTAATCGTAAGTAATTTGATTAATTAATCGGCATATCATATAATTAACATTTTTAATCGATTGACATTCCTAGTCTATAATTATAATTATCTTATATTATGCAGTGATATGGAAGTGAATGGGAGATCCCTACATGCTTGGAGAGAGAGTGAGAGTGACTGTATGGGATATACAGTATGAGTGGACGTTTGACGCCACTTGTGTTGCAGCACTCAGTCATGTGTGTGTGTCTGTGTGTGTGTGTGAGAGAGTGATAACAGCATTGAGATCAGTCTGCTTCTCTTGACTCCGTGCTGCCGGTGCTCCTTACTGAGATTGGTGTGAATTATTCTAGCGCACCATTTCCATTTCCAATACAAGACCAGACGCACAACACCCACCCCGAGAGGAGGGACTGGAGGTTTAATTCCATGCTGTACGTTTAAGTGTGTGTGAGTGTTGTTGAATATTTAATGAGACAAAACCATAGTATGAATATTTGATGATGACATGTGTCCCATATGGAGGGTTCAAAGAGCACCACGCCCACAGCTCAAGATGTGTGTGTGTGAGAGAGAGAGTGACGGAGGGGTAAATGAAGGAGATGAAGAAGTGTGGGTCTGTGTGTTAGAGATTAACGTGGATGTGTGTATGTGTGCGTCTTAAATCTTCTCCCAGCTTCTCATATCTGTCTATATCTTTATTCTTCCCCGCGTCTCTCATTCTTATCAGTCCTTTTGTTTATCAGTCTCAGCCCCTGCTATCTGTCCGTCTCTGTCAGACCTCTCTTTTAATTTGCACTCTCCTTCTGTCCATCACTTTTGTCCTCTACTAGAGTGTTTTTAATGCAGTTTTGTCCATTAGTGCATAAAGCTGCCAGTGTGGCATGTAAACACTTATTCTTTGACTTTAATCAGCACAAGTGTTCATTAGCACTACATATAATGTGTATTGGTTAGTAGTTGATTGTTATATTACCAAGGCAGATATATCTGGATATATTTTGGATTTTTTTTGTTAAATATTGACCTGGCCATCTTTTTATCATTACTATGTAAAGCTGTGATTACCGCATTTAAATTTGTAATTTTTATTTTGCTTTAATCAGCTTTAGTGTTCATTAGCTGCTAAATACATTGTCTCTTTCTCTCTAGAATGTCAGTCTGTTTCTAGTTCTTCCTAATCTGACATGCTCTCTTGATTGTATATCAATCTGAGTCTGTGTGTTTCTCCCTGTGGACTTCAATGCAATTACTCACATCTGAAGCAGAACACACATGCACAGGCACCTATGAACACACACACACGTTTATTCCCACCACCCAGAGAGAAAATATCAGCATCTGCTGTGAGCGACAGAGACATTAATTAACCCCGCCCCTCTGCTTCTGACGTGCCCCTCTTCAACCTCCTGCTTTAATCCACACCTGAGACACACACACACTCAGTCTCAAAGCTCACGTGTGTTCTCTCCTAGAAGTTGTGGTGGTAATGTAAGTGTCAGCTCTGTGTATGTGTGACTGGCAGCTACAACATCATCGTGATGAGCTGGGCCTGCAGAGCGGGGGCGTAGCGTGTCCTCATACAACCTAGTGCAGAACTCTGGCCTCTTTCCTCAATAGATGATCAAAAATGTAATATGTTAGTATTTTAGCTAAAAATAAATAATGTAAATTATGGGTAGAATAGTAATTTTTCTTTTACATTTTACTTTTTTTTATTTTGAATGAAGCCTAGGTATAGTGTAATTATAATCAGCATTTCTCTGAGCTCATCTGTAATTTTGGATTTTTTATTTTTTTTTTACTGTGCTTGTCATAGTGCATTCTACTGTCGCCTTCTCTGCAACTGATGTCATGTTGAGGTGCCATCCCTTTCATTTTGTGAGCTTACATATACTGTATATGCTTTACAATGTTGTTTAGGTAGGCAGCTCACTAAGTTTTGGAACAGAGTTTGAATACCTTTGAATGGCGACTCTGCCTCACCCCAATCTCTCTCTGACTCTAATTGTTACCATCTCGGTCCTTTGTTCTGTTCCCTTTCTGCTTCTGTCTCTCCAAAACACGTATCCATCCAAAAACCCAAATGCCATTTGTGTGTGTGACTGCAATTACAATCCCAGAGTTTTGGAGAGCAACCAATAAAACCAATGAGAGAGAGGGAGTCCTTTGTGACTTCTCTGATTTTATTATTGCTCCTTTATGAGATTTTTCTTACTAATGGCACGTTGAGCTTCTCATTCCCTCTATGTGTGTGTATAATCCTGGCAGCAATGAGTATTAAAATACAGCCTGTGAGAATGTGGAAAAATGGCCGAATCCCACCGGTACTTCATGGCGAAGGGGAGGTCATCGCATTTCTGAGTTATATTCAGATGTCGGGCAGTTCTGGAGAACATGAAGAATTCGAATGACCTTGGACAGTTACACAGGCTCACGGATGGGAAGATGGAAAGAGTGAAAAAAGATGTGTTTGTGGGTAGCGAGATCAAACCTCTCTTTGTTTCTCCCCTCTGCTTTGACTGACAGTTCAAGGAAATAGTCACACCTATGATTATTAAGTGTGCACTTCCTGGGCCCTGCAGGCCATTAACTAGCAATTCAAATGTTTGCAAATAGTGCACGTGTGTGTGTTTGCCCCCCTCGCATGCAGATTAGCTAACGTGCACATGTTTTAATTATGCTCATTTCCTGATTTCACACAGTTGTGTGTGTGCGCACGCGTGTGTCTGATTCAATTCTGCTGCTCAGTGCTTAATATATAAACAGAGGAAATGTCTTCTGACATTTTGTGCAAACAAAACCGTTGTGTTTGTGCATGTGTGTTTTATTTAAAAGATTTATCATCTTTTTTGCAGCGTTAAACCTGTTTTTGACAGATGACATCTCAATCCTGCGGTTGCAGGTGTTGAAGGAGTGTGTGAGTGTGTGTGTGTTTCAGGGTCATACCTTGCCTCTGGCTCTTGGAACGGTAGTCGGAATAGGTCGAGCGGTAGAATGTTGAACGGATAGTGGGCGGAGCACAGGAAGAGATTCACACCTCTGGAATGTCTTTACTACTGTTTGCCACTGGGAATATCTTCTGCACTCTGTTTTCTCTCCTCCTCGTTCCTCTCCCTCGCTCCTGCGCTCTTTCAGACAGTGAAGAACAGATGGGGCTAGACAGGGTGTGAAGGCACACCTGGTTTTCATCCACTGAGAGAGTAAGAGACAGCATGAGCAAAAAGAGAACAGACATGAAAAGACAGAGAGGGTAAAAAAAAAGTGGAAATGTTTCGTGATCTCTGTCTATTATAGTTTACATGAGTTGGGATCTAAACAGACTTTGCTAAGAAATGTTTAGCCATGCTTACAGTTTACAAGGGCATTGTGGAGCATGGAAAATATTTATATACTTACTTGAAAAGCAGCATAGCTGTATCCTCTACTGTCTGTGATATCCCACAATCCTGTGCGAGTGAAGTAAAAATGGCTGATGGGATGGTTTCAAATGTTGTAGTCACTAAACAGTCTAATGCTCTTGAATATTTTCTATGTGTTTTAGTCTTGACATGGCGTGCTGGTTTAAAGTCAGTTCTTAGAAGGTGCTTTCCTGCTAATACCCTGTCTGTGTTCGGTTTAGGACACAGTCAAAGTGTTGAACCGGTAATCCCTAAATTTGGTTGCTATAGTGATTTCCCAGCGGGCTGTGTGATAAGGAGAGATATTGACTGAACCTTGAGCAGAAAAAGCATGTTGTGTTATGTCTTAACCTTTAGATTATTTCTGTTCATGGCTTAAAGTAGGTACGTATCCTGCTGTTTAACCTGTCAGTAAGAGTTTGTGCCGGGGAAATGTTGAGGTCAGTCATGCAGAGATGTACAACCTGCTGTAATGTGAGATCATTGGTTGAGTTAGGTGATCTAAGGCAAAGCTTACAAATGGCCAAAAATGTAAAAAAAAAAAAGATATAATTATATAAATATATATATATACACACACACACACACACACATGTGCCTGCACACAGGTGCATCTCAATAAATTTGAATGTCGTGGAAAAGTTCATTTATTTCAGTAATTCAACTCAAATTCTCTCGGTTGGTTGTGCATCTTTTTCTTCCGCACTTTTTCCTTCCACTCAACTTTCTGTTAACATGCTTGGATACAGCACTCTGTGAACAGCCAGCATCTTTGGCAATGAATGTTTGTGGCTTACCCTCCTTGTGAAGGGTGTCAATGATTGTCTTCTGGACAACTGTCAGA
>JAUMHE010000053.1:2380789-2402322 GCA_032359235.1 Enteromius mattozi | reverse complement strand
TTGCTAGTGTTGTGGAAGAATGAATTTATTTGAGACCTGAATAAAGTGTTTTGGTAGTTGTAGTGCATTTTGAATGTTAAATGAACTGCTTTGCCGAGCTGAAACTTGGTTAAGAGACTTGTGTGAAGAGTTTTGCAAAAGTGAACTAAGTATTGAGAAATGGGTCCTAGCGTCTGGAAAAAACTGTAATAGTTTGATGGTAAAGGGACAGACCACTCAAAAATGAAAATTCTGTCAGGACAACAGTCATGTTACATCTAAAACTAAATCTCAGAAACATGTTTCTAAGGCATCACTTACATGATCAATACTTTCCCCAAAACCCTTTTCCATATGTTTTCTGGAATATAATGGATTTCCATACTCTTTAAAAAGTAGAATTATCAACATCATGCTAGTTGTGTGTTGTTCTTTTTGCAGGGAAGTCTTTGATAAAGTAACTGCACAAAAACTTAGTAATTAGTAAATTTAGTATTTTAAAATTAGTATTTACTGTATTTAAGCAACTTATGGTTACATCATATCATGCATTATTTAATGAAAAAATCTTGTGAATAGCTGAAAATGTGTGCATTAAGCATGATGAAAATCATTGCTTTTTTAAATTTTTTTTTACATATTTTGTATAAAGGTTTAACAGACAGTTAAAATAATTTTTCTTGTATTTCATATTTTAAGCTTGTGTTAACTGGGTATATTTCTCTGTCTATGTGCACTTTAACCAGACACCACTACAGAACAACCATCTCGCCCACCTCTGTCATCTGCTCCCTTCACCCGACACCCTTTTTCTTGACTTGGGATCGCCCTGAGGGTCGGCCGCCCGGTTTGCTTCGTCTCACAGGAAACTCCTAGAGCCTCTGCCTAGAAACATCTGAGACAGAGAACAGATGGCGCTGTGATTTCTGACAATTGTGAACATGTTTTCCCCCCAACTGTGTATGTGTGTGTGTGTGTTTGTGCTCTTTTAGCTATCTAGACCTCCGCTTCTGTGTTGACTATACACCCTTGGGTGTGTATTTGTATGAATGAGAGAGTGAGAGAAGTGGAGGAAATATGTGTGTTTATGTTCTTTTCAGGCCTACTTGCTGCTGTGGGTCTGACACAGGAGTCATCATGGATTAAAAGCACTGGGAAACGCGCCACAGGTCTGTCACTCAGCACACTCGGATCCAAACGAGTACAACGGGGTATTGACAGATCTTCTCTTTTAACGCTGATCTCAGAGCAGTGCTGCAGAATCTCTTATTACGGTGGAAATTTTAATGTGGATGACAACGACTGCTCTCAAAACAGCATATATAGGAGACTAAGCGTGAAACTGCACCAATGAGGCCCACGGGTCAGGGAGGATGATGAACTGACGGAGCGCATGAAGGAGCTGAATCCCACTGTTTGTCCTGAAATGGCTCCAACATATAAAAGGCCCTGCAGTAAAGGTGTGTATATGTGTGTGCGCGCTTCACTGTCTACAGGCTCGTACGGAAAGTAAATCAGGGGCCTATTGTACCGTAAATGTCACTCGCCCTGCCTCTCGTCTCCTGTCGCTGGCAGAGCGTTTTGCGGGTTATGAGACTGGATGGACACCAATACTCAGCCTTAAAGGTGTCCAGAAGATGCTGGAAGAGACTCGTGCACAAGATGAACTGTGAATTTTGGTCTCTGTATGTTTTATAAGACTGCATCCATAAGGAAAGGCAATTAAGCTGAATGGTAAATGTCAGTTATTTCTGTATATTGTCTCTGGCACTGTAGAGACGTCCAACATATTGAAAGCAAAGTTGTGCCCTTTGACGGGCATATAACACGGTAGGTAGAAGAGCCAACTAGATTTTTACATTCTGAAGAAAATGTGACTGGTGTTTGCTTATGGAAAACTCACTGCCACAATGCTAGGGTGATAATATTGTTTGCCAGGGTGTTGATTTATGATTATTACGTTTCCATTGGTGGTTTGTTAAGTGTATTACTATTAGGCCATTGTACCAAATCAATTATCTGCCAATATAAGAGTTTTATATTTAGATTACCATTGCCACTAAGCAATACTTGCTTAAACATAATATTTAAAAACACAACTAATTTAATAACTCTGTAAGATGTCATTTTTAATCTAAATCAAAAATCCAAATCTAAAAAATATATAATTTTTTGATACTGTACATTATAACGTTAAAATACCTAAATTAAATAGTTGCTGATTTTAGTTTTTAATTATTTTTTTTTTACTTTTTATTTTAGGAATGTAAATAAATGTAAAAAAAATATTTCAGAAATGTTGTTAAAAAGAATTTCTATTAAAAAGAATCAATTACAATTTCTCTACTACAAGCCATTTTATTGGTTATTGGTCAGAACATAAAAATAATTATTGGCTTATTGTTTCTGCCTGGATTTCTAGTTGCCATGCTGTTGCTAGGGTGTTACTTTTCCAAGATAAAACTATCTATGATGTTCTGTCAACTTAAGTAGTGCTGTTAAATAATTCATTGATTAATCACATCCAAAATAAATGTTTTTGATTACATAATATATGTGTTCTGTGTATATATATATATAAATATATGTATATGTATATATATATATATATATATATATTACGCATATACAGACACATTACAAAAATGTTGTTTATATATATATATATATATAAAATATATTTCTTAATCATATGAATATAAATATAGACGGAAATATTTGAAAATATATACTGTATGTGTATTTATACTGTACACAGAACACATATATTATGCAAACAAAAACTTCTAGGATGCAGTTAATTATTTGACAGCAATACTAAGTTAGCGCTTTAATTTTGTATCATGCCTTAAAGAAACTAATCAGAAGATTAGTTGAAATTATCCTCACTAATAAATCTTCTAAAGCTATACATTTCCTTTTTAGCCCTGAGGCCAAACATTTAACCCATAAACCTGCAAGGCTAATATAGTACATGGCTGGGCTGATAAGTAGAAATAAAATTCTGCGATGGTATTTGATATGAGAGGGAGCATTAACTGAGGGCCACGCATTACTACAACTGTAGGGGTGGAATGAACAGTAATTGTATGAAGGTGCATCTAGGAGGTCAAAGGCTGGGATATACGATGTCACCACGGTGAAAGGTGAGACCCCTGGAAGATGCAAATCTCCCACAGGGTGTCCACGGATCTCTGCGGTTTCCCGAGGGACTCGTTTAGGTGCGAAGCAGCCACGGGCAGATGGATCACCTGGGCCGGTGTATCTGTGAAAGCCGCTCATTATAGGCTCGGCTGACTGTGATAACCTGATCGGTTTAACAGTTTCTCTTATAACGGCTGAGGTTTAGATTTGGAAACGGGGAGGGGGTGATTCTAGACCAGTATGAAAGGGCAACTAATTACAGGCTCCAGTGACTGTGATGTTCTGCGGAGGTCCTTAAGGCAGCAGCTCCCAGAGAGATGGTTAAGACATATCCAGTTACACCAATAAGCCCTATCCTCCACATAAAGCAAGCAGCCATGACCAGTCACACATTAGTCATCATTACTGTGAGTGCACGTGTGTGAAGGAGGGGCGTATTTCCAGTCAGCATGATGGCAGTATGCGCGCGTCGGGGGTGAATGCACTAGATGTGATGCGTGAGGCCTCTGACAGCTTTAGATTTAAAAACCATATGTACAGTATGTATGTCTAATTACCCATCACAGAATATGTGTGCAAGCTACAGTAGTGTGTGTGTGTGAGACAGCCATACAGAGGCATTGTGTGTGTGCTTGTGTATTCACCAGCGTGTGCTTTGTAGACGACTATCTGAGAGTGTGATGTGGATTAGAGGAGTAATTGCCAGAGTCTATGTACTGTCATGTCCTGGCAGGCTGTTTAGTATTGCAGTGTGTTTGCCGTGATCTGAGAGTCTGTCTTCAGGCCTGATCCTCCTTTTCCACCCCTCTCTGACTATCTGAACATCAATTGATCCTGTCTGCTAATGCTATCCGCTCATTGATCAATTTGCTGTTTAACTTGACTAATCTTGAACTTTACCTTTTTTAAGAAGCTTTCTGTATGTTGAAGAATGTCAGAGGTGAAATGCAAAACTGGGATGCCGAAATGTAAATCAGGACGAAGGGGAGTGTGTTTAATGCTTTCGCAGGCGTATACATGACACGCTATTATGGGACAAGTCGACCTTATGCTGGGCCGTGGCGGTGAAGATCGCGGGCGCCCCCTTTCGGTCGCTAGTCCAACTGCGGGCTTTCCTAGAGGTACAGACGAGGGAAGCAACCAGTTGCGTGAAAAACTAAAAAAAACAACTAAAAGACAGTGGTCAAAACAGTACAACAAAAAAAAAATTGACATTTTAAAATTTATTTTATAACACCTATAGAGAAAAACAACAACAATAGCACTGTTTAGGAATTGTAAGGAGGTTAATGGGATGTGCCAGATTTCTGGAAAGAGAAAAAATGCCCGGATTGAGCCCAGAGAGAATACATTCGGCTGAGCAAAACTGTGAAAAGACCCTCCTCCGCCACGTCTGAACCTGCCCTGTCAGTTCCTTTCAGCTCAAACCCCGCAGAAGAAGCCGGAGGAAAGAAGGAAGCTTTAATTAATTAGCGGTACAAGCAAACAAGGAACTTTTTTCACTCTGTTTTTTGCCCCTCAGTTCTCCGAGCAGACGGAACAGCTGCGCGCGCTCAGCAAGCGCAAAAACCAACATCTACTGTTCCGCCTGTGTAATATCCTCCAACGTCTGCTGTTATTTAAGGGGTTTGTTTATTCTGTCTTTTCTGTGATCTCTCTCGGATATAAAGAGAAATTTCCGGAGGACGCCGTTCGGTTTATGGTTTAGATTTAAGAGGATTGTAACGTTTATTTTAGTGATGTATACGTAGCACCAAATTCTGGGCCCTATGCACAAGCATAAGTGGCCATGGGCCCCCGTGAGCTCGAGGTTCACAACTACCTACGACACCATTTAATACATCAATCAACTGATGCATTTACCCAAAATATTAGCATTTACATTAGTTGACAACATTTATTGTGATCTTAAAATTGTTTTTAAAGGAAAAGTTTTGCGCCAGAATACCTTTCTCTCCTAGTTGTTACTTTGGTGACATTTAAATAAAACCTAATTTAATGCTATCTGTCATTCATTAATTTCTTTTATGACAGTTTTATTGTAGCTACTATTGTATTTTGGAAAACTCTGAGTCATTTTTAAAGACAGCTGAGGATTATTTTATTTAATTCTTTAGAATATTGTTTTTCTATGAGATGGGTTGTGGCTTGGATCCCGGGGCCTTGAGCCGAGGTTCCTGAAGCATCCAGAAGTAAGGCACTGCTAATGTAAAATTGATATAGATAGGTAAACAGTGCTCGAATGTATGCCAGTAATATAATTAAATACAATAAATTAAAATCAAACCATTTTGGAGAGACTCCAAGAGGCTGGTTTCCTGAACCCTTACAGGACCATATATATAATCTTTCATCAGAGTTTAGTATTTAAACATCAATTAATACTTGTAAAGATTTGCAGTAATGGTGTGTACTCGGATGGCACTGGTTTTTATCCATTGAATATTTACTAGAATTGTGAAAGTTGGTGTTACATACAAGAATAATAGCAGCTGTATGTAATTTTAGTATAAAAACAGCATAGCCTGTTTTCTTTGTAGATATTTAGGTAACATGCAAAGTTCACATATTTGTTTCTCTGATATGCTTCAGACATTTATTTTACAATGACATGTGCATTCCGTGTCTGAATGTCTGTTTTTGTTTTGGTCTGGGTGATTCTGCGCACTGCCAATTTACCTAATAGTATTACAACAACTCAGGTTGCCAGTTGATGGAAAACTCAGTGTCTTGCAGCCATGAAAGCTAGCAAACAACTGGGGTCAGAGATTGCAGATTCAAATTCATCTAAAAAGCCTCAGATCACCATATCACCAAATCACCAACTTACAGTGCAAGTCTTGTTGCCATCAATTATCACACTTGTTCCTGTTGTGTGTCCCAGATCTGGCAACCTACATGAGCATCGAGTCTGAAGAGGAGGGTTGAGAGAAACAATTGTAATTGTGGTGGAGCAAGAAGAGAAATATTTTATTCTTTTGAATTTGGTGCGGCAAATATAATAATATAATATCCGAAATATAAACTGGAATATGTTGTATAAAGTAAATGAGGTCAGTTTAATTTTCATGTTGACTCCTTAAATTTGTGGAATGATATATTAATGTTTCTCTTTCTTTTCTCTCCAGTTCTGCAATGGTGCCCATTTCTCCCATTCCTCTCCTGTTTCTACTAGTGTTGGCTCTGCAGAGCATCTGGTCATCTGCTCCACAGGAACAGAAAGTTCAAAGCTCGCCTCAGCCAGAAATCTCCAGCTTACATCACCCCACCTGGAGCCTGGGGCTGCAGCTGTATAGGTCGCTCCGCATCGATGGTTCCCAGACCAACACCTTCATCTCCCCTCTTCTGTTGGCCAACTCCCTGCTGGCTCTAGAGGGTGGAGCTAAAGGATCCACAGCAGGCCAGTTGCATGATCTCCTGAGGATCACCAAACACGATAAGGCCGTTGGAGAAGCTTTGACCCAGGCACTGAAATCTGTGCATGAAGCTAATGGAACCAGCTACACATTGCACACTTCCTCCGCACTGTTTTCCAAACAAGTCCAAAAACTGGAGAAGAGCTTTCTGGAGAAGCTCCAGACCCACTTTGGGTTGCAGCATGTGGCCCTGGAGGATGCACAGAAACAGACTGACATGGAGAAGCTCCAGTCCTGGGCTAAAAGTGGGATGGATGGAGAAGAGACAGCAGATCTGGAACTGGCACTGGAGACCAAACCTGGAGCCATGATCCTAGCCAATGCACTACACTTTAAAGGTGAGAAGAAAGAATAATTTGGAAACTAGTTTAGCTGGCTTCAAATAATGCTAGAAGAACAGTTATATTCTAATATGATATTGTGTTACATGAGTTACATAATGAGGTTAAGGAAAGTTATTTTAATCACTGAGTGCAAATAACAGGACATGGCATATCACGAAGGCAGACTAAAAAGCTTCTGTGAATAGCATGCTTTAGGAACAGCCATTAGACGCAGTTAAAATGAAGGTGTGGCTTGTCTACTGTACTTAGGGGATCAGGATAGTTGTGTCTAATCTCGAAGCTTTATGGTCCATTATGTGTTTGGACTTTAGCCAGACGGCACTGCAAAAATTATGGTCTCATCCTTCACTGATGCACTGTAAAACCTGACTTTACTTAAATGGCTTGTGGGAAGTGAGTACTATTATTTTCTGTAATTTGAGTTCTTAGCGATGTTTTGTTTAAGAGCTAATCAGTGTTTTTGAATGAATTTTAGGCATGAAAGATTTGTAGACATGTGCATTGTAAAGATTATATTAGTGGTTGATTCCAGTTGTAATCATATAGGCAGTTTTCCAAGAGCACTGATGTAAATTCTTACAGCACTGGGATTTAAATCATGAATTCATGTGGGATTTGAATCATTGATTCAGTTGAATTGTTTCAGGAATGAAACAAGAGACTGCTTGTATGGCTGTGTTCCACTTCGCTTTTATACAGACACTTCTGAACTTCCCTAAGCACTTCCCCTCGGGGGAATCCCCGCTGCTATTCTGAAGTGCGTTCCACTTTGTGAAGTGGATGAGGGAAGTTTATATGGGCAGACCCTTGACCCCTCAATTTTGACAGAGTCCACTTTATATGCACACAGCTTCATAAGCCATAAAGCACCACTGTTGTGATGTCAACATAGGCTGTGTTTAATTTACCCTACCCCAAACTAATTTATGATACATGGATTCTCTTTTTAATATTTAAACAGCCCAAGCATACCTTTATACATAGAATATGTAAGGTAATCAATAGAATGTGTATGGTAATCAATGACATACATCTGAGTCAAGAAGATGAAAGTTTGTGAGAGAAGGACATTAACAACTAAGTGGAACACAGCCTATTTGTGAGTCACTGAATCATTTATTCAACTGATTTGTTCAAAAGCATTTCATTCAGCAAACGAAAAAAAAGTGACTGCCACGAGTGAGTCATTGAATCTTTACTCAAATGACTCGCTTGTATAGTGATGCAACCTGAAAAAAAGATTCAATGAGCAAATCTTTTTGGAGAACTGATTCAAAGAGTCATTGGGATTAATTTAATCAAAATCCCCACCACTGTATGTTATTCTTATTAACCAGTTTATCTATTACAACTCAAATAATTTGAGGCAACCATTAACCATTTTAAAAACTCAAACAATTCTTTTTAATTTTTCTCAGTTCCAATTTCATTATCAGTTCCAAGGTCATCGGTGTGTTATTGTAATACAGTTTTATACTCCCAGATATCAGCTCATACTGTATCTAAAAAAGGCAAGAAGTGATATTTGAGCCAAACAGGATCTGACAGAGTGGTCATAGCACCGCTGGGCTTCCGCTCTCTTGCGTGCTGGAGAATTAGCTAGTACAGATTGTGCTGCTGCTGCTTGATAAATGGACTATAAGCAGTTACATGACTGATGCTGAAGGTGAAAATTTGTGTGCAAAACATATATGTACGTGACTGTGGTGATTTATGTTGGTGTAGCAAATGCACCTGTGAAGTGTATGTGTTTCTATGTATATGCACCTGTTTCTGTTCACGCTGGGAAATCTGATTTATTTATTTTTTTTAGATTTATTTTTTGGCATTTTGTAGTCTTTATTACGATAGGACAGATCAATATTGACAGGAAGTGAAGTGGGACAGAGAGAGGGGGCAGGGGCGGGATTCGAACAGCGGACGCCCAAGTGCAACGGCACTGTTTGTCGGCGCACTGCCCACAAGGCTATCGGTGCCGACAGGAAATCTGATTTATTTCAGCAAACTGGCATTTAGTGAACAAATATGTTGGAATAAATGACTCATTATTTCAATTCAGTTTTCATTACGGTTTCCAAACTACATTCTAGTGATTTACGCTCTGTGAGTCTGTCTGAACAAAGTATTTAATAAATGCATCGGTTAAAAAGAATGATTCTTTTATAAATCAGACATCAGTAGTTCATGCATTCTCCTTCACACCCAGCCTGCAAGGTTGATGACAAACCATCTCCAGAAGAGCCGATGTATCTTCCCAGGAGAGGTGGTGTGTCATCTTAAATAATTTAGTAATGATCGTCTGCATCTCCTGCCCTCCAGTGAGTGGCTATATTCTTCATACAATACTATTCTGCTAACTGCATGTAGTGCAGTATGTGGTGCATACTCCCTGCTATTAAAAACTATATGAATCTGTATGCATTATGCAACACTGAACCGTGCACTGCATTATTGTTACATGACAATCACTTTGCAGTTTGAATGGCATTCAAATCCATGCATGCAGAAATTTGCATAATATGCACAGAATATATATATTTTTTGATCCATATGTATGCATTTAGCAGACACTCTTATCCAAAGAAATCTATAGTGCATGCAAAGTGTTCATTTTTAACAGTTCGTGCATGGGAAGTCGATTTCAATTTGTGTCAATCATATGAGCACAATGGTTCAGTGTGTAAAATCTTGCATGGTAACTATTAAGCCAAGGCTCTGATTTAATATTTTTAACGCTGAATCCATATAAAGGCATTTTAAACTGAAAGGAAAATTTTTTGACATGCTCAAGAGTGGGTAGTTTTCTTGTCTTATTATTATTGAGCTGTAATAGTAATATTGTTTTTGCACAAAAGCCGTGAAGTACATGCAGTTCCGTGTTTAGTCAAATCAGAGAAGGTTCAAGAATACTTAAGTTTCTTGTCACTTCTAAGAAGAGACGTTAAATATGCTTGAAGGGCTTAAAATGAGTTTTTAACATGCCGGTGCTATATGCTGTTCTACTTAACCAGAGTTCTCTCTCTCCATCTCTCTCTTTGTGCATTGTCTCACCCACATGCTGGAGTCTTGTTCTACTCATCGATTTCTTTGTCTGAGTAATACTGGCAGGTGCTTTGATCCTATTTTAAACACAGAGCGATGGGAACGGAGCGGTAGGAGGAGAGCTTCTCTCTACTACCAAACGCAACAGGAAATAAAGTTTGGATTGATTTTAGGCTGATAAGCAATCTAATTAATTTCTTTTGTTTTATGTTTTGACTTAATTACATATTTTTTTTCCACCGTTCGCAAGCAAGAAGCACGAGTCGGTGGAAGTTCATTAATTCAGTCGATGAAATATACAAATTAGATCAGACAATAGATTGGGCCCTGTGAATGAGATTATGAAAATTGAATTCATAGTTTGGATTTATAATTTAAAGGCAGTCAGTAGTCGCACCGCTTCAGGGTTCTATAGTAATTCATTTAGTCGCCAGTGTAATATTAACTTTGTCCGAAGCTTTTTCATTGTCTCTCTGATGGGTCGTTTGTGGACTTTTACTCTTGGTGTTAATCTAAAAGCAGTTTTCTCTGTTCTCCTGAAATCTGTTCAATCATGCATGTGCCTGCTTCAGACTTTTGAGCCAAGTGGATTTGGATTGTAGCATTTACAAAAATTAATAATTAGCATTTTTTAAGGAGAATGTTACAAATGTTTAAAAGGAAAAAAGTGTTTAAAAATTCACTGGCCTTTTCCAGATCATTTGCTTTATTTATAACACTAATAATATACATAGTTATTATAATATCTATCTATATGTATGATTATATATATATATATATATATATATATGTAAGAGTGTATACATACATATATATATGCATGTGTATATAAGTAACGTTCTCTCACTTCCAGCTGATTTTATTTTCATATATCAAAAGTCACAGTGAGTATCTTGTGTGTCCATCAGCTGCTTTAAGCACTACAGTACATCTCATCCTTATGAACAGCCAGTTCTTGCTGTGAGATGTTACTCCACTCTTTCACCAAAGCACTTTCGAGTTCTTGAACACGTCTGAGGGGACACATGGTTACATGTGGTTTTCCCCTCCAAGGACAATCAGCTGTCCTTCCTGTCTCCCTGTAGCACTGTCTAAGGCATCTTACATTGCAGTTTATTGCTCTGGCTATATCTGCAGTCATCATGCCTCCCTGCAGCAGGACAGTAGCACGTCCATGTGAGCAGAAACATGGGTCTCTCTTTTTATTTGTCCTACGTTATTGAGATTAAAGGGTTAGTTCACCTAAAATGAAAATCCTGTCATTAATTACTCACCCTCATGTTGTTTTAAACCCCTAAGACCTTTGTTCATCTTCGGAACACAAATTAAGATATTTTTGATGAAATCAGAGCCATCTGACCCTCCATAGACAGCAATACAACTGAAATGATCCCAGGTCCAGAAACATAGTAAAAACATCAGTGAAACAGTCCATGTGACAACAGTGGATCGACTTCCGTTTTGCGATGCTAGTAGAGTACTTTTTTGCGCAAAGAAAACAAAAATAATTAGCCTTGTTTACATCCGGGGAAAGCATGAGCATTAACATAATCTGCGGTTGTTAACGTCTAGTGGAAAGCGTACGCAAGTGTTAAAGTACATTAAATACGTACAAATACGTTAAAGTGTGCGGATGCGTTGTGTTGCGATACTCTCTAAAATGGTGGAAGACGTAAGTCAGGGGAGAAGAATGGTAAGTAAAAGTAAATGAAGTTATTTTTGATTTCTTCTAGCATCGCAAAACTGAAGTTGAGCCACTGATGTCACATGGACTGTTTTACCAATGTTCTTAATACGTTTCTGGACCTGGGATAATTTCTGTTGTATTGCTGTCTATGGAAGATGAACAAAGATTTTAATGTGTTTAGAACAACATGAGGTTGAGTAATTAATGACAGAAATTTAATTTTTAATTGCCTACTGCCTATAAGCCATTCCACATGTCCATGTGCAAAAATTGTTCAAGTATCAGAAAGATTGTTTAAACCCTTTCCAATAAAACTGTGTAAAGCTTAATTGGATTTGACAAAATCATCTTTAAAATACAGTATTCTAAAAAAAAAAAAAAAACTTTTTTAAAATACTTTTTTGATTATATTCCTGCCTGGAATGACTGTAGTAGTATTGGCTACAGTCCTCTTGTGCATGTACAATTCCTAATTCCAGGTACTCCGAAACAAATAACCAGGCACCATGGAGAACTGGATTGGAGCTCACATCAGGAGGCAAATGGAGAGCCACAGGTGTGGAGTGAAGCAAAGACAGAGGTGAAAGATAAGAGAATGTTTGGGGGAATGGTCAAAGGCTTTATAAGGAGAAAGAGAGAGCGAGGGGAGGAAAAAAGGTTACTGTAGGCCGATTCCTGGCGTGTCATGGTGGCAGCCACCACACTAGCTCATTACCTCAGTCTTTGTGCTCTGTACAGCAAACCCCAAAAAAACAAGCACACACACTTCACCCCCGAACAGCAGCCCTGCTCCGAGCACCAAAGGATCCGGCGAGAGAAGATGAAAGCGCTTTAATTCACAGCGTTTTAGCTTTATTGTTTGTGGCTCGGTTATTACTGAAAATGGGCATGAGAGAGCCTTCAAGATGCAAAACCACACAATAGCTGCATTGTCTTTATGCTCTGTAGTTAATGAAGGAGGTATGAGTGTCTCTCTCTTGCGAATGCTCATTGGGTCATTCTGTTTCTCTCTTTCAGTCACAGAATCTCCCAGGATGTTTTCTTTCTTTTGATTGCCAGCCAAGACCGCAGTGACAAGAATCCTTGTGTGGCATTTCAGAAACTTGCATGGCAGAATTCCCCTTTTAACGCTCGTTCCAAGAGCTTTGCCACCCCATAATAACTGACAGATACCATGCCATGTGTTTTGAACTTTAGGCTGATCAAATTTCATCCCCCTGTATAATTATTGAAATCCAACTGCTCTGGCTCTTGGCTTGCGTTCACAAGCTTAAAGGGAACTGCTAGCATACCATTGAGACGCATGCAAAGCTTGGCACGGGGCCGAACGGAGAGGTTTGCTTTCCCTACACAGGATCAGGTGTTTCTCATAATAAATGACAGTCGAGCGACTCGTCTCGGGTTTATGAAATGAGACTCTTTTCTTTAAAGAGGAATTCTACCCTAGTTTCTGTCTCTTTGTTTTGTTTATTTTCTGGTTTTGTTAATGGTATTCCTAATTATACGTAAGGAATATGTTTTGAATTCCTCACAAGGAGGATGTTTAATGCTGAAAGCAGTGGTTTTGGGACCAGGAGTGTTTAAAGGTGATTATGGAAAATTCATCTTGGGTGGCACATTCCTTTTTAAGGCACAGCAAAACTGAGGCCTGGATAAACTGCAGCTATAAATACAGAAGTGCGATCAGGTGACTTTGATGAGAAAGTGAAAAACTAGCACCAAATTAAAAAGCGGCTAGAGATCCTTCTAATGCTGGTAAAATATTCAACAAGCCCAAAAATATATTTTGAAGATATAAGCCATGTTTAAAAGATGTATGAATGCCATTGCATCAGATAAAAAATATCGATCAAGAGGCATTTATTTAAAGAAAATAGCACAAGCACACTGTTTTTGTATTCCTGTGATAACAAAGCTGAATTTTCAGTGTCATATGATCCTTCAGAAGTCGTTCTAATAAGCTGGTTTAAGATTTCTTAGTATTGTCAATGTTAAAAACAGCAACAACGTGATACATTTTCTTTTTCAGGATTCTTTGTGAGCTCAAAGCAAAAGCATTTAATTGAATATAAAAGCGCATACTCTAAAAGTAGCTTTAATGTCCATGTTTGCAGTTAATGTAATACACTGTCCCGATGGTGACTCAGCTAGGACATTTTTAGTGAACACATTTGCTAAAATTGTTCTTGGGACCTGTTGTTTAAAAACTTGGCTCCAAAAAAGTATAGCTTAATTTTCGCAGGTGCCACTTTAACATTTTGCCTCTGACACAATGAGATTCAGACACTTTAAGTGTGTCTTAATTGTAATACTTTTTGGGGCAAGTGCAGGTCCAAATAACACGTGGCACGTGAGTTGCAGAGACTGTTGAATACTTTGTGTTTGTCTCTTCTCTCTTGTTCAAGAGCATTATAGTGGTTCTGGTGCCGCAAAATACAATAACACGGCCTGGCTTAACCCCATATTGTCTTGCAATCATCCTTAGTATTTGATTTGACTTGATACTGCTTTTCCCCCGCTTTCTTTCTCTCTCATTCTTTATCTTTCCCTTGACTAATCCAATAAGGTGAAAAGACTGTGGAAAAGAACATGTGACTGTAATACTGCTAATAGTCTCTTTATCGAATCTCATCTTTGTCAGTGAATTTAATGGGTGTAATGGGCTGTAATAATATGTCCTATGCCTCTGCCTCCCCTGCACCCCTCCTCTCGCCTTTTCTTTCTTTTATTTTCAGTTCTTTTTCTGGCATGGTGTCTGTAATATTCCATTGAATGGTTTGACTCATCAAAGCCTCAGAGTATGTCAGATCCAAACAGTCTGCCTGTAAGATAATTGTACCCGATGTCTTCAAATAATTTGCATCAAAATATTAAAATGCTTATCATGGTCATGACATCTAAGTCATGTTCATCTATTCACTGTCTATGTGTGTTTTTTCTGTTTGTAGGATTTTGGGATCGAGGCTTTTACCACGAAAACCAAGATTTGCGTAGCTTCTTGGGTACAAAATACACCAAAGTTCCCATGATGCACAGATCAGGTAAGTTCCACCAGTCATTTATCACACCACAAAGACATATAAATGATCAAATGTTTGTTTTCCCAGGGGTATATCGTCACTATGAGGACATAAAGAACATGGTACAGGTGTTGGAATTGGGCCTGTGGGAAGGGAGGGCAAGCATGGTGCTACTTTTGCCCTTCCATGTGGAGAGTTTGGCTCGGCTGGACCGTCTGCTGACCCAGGATCAAGTGGAGAAGTGGTTGGGGAAACTGAACTCCACAAGTATGGCATTATCCCTCCCGAGAACCAAGATAAGCAGCACGGTCAATCTGCAGGTAATAGTCTAAATATTGTACATATCACTTCCTACGCGGCCGTTATGAGTGTGTGAAATACAATTTGAAAACATTATGTTATAGATAAATATTCTTAACATACAATGTAGATAAGACTCATTTAGAAAGCTAATGGAAGATATCCAGATATGACATTAGCATAATGAGAACGAACCATAGGTCATAGATTATTCTCATTCAGTGAGAAAGCTATTTTCCTTTTAATGGAAATTGTGTTTGCACTGAAATTACAGTCAGGCTTTGGAATGCAGTTTTATGTGTCTTAGGACACTGAGCTATGGTCTCTATTCTTTAAAACATTTTTCAGACCTGCAGAAGTGCTTCCGTTGCCATCTTGTGCTGCTCTCTATTTGAACACCGGCAGGCTGAGCGTATTGCTTTGTTGACCCGTAATCAAGATGCAGATTACACCATTTTTTTTAATGATAAAAAAGGACAAGATTTTATCTCTTGATGAATATTTCCTTTAAATTAACTAAATATTTGGTACGTCATGTTAATTTAGCTCCATTTTTAAAAATATTTAATCACATTTTAAGTGGCAAAAGCATTATTTTAATTCAAATTAGACTTAATTGCTTGTCTGTGCACAATTCAGTTTTTGTTTGACTGTCAGGGAATTGCTTTCTTTAGTTCTCTTAAAGGAATAGTTCACCCAAAAATCAAAATGACCCCAAAATTTACTTACCCCCAAACCTCTTTCAGACAGTCAGATGTGATTTTTGTGCATATCTGATTGGAATCCGATCTACATGGCTGACAACTTAAACAGTGTATCACAACTTTTCATGTCCGTTTTGTGTGTCTCTTCTGTTTTAAAGAATGCCATTGCGTTGTTATGCCTGCGCTAAAAACAATAATAACAGCATGTTTGCAAAACAGATATGACAACATGTTGCTGTCGCGCTGTATTATATTTCATCTTATGAGGCATTCGAAAAATGCAGGAAGTTGGAATGTGCGACTTTATTTCATGCTGCCATATATGCTAGTTTCAAAACCTAAAGAAGTGTGTGCTAGTAGTATATTGTCTTTTTTTGCTGGAAATTCGCAACAACACGTGCTTGTTTCTGCAAAGACAGTATGTTTTCTACAAAAAAATGTCAGATTGTTTGTTTTATGTGGCGTGAGAATGTGAAAAAGCTATGCTAAATCCAGTCTGTCCAGACAGGCCGAAACAGATTTCCAGGAATGCAATTTGAATAGGATTGCAAGCCACATATGGATGTAGCTCGAAACGGATTTGCAAAAATCGTATTTCATTTAATTCATTGCCATTCAGACTAAGTGTGATCGGATTTCAGCCGGATTTGCACAAGAATCAGTCTGAATGAGGCTGGTGCTTTAGATCGCTGCTAGGCTTTTTATTATATTCTGGTCCCTAAATATAGTGCAGGTTCCTAATTTAATGGCATCTGCCATCTGAGTCTGATAAGTACTGTCACTAGTATATACTTATACTGTAGATTTACAGTATTGTTCAATATAGCATAGGTTTGGGCTCTGTACAGTTTTTTTGGAAGGAAATGAATAGGTTTGTGTAATCAGTTAAAGTATGACAGTTTAAATATTAAGCAACACCACTGTTTTCAACACCAGCGTACTAGAGTAATTTCTGAAGGATCATGTGATTCTGAAGACTGGAGTAATGATGCTGAAAATGTAGCTTGGCCATCACAGCAATAAATTAATTTTTAAAATATAGAAAACAGTTTTTACTGTTTTTAACTTTAATAAACTGCACACATGCACACCCTAAACATTCATGTAAATGTAGTAACTTAACATAACTGTTAAAGAAATTAATGTAATTGCTTTAAAATGTCCAATTTTTGTATGGGTGGGTGTAACTTGCGTTCTATAGCATAATGTCTCAGTTTCATCAGTTAATGTTTACCACAAACCTTTTTTTCTCATGAATTGAAAAACCCATAGTAAAACTCGAGGGAACCCCATGGTGTTTTATTCTTCCTGGTTTTAACATCACAGCTGCAGTTCTCTATTGGTGTTGTGCAATACGGACCTCAACAGAAAGCCATCGTATAATTGCATGTCTGTGATCCCTCTAAGTGTTTCCCATACAGACTAATGACTCTCCTGGCATCCCAAACATTTGTGCTCCTTCAAGGCCTGGGCCCTCAGAGAGATGCCATGCTGGGTTAGAAGCTCGGCAAGAGTCTCTCCAGCAGCTCGGCCACAGGAAGCAGCCTGGACTTAGATAGCAAAGAGTTTTAGAATAGCACAGATGGTTCTGTCTGCACTGCTGAACAGATCTGGATTTGGACGACAGAGAGTGACAGTGACTGTGGCAGGCTTGTTTGGGCTGTTGAGTTCAGTGGAGGAGACCGTGTCTGGTATGATTGGCTCGTGGGTAAGCACATTTGGATTCTTTGGTTTCTTGCGGTGGGTGGATATGTCAAGCACGCCTTCGTAGTGCTCTTCTCGTGGATCGCGGAGGTGAAGTGTTTGGGAGCTTGATGAATGATTTTGTGACACATGCTGCTGGCTTTTCTCTCTCCTCGCTCACCTCGGTCTTCTTTCTCCTTTCTCGTCTCTTTCCTGTCTCCCTGCCTGTTCTTCGCATTTGTCTTTTCTCTCTCCAGCTACCTCTCCGTCCTCCCTCTTTCGGCGTCTGACCTCAGCTCATCTATCTCCTGCCCGGAGTCCACTGGTTCCTCCCACTCATCTTTCGTCTCTCTTTCTTTATTCATCACTTCATCTACCGCCTCAATCTTTGTGTCTGCCCTCTCATTTGCTCTCATTTCTAGCTGGTCAGAGTCCCTGTAGCTCATCTTATGTCTCGCCCCTTTTCTTCTCTCGCACTCATTCTTTGTCAAACTCTCATATTCCCTCTTTACCACTTTTTAATATTTGCCTGTCTTATTCTTATTCTTCTTTTCTTTCACTTTTTCTGTCCTCTCATATCTGTGAAATATTAAACTTATTTTTCTTTTAGCAGAATTTTTTTTATGGTCAAAAACTACTTTTTTTTTTTACTTGCTCTGTTGTTTTATGAATGCATTTATGTTATTTTGGCTTATTGTTTTTTTTGTGACTTTCATGATAAAATTGACCGTTTAAAAAATTGTTTTTGCTAATTTAAAGACTTTTTTGTGACTACATAACTTCTGGGAGAGAGAGAGAGAAAAATAAATAACTTTGTTTTGGACCTTATTGATAGGACGAAAAACAGGTAAATATATAAATAATGCATATAAAATATATATTATACACTGTAAACACAATATAAAAATAAACAATCTTATTCTTAGTTAATAATGATACTGTGTGCATCACATATAAGTGTATTTTCTTTCATTTTAATGTATATATATATTTTATTTAAATAAGCAACCAGCCTGATCAGTCTTTAGAAAGCAAAATGAAACAAATATTCCGGTTTAGTTTGCTGAATGTAAATATGAAAAAGTTATGTTAAACATATTTCCTTAATGTCTTAAGTGCATAACTCTTAGACCCCTTAAATTATTTTTAATGAGATATTTTTTGCTGACCCCTTACACACCTTTGTGGCCCCTATGGGTCCCTAGAGCCCATTTTGAAAACCCTTGCTGTAAGGTCACTGTCCCTGGGTAATGCTGCAGGCAAACAACAAACCATCTAAACCACAAGGTTGGTTTTATCCTTATGGTAGACAGTAGATGTCAAGTCAAATATGTCAGTAGGAGTCCAGTGACAGAGAAGGCTAAGAATTCAGAGAAGCAGAGGTGAAAAGACACAGATATAGTGGAAAAAGGTACAACAAAAATGCCAGTTGTTAAACTAGACAGGTCAAGCGGGGCACAACCGTTCCCATGGCGCACCGAGAAGTGAACAGCCGCTGTAGTGCGGGGCAGCGTTTTGTTAAAGTCTTGTAATGTCGGGCAAGAAATATAAGCGGCAGCATGCCATGTCCGCTTATGCAGCTCTGCTCGGAAGAACAAGATTTTGACATTAACATGAGCGGTAAGGATGCCCAAGAGAGACCAAGAAGCTTGCTTTAAAAGAAACCCTCCGACAGCCCAGACATGATTCTCTTTTTTTGGACTTGCTGTGTTCACATAAGTGATGCCCCAGCGTGTGGAAAGAGGCCGAAAAGTCCTGCCATGGCTGCATGACATGAATAGAGCTGTATTACTTCTCTGACAAGTCCTCCTGCTGCTCCCTCGCTCTTCCACATCTTACTGCTCTCTGTCTGTTTCTCTCCTCTTTCATGCTCTCATCTGGCTTTTGCTTTTTTCTGCCACACACATACACGCTCTCTTTCTTGTAGTATCTGACGAAATATCACCGTAGGTCAGACACTTGATTCCTCCGCTTTTATATGGGCAGTGACAGAAGAAGTGCAGCTTCCCTCTCCCTCTTCGATCGGGTCGAAGTGAGCAAACACAGCCTCCATCTCGAGGCATTAATAGCGTTTCCACCTTTTATCTATCATCTCGCCTCAGAGCCTCAGTCTCCAACATGGCCGCCAGACGCTCTGTCACTCTTGAGTTGCTCTAGGCCTTCTGTCACGCTCCCGCGTGGATGTCTTCGGTCTCAGGAGGAGCTGCCATTATCCTGATTTCCAATCCGTGCTCTTGCGTATGCGCTAATGTAGCCGTGCTGCGTGGCTACGGGGGCCCGGCTCGGGGCAGGATGACCCAAATTGGACTGACGTGCAGCTGGAGAGGTGAGTGGTTGTGAGGGAGGTGGAATGGGGTTGAGTGCTTGAGAGAGAGAAAGAGACAGGGAAAGGGCAGGAGAGCGGGCGAGCCAGATAAAAATATCCGCTCTGGTGGTGAGGCAGCGGGGCCAGAGCTCAGGAACGGTTAGTGCCAGGCAAAAGCGGCTAACAAGAGATTGAGTCTGGACTCCATAACGAGCATGAGGGGTCGAGGGGTCACCGTCTGCCTGATGCCTGGCAAACACACACAGCCAGACACACTGACCTTAAGAGTCTGACGCAGGGATACACAGAAAACACTCTCTCTCTCACACACACACACGTAGCGTGCCAAGGCCTGTGGATGCCAGTGTGGCTGTAATTGGATTGCACAGTTCTCTGTGTGTGCCAGAGAGACAGAGGGAGTCAAGCTAACATACACACACTCATTGATGAGGTCATGAAGTGGATGTGGTGTGTATGCCAGGACTTGGGAAAAGCCTGTTGTGTTTAGACAAGTGTTTTAGAGCGCAGTACCACGCCGTGATAAAATGCTTATTTGTAATCTAATACAAACATTGACATATCCTGTTTATTATGAAGTTTAGAACCGTCTTTTCACAAAACCTTCATCACATTTGCCAAAAGCAAGTGAATTTATGTTATTATTTGTCATGAATATGTCTTGTCAGCCATGAAACTGTGTTCTATTAATTACACTAATGATTCTTTTAGTGCTTCTGAAGAAAAAAAAACGGAAATAAGACACTGTCCTTTTTTTACTGCCCTTAACAGTCTGGCACGAAATGAGTAGATCATTTAAGTTGTCAACAGAGAAAATCAGAAATAGATGTAATTATTGTCAAAGACATTTTAATGAGGGGCAGAAGTGTCATTAATGCAGTGTAATGATTAGCCCTAACTATATTAAATAAAAATAAACAAAAATTGCTAACACATTAATTATTTTTATAAAATGACCCCTAGAATATTTGAATCATTCATCATTAATTCATTTTTTCAATTTTTTTTTAATTCTGTCATCAGGTACTCTCATGTTGTTAAAAAGCCATTAAAACTTTGATGAAACGCAATTTTTTTTTTAATGATCCCTAAGAGATTTCTGTCTCTATTGAAAGTCTATTACATCAAAATGTTGATGCTTAAAGTTTGTAAATATATCTGTATAAATGGAGGGGTTTATTCCAAGACATGATGCTTCATATGATGAACAGATTTAATTTCGGCTTGCTTTTATTTACCTATAAACACTGATCAAGTCACATACATAGAGTACATCAAAGTCAACATCTCTCAGGTTTAATGCATCTTTATTTGTATTTTAAAGATGAATGAGAAGATCTGCAAGTTTGGAACGATACAAGTGAATAATTAATGACAGCATTTTCAGTTTTTAGGATGTAACCCTGAAGTAACTGTTTACAGAGAGCAAATAAATGAATGTTTTAGTGCTGTAAAAAAGTCTTTGCCTTAAAAATGATGTGTGATTTCTCTTCTAACAGTTGTTTCTGTTAGCAGACCCCTGATGGCCACCCTGTGTGACCCTTATGTTATGCATCTCTTAACCTAAGTTGGAGGCTCCCCCTGGGGGAGGGTTCTGTAACTGCTTTGATGGATTCAGAGGTGTTTTTGATTCACTCTGCAACCTGCTCAAAAGAATCATTAATTTGGATATTGGTTTGCAGTGATCACACTGTTCATTTAAGTCATGCTACTATGTAGTACAAAAGAATTAATGGCATATTAAGTATATTATGTATCATAAGTTCTAATAAAAAGATCAAATGTTTTGGAAATCAATCGCTACAAATCATTTTTAATATACACTGCTCAAAAAAATAAAGGGAACACTAAAATAACACATCCTAGATCTGAATGAATGAAATATTCTTAT
>JAUMHE010000053.1:2344122-2377490 GCA_032359235.1 Enteromius mattozi | reverse complement strand
AAGAGTAATCTGTTTTATTTTTTGTATTTACCTTAGACTAATATACATTTTTATGTAACTGAATTTTAAAAAACTGTCACCAGTCTTAAAGAAAAATTTAGCTGACTGACTTTTAAGACTAGTCTTAACCTTTTTTGCAACTAGCCCCAAGTTGCACTTACCATACATATAAATAAGTAAACATTAATGAATTTATACTGTAATCATACTGTAATTTTTACATTATTTTGACATTTTTAAGTGTAATAATAAATACGTTTTTAGAACTTTTCTTCTCCCAGAATGTATACGTTTGTTGAATTGCTGTTCTGTCATTCTAATGCAAATTCCAATTTGACTTCCTGTCAGGTGAGAACAATTCAATTAGATTTCCAACTTATTCATTGATTTGGAGCCAATTCTTTAATTGTAAGTTCTGCACAAATCTAGCTGGCACGCCAACTCAGCCATTCCCAGTGAGCTCACATCATTTTTGCAACAAGATAGAGTGCGCATGGGCTCTGTTTTAATTACAATAGTCATTTAGGCGAGAGTGCTTAATCATTCAGTTAAAGCACTTGCCATTCGGTCTCGGCTTTCACAAACACGTTGGGTGTCTCTCAATCTTCCCACAGCAGTTCACTTATTATCTCCTCTTCCTCATTTCGCCATCTCCCTCGCAATCTCTCTCTCTCTCTATGTGGGTAACTGTCGTTTATCCAAGATCTCATCTAGGGGGAATATAAACTACCTGTCAGCGAGCATCTTTCTGCCAAATTCATATCTGAAAGGAAAACAAAAGCGGGCCGAGGTCAGAGAGATCTTTTTTAAATTATTCATAAGCAGCTCTCCCTCGGCCACCGTCTTCAGCTCCTGTCGCATGCTTTGTACCGCCCGCACCGCCAACAAGGGCATCTGTCATGCCTTTAAAATAAAGGCGAGACAATGAAGAGGGGAAACAACTGAATTTTTGAAACATTATTGATTTACAGTGACACTCTTTGTTTTGCTTTCATTTGTCCTTTTACCTGTCTGAAGAGGATTGGTCTGTGTGTGCATTTTTCCATTTCCAGCATCATTGGGAGTCATAAAAGGGCATGAATGTTTAATTTTTCAAGGTCTCTTTTGGCTCATATTTGAGCTTTTCTTTTATGTAGTCTGCATAATTGATTTGCACCATCTTAGTCATTTGGAGCAGAGAAGGATTTTGGGGTCTACTGTTCAACTGCCTTCTGAATCAGAAATCATTTTGTATGAAATTCTCTCTGTTTTCATGCACACTTTTTCCCATCTTATGTTTTTTCCCCTCTTTACTCTCTCTCAGAAGCAGCTAGTCGCGTTAGGCCTGGTAGATGCATGGAACGAGAGGTCAGCTGATTTCTCAACTGCATCAAGCATGGGACGGGGAAAGCTTCACTTGGGAGCCGTGTCGCATTGGACGTCCCTCGAGCTGGCCCCTGAGTCTGGCACCAAGGACGGTATGCATGAGGATGAGGATGTGAAGAAGCCAAAAATCTTCTATGCAGATCATTCCTTCATTATACTAGTCAGAGACAGCAGCACTGGGGCGTTGCTCATGATTGGTGCACTGGATCAGACTGATGGCCCTGCAATTCACGACGAGCTGTAGAACCAAAATACTTCACTCTCTGGCACTGACAGTCTGCTGAAGAGCCAAAATGGCTGACCTGCGGGTATTGACAATGAACTGACCTTCTTATCCACTGCAAATCCACTGTCTTTCACCTACTGGCCTTATGTTTTGTGCTGACATGTTACGTTTTACTTGTAGTACAGATATAAAAGAGCTTATGATAGGATGTAATTAAACGGATATGTAGACCTGCACTGAATCTGCAACCACAGATTTCTGCAGAAAGCATTGCCGATTTCTACAGAATTTCAATGTGTTCTGCAACTTTTTTTTAAATAAAAGTTTGGGTTAATTTACTAAAGCTTTAAGCTGCCTTTATAAGTAAAATAATCACAGCTCTGTTGAAATAGGGTCACATGATCTTTCCTTTATTTATATCTTTTATTTCTATATATCTTTCAATTATTAGTGACTTTACAAATAATTTGGTTTTATTTTGTATTTGTTTGTGTCAATTTTAAATTCCATCCAGTGCCATTGATCAGTTATTGGCCATACTGTAAAAAAATAATAATTGGCTTATCAGTATTAAAATATTGAAACTGAACTGAAAAACTGAAAAGATTACAAAGGAGTATATTAAACAATTTTTCTGTATGTATTCAAGCCATCAAACAGAAACACAGACTTGTTAATAAAAAAAAATGGACTATATATTAGTACCTTCTAATCTGTTTGTGTGTTCCTCAACAGTTAGTGATTGTTTTGTTTTGGGTCAAATTAAATGGACTTAATTTAATGATATTGTATGCTATTCGTTCTTGATGTTTATTTCTGCTTTGTAGCCCTACCCAGTGAAATCTTACCCAGTTCCAATCAGTGTGCAGATTCAGTGTAGGCCTAATGATGTAGTTACATTTAAAAGACCCAGTGTGAAGTGCTTGTGGTCAGTCAGGACACCAGTGAATACACTAGTACATGTGTTTTTATGTCTGCAAGCTCTTCACAGCAGAGACACTGACTGACAGCAACACTCACCGTGATAGACGTGCACTGCGATGAGATCGTCAGTGGGAAGCTCTGGAGTCAGTGTGGTGGGTGTCAACTACACTCATATCGACACACTGACACAACTCATTCCCCACTGTTACTGTAAGGAAAACCACCATGGTGACAGCCAAGTGAATACATGCTGATGCAGAGATACCGCTACAGACACACCACACACTCTCACACTGCAACGCAAACTGTCTCCAACCGCTGTCAACATGTAAACACCAGGGGCGCCTGCAGGATTTCATCTGAGGAATTTTTGCAAAACACTAAAAAGTTTATGCTAATGTTAAAAATGCAACTTGGAGAGTTGTTTTCTTAGACTACAGTCTATTCAGACGATCAATGAGAACAACAGTACACCTCAGCAAAATTAAAGTCTCTAGATGCCTTTTAAACCTTTTAAACCCAACATGAAAATGGATAAAGCAATGAAACAGTCATCCATCTAGATGTTCATATAGGAAAACAACTAGGCAATTGGACATAAAAGCACTTTTGAAGCAAATGATGCTTATTCACATGACAGCTAAATTTGTTCAAAGTCATCTATCCAAAAGTAGCTTTTTGTTTCAATCGTAGGTGAATATCCAGTTCATCCAGTACTGCTTGTTCTCAAGTAACTGACTGAGAAATCGCTTCAGATAATTCTGAGAGCAGTCCAAATCAATGCAAATCAATTCAGACCATTTCACAAACCTGTTTAGCCAGTTCAAAGAAAAGAACGAACTGACTCAAAATAATTATTTAATAATTACAGGAATAGTTCACCCAAAAATGAAATTGTTTTGACCCTCAGGCCATAAAAGATAAATGTGTTTGTTCGTTATTGGAACATATTTGAGAAATTTTGCTTTGCATCACTTGTGTTTCAGTGGGTCCTAGTGATTGGGTGCCGTCAGAATGAGAGTTCAAACAGCTGATAAAAACATCACAATAATTTAAATAATCCCACACTTTATTGCTTCAGAAGACATTAATTGATGGACTGTGGCTTACTTCTGATGTTTTTATCAGCTCTCATTCTGACAGCACCCATTCACTGCGGAGTATCCATGGGTGAACAAGTAATGTAGTGCTAAAATCTGTTCTGATGTAGAAATCACATCATGGATGGCATGTTTGGGTGATCTTACTTTCTCAGGTCAGTCGATGAGCTCATAGGTACACTTTGGGTGCAATGTTTTTTACGTTTACAGTATATATCTTCACTCATTCCTCTGAAAAATGACATCTAACCTCAGCTCTGACACAGGAAGGTCCCTGTTCTCTTTCTCTCTCTCCTGCTTCTTAATTTCTCCCACTGTAGCTGACTCATCTTCCTGTACAGACTTACCCAAGCAGATCAGGGACTCCAGAAGAGCAAGGGCTAAGCTGGCTGCGCTGTCCCCGCTCCGGGATCACTCTCTCGGGGAGCCGGATCACTCACCCGGGCTGTTATTGATGGGGTAGGCTTAATGCTAATGGCGCTAATGACTCGAGACTGCCATCAACAACCAGACAGATGATAAACCTTTTAATCTTTTAATGCCTGCCGCAATCAATGAAGGCCACGGCCATACCACTTCATACCAGTTAAACGGTGTACAAATCATGCCATAAATTAAGAATTTACATGTTTATTTTGCACCGCAGGACTTAGCATTTGTTGACTTTTTATTGCTCCTGTTGTGGTAGAAGGGAAAGCTCAGCTGTGCATGACTGGGGAAAAATGACTCTGCTGTAAAGTAGTGTTTTGTGGAAGTGCTTGTAATATGGCTTTGGGTTATAGTGCTGCGCGTTCAATATACTTAGTGCGCCCAAAAATTAAATAAATAAATAAGCACAACAAGTAAAAATGTAATATCTTAAGCCAATAAAGCTGTTTGCAAGGCGGGTTTACAAGGCTATAAGGCTTTTAATGTTTCAATGAGCGTATTAATCAGCTTTCATTTTACGGAGCACTTTATTCATTTAAATTCTCCAGAGTGGAAACCGCTCAAAGAAACATAAAACGAAACAGAAAAACTGTGTTATAAAAATGGCCAAAGCACTGTATCCTTATCCAACCCCTGTCCGATAATTACATGAGCGACTGGGCCAGAGATATTAAAAGTAGCTGTGATATTGGAACCGTCAGGCCTTTTAAGTGTAGACGCTAATTAAGGGGCACTGGAAAATGTGCGGTGGCCCTTCTGATTTCTTATCCTCTCAGCGACGGTTCTTTCAGCCAATACCGCACATAAACACAAACTGTTAGTTTCGTCCCTTCGCAAATGAATTATTGAGAAATAAAAAGAACGAGTGGGGGAAAAAAGAGGAGAATCCCCTTGCTGCCATTAATCTTAAAAAAAGAGTGTCCCTACATGGCCATGTTTTATTAAAAGCTTTGAGGCCAGTTTTATTTGATTACCTCAGAATTCTTTGGTTCCCCGCGCTGGAAACACATATTTTTAGAGGGCTATTATTTTTACAGACCGACTGTGTTTGCAGGTAAAAGGGGGTTATGAAAGGGCATAGATGGATTCTTTCAGATGGAAAAAAGTGTAAATGCATTGTACATTTGTCCACATAAGGAACATCAGATGTTTGGCCCTGTTCGTGATGAATGCATAATGTCAAAACGTGCGCGTCGCTGCCGGCTGCTACCGCTTCTACAAGGCCTCGGAGTGCCCTGTGAACGCCGAACACAATATGTGACGATGTTAAAAAATGAGTTACGTAATTATCCTCCCTGAAAACCACCAGAAGAATGTCATTATTCATTTGCAACTTCTAAAACTTTTAGAGGGACCCAGATGTTGTGTTCTGGCGATGACATAAGGCTTTCATAACCCTCTTGACTTTTATAAGCGTGTGTGAAACAGAACCCTGCATGTGAGCTTGTTTCCGCACGCGTGCGTGAGCGCGTCCGTCCGTTTCAATGTATGGTCTTCGTATATCATGTGCGTTGTGAACATAAAGCGTGCTGTGCTGCTGTCTGAGGCCCGAGGCTCTGCAACGAGAGCACATTATTTTTGTTCAAGCTCTCATTAGCTTCACCGCTGATTCGTGCTCACATTCTATTCCAGTCAAATTCATTCAAATCCATTGTATGGCCTGTCTCCCTGCTGAGACCTACTCACCCCTACACTGTAAAAAATGACCGTGATTTTAACTGTAAAAAACTGTGAAAATGCTACGGTAAAAATGGTTAATGGTAAAAATTACAGGGGAAAACAATAGACTGACATTCCCAGAATTCCCTGCATTGCATTTCAAATTTAGTTTGAATTTAATGTTTTTTCTTTGAAATGACTATGTTTCTTCTTAGTTTTTTCTTATAAGTTATATTTATTAGGCTTGTATGTTACAAATAATGTTGTTAAATTAATGTTTATTGCATGTTTAAGTTTAATGAGTCTCAGCATGATGGTGTTTAGTGTTTGTGTAAATGTCACTGAGCACCTTCTATATATGTTCATATTTAAAAGCTGCTTGTGATGGGCTTTGGTTCATCATGTGACTATCTCATAACCACCTGCATTTGGTGGTTATCAGTGTATTTCAAAGATACAAAACAGATCTCAGTACTTTAATAGGCTGGTATATTAACATTATATCAGTTAATGAATTTACGGTATTTAACTGTAAATTTAACTTAAAACCGTAAAACCTCAATTCAAGTGACCAAAAATCTGCAAGGGAATGTTTTTTTCCAGAACTCCTGACTGAGTGGAATGACTTTGCAAATTTGCTAAATGTTGCTGAGCAACAGTAAATATAACGACACCATTTTGTTTTTTTATAGAAAATGGCTATTAAGCTTTCGAAAAGACATCCCTGAAAGTCTGAGTTCAAATAGTTTGCAAGAAATTGATTATAAACACAACAAGGCTCTGGAAGCAAACTAGTGAGTATGAGTTTATTTGTTTATTTGTTTATGACAATTATTTGTCCCCCAAAACCTTTGTAGTCCCATTTAGCGTCCACTCTTTTTCAGGAAAAATGTGAAGGTGTATAAGGTGTCATAAAATGAAACATAAAAATATCTTATGCTTATGTTAACCACAGACCATATTTCAAGCATTTAAACAAAAACTTGATAAAAAAATAATAAAAACCATTGTCTTTGGGATGATGAAGAAGTGCAAAAATGCTGAGTTTTGTCTGAGAAAACTGTCATTCCTGCAGCTCTCTCTCTCTCTCTCTCTATTATTCTTGGTTGTCCATAATAGCAACCACTAAAACCTTCATGTTCAAAAAATTATCATACCTCTTTTGCCTCCCATTTATTATTTCAGGCCTATTTTTCTTTTTCACTGCTCAAGGATGATATTTGTGCACAAAAGGTGCATTAGCTCATAATTTAATATACTGCAGAAGACAATCCAGTGAGCAATGCAAAGTTGTTTGCCATAGGATTACGGGGAGCATTTTAGGTCCCAGTGTGGAAATTTAGTTTGACTTGCACTCAGATTCTCGGAGGGGCTCAGTCAAGCCATATATCTCAGTGGAGTGTGCTTGGGTGAGAGAGAGAAATGTAGGGAGTGTATGTCTATGTGTGTGTCTGTGTCTATAATCAAAAGGTGGAATGCATTATGGATGGAAGCTGAATGAGTGCAAGTGACATTATCAGAGACCGAAAGTGCACCTTCTTCATCCAATGGGTTAAGAGGGTTTAATCTTTAATCTCCCATTTTTAAATAAAAGATTATAGACCCGAGCCATGAACTTCAACTCCCATTGCCGCCTTTTGTCAAAGTCCTGCTTCTCACCATTTTGATGCAGAAAAAAGAATGAAAATGGCACCTGGGGATTTGTGCACTATCTGAGTTGCTGTACTTACATAGCAAGAGTGAATGGAGGCTCACAGATCGGCTCCCCGGGGTCAGATGACTTGTACAAATCCTGCAGCTTGTCCATTTGCACTCAGAGCCATTTTAAGAGTGGTAAGAGAAGAGATAAAAATGACAAACAAATATTTGGGGTTTTAAAAGATATGTGGGGCAGTGCATGAACTTCGATAAATGCACAAAGCAAAGGGGTCTATTCACATATACTTGTCTATATCGGTGCATTCAGCCATTGATGATGCCTCTGGATGTTTTCCAGTTACTCCTGAAAAGGAGTTCAAAGCAGCGTACTGCTGAGTTTTATTAAATAGACCTTCAGCTTAAAATGGCCCTTTTATCTTTTACTAACTAAACAGTAGCTGCAATCAGCATGTCTTTCTTCATCCATATTCTATATTTTACAAGTTTAATGCATCCTTGAGCTACTTTGAATTCAGTAAGGCAATAGAGTGTCATCAGTGCTGGAGAAAGAATAATAATCATGTCTCTCTGGAGACAAGGCCGTGTGTGACATTGGAGTATTATAAGCTAACATAATATACAAACATACTGCCATTATTTAACGCACATCTGCTGAAGGTGAAACGTGGCGAACGCTGCCAGTCAAAAGAAAACTGCACATCTTCCCTATAGCACAAATGTTTTTTTCTTATTTCCCCCAAAAATATTTGCATTACAGCGATTATGAAATATTTGCAACCGATTGTGTGAAAATGTACAACGTCACTGACATGCGCACACTGGCGCTCCGTTTCCATGGAGACGCGTCCACAGAGTTACCACGCGCAGCAGCGTCTGGCTTTTGCTGCTTGAAACAGTTTGAAGACTTTAAGCACTCTTGGTTATTTATATTAGTGCTATATTTAACTTCACACGGTGGAAGACGCTGTCAGAGCAAGTATTTCAGAGGTGAGAGTGATATTTTGCTTTTTTATTTGAAGCTCAGCTCAAACTGTCGAAATTAGACGCCGGTTGCTTTCAAAACAAACGGTTGTTACTTGAGAGTTTAGCAGTAACGTGACTTATTTAACTTAAATTGCGTACTTATTTGGCTATTTGATGTCTTATTTTGAATGTGTATCAGGAGAACTAGAGCAATTTAACTTTTCTAAGAGAGTAATGGATATAAAATAATCCTTTCGGTCGACCTCAGTCAGTAAATAAAGAATGAAGAAAGATAATAATCTCACAGGATCAGATTTAGATCTTCAGAAGCTTATAATTGTATTGAATTCTTGAAGTCCTTTATAATCAGCCTGTTGCCTCCCACAGTCTTGGCTTTGTCATTTCATCTGATGCAGTGTGGCTCACAGACTTATTTTAACTGATCAAACTCACCTGCTGCCTTCCAAATTTCATCTGATCTGCAGTTTTAAATGTTTTCCATTACTCACAGACTCCCTGTCTTACCTTTTCATGCTTTTGTATTGCCTCCAAACTGTCTGCTTTATTACATACAGCACTCAACAAAACTGACAAGTTGGGAATGAATCAAAGCTTCAATAAAGAAGGAGGGTCTGCTGGTGTTGACAACTAAATGTGGAAATGGAAGGAGAGACATCAGCTTGGAAAAGATAAATAGTTTATGAGCTAGATATTTTTGCTCTCGCTTCCTGACTGAGGCAGATTCAGCGAGGCAGATTTATCCATATCGTCTGTCTAGGAAGAGACTATGAGAGAACGCAATATTGTGGTGCTTGGAGACTTGTAGCGCGCCTTTGTTAAAAGGTTCTTTTTCGTCTCTGATGTTCAGAATGCCTGCTTGCTTCAGTCTCTATTTTTTTATTGCTTTTATTTACTTTGACCAAGACTTGCATCTGGGGAAATCACAGAGCTCTTAGACAACTGATGAGACATCATTAGGATGTTGAGCACATATTGTAACTGAACCTTTCCAACTGTCAAATCTAAATGTGCACATTTATTTGGGGTTGGTAAGGTTATGCAATGTTATTAAAGGACACATTGTATGCTAAATAAAGATGTATTAATTTGTTATTATGTAATATTATTAGAATTTAAATTGTTTAAATGTAATTTGTTCCTGTGATAGCAAATCTGAAATTCAGCAGCCATTATTCCAGTCTTTGGTCTCACATACAGTAATCCTTCAAAAACATTCCAATATACAGCTTTGGTTATCATAAAACATTTCTTATTACATTGCAATGAGTTATGTGCCAAAGTTAGGGCTTGTTCAAATTCAGAACCATATTTATATTTAGAAGTGTATAGACACACAATTATCACACTGATACCTATTTAAGCAAACCCAGTGAAAATAGAGCGTTTTTTTGTAAGACTGACTATATTTTTGCTTTACTTTTACTCTCACAGGATGGCTGACCCAGGGACCCCCCAGCCTGCCCGCTCATCTTCCAGCATGTCCATGCAGTCCAATTCAGGGAAAGGTCACTCCAAGAGCAAACACATATCCTCCACTCCGCTCCCCAGTGACGACGTCCCTCTTGAAGTGCCAGAGGTTGCAGGTATGAAACAGTAACAAGCTGCTCGGTGTTGTTAGTTTTTGCCACTCACTTGTAAATACTGCCTTCTGATCTGCCAGTTATTGACATCATGCTAAAAAAATGCATTGCGTTTGACGTTATTATGTATTTAAAATGGTGCCAGAATAACAGCATAGTGGTTTGAAGATATTAAATATTGAAAACTATGAAAGAAAGCTCCTTTACTGCCACTCAACACTAACATCTAATGCACTTACACTTATTTTCCTTTTTTCTACTTGCTACTTTTATTTTTTGCCAAGCCAACAGGAAGTGCAAAGGGGCTTTTTAGTAGGGAAGGAGCTGCAAATGGATTAGTTCTACCATAATCTAATTGCAGGACCTGTGCATCTGTGACCATTGTAGTTACTTTCACACTTCTTTTTTGTATTCATATTTTGGGATTTTGCACTTTTCGCTTGATGTGTTTTTACTTATTCTTTTCTTGATGGGTTGTGTTTTTGGGCACCGTGTAGAACAGAGTTATTGCAGAAAAACCATAATATTATTTTTCTGCTTTTTCCACTAAAGGTCAGCTAGGCCTAAACTGTGGTGTAAAATGTTTCATAATCTGAACCAAGCTAGTTGTTTCAATTATTCTTTGCATTATGTGTTTGTGTGTATGTTTTTTCACAGTTGAGAAAGAGAAGCCTGTCTCAGAGGTGGATGTTTCAGCAGAGGAAGTAGATTCCTACACGAAACGGCTGGTAATTCACTCATACATGCTAAATTACCAGCCTTTAGGCACAGACACTGATAAATCACCTCACAATGATTGGGATTCTTATCTGATTATAATCTGCAATTTATAATTTTTCCCTCGCTTGAGTCTCGCGCCTGCGGTCCTGGCTTACTAATCAGTGCTTTCATATCGGTGTTATTGAGTTCTTCTAATGATGTGAGTGAATATTTCATCCGCTCTCCACATGCTCCGTGGGCTTAAAGGTCTTGTTTGGGCCCCGTTCACGTCTTAGACCTCATCATCGATCACACAAATCTAGAGGACGGCAGCAAGTTAGTGCGAGAAACATCGTTAAATTCCACCCAGTGGTCTTCAAAATAGAAGAAGAAGAGAAGCATATTTTTGAACTGTAATTTCCGTTACAGGCTCATGCATACGCATGACGAGGTCTTTGGCTTAAACAAGATAGATAACCCCTGGTCACAAATGATGGCTGATGCAAATAGCACGGGAGGAAGAAATGACTGAGAAAGTGAGGGGCGAGTGGGCAGAGCCAGCCAGTGAACTTACAGCATCTCTGTCCTTTCATCAATGAGGTTAATAGAATTAATTACAGCCCTCTGGCTGGAAAAAGGCAATGGCATTTACATGCAGTGGCTCAGTATGTCCGCCCCTGCTGGGAGACCCTGTAGGAAAAGCAGCTGGTGAGCTGGTTGTAGTGACATTTGTTATAGTAATGCACATTCACTGACGTTAGCCCTTTAGACAAATATCAATATGTTTATGGTAGTTATGTGGTGCTTTTAGCACAGAGATAAGACTAATTAGTAGTGTGATGTGTTATGCCTTGCTACTTTTGAGAGGATGGAGGTTTTTATGGGAGTTTTTCATTCAGTTTGACATGCAAAATACTATCTCACCATGTAAATTGATGTTACACCATATCATATTTCATCCAATTTGGCCAGTCTGTTAATTCAAATCAGCTCAAACTTTTATCACATATGCCACATGACAACAGTGCACCAGTGACAAAAAAGTAGCTGCCTCATTGTAATAGCATCATGCCATATACAAAAATAATCAGGTAAATATACATAATGTTACAAAATATTTTACAGTATTACTGTTTTTTGGATTCTTGGTGAGTGTAAGAGCCAAATTATTTTTATTATTTAAATGACTAATAGAATAGTTATAATTAACTGATCTTTATTTCCACCAGAGAGAAGCATTTAAACAGCGTTTAGTATTGAGTGGTGTATCAAAGGAATCTTGGAGAGAAGAAAGTGAGCTAGCCTTGGATAAATTCATCTCAGACTCTTCTGTCAGGCTTCTCATTGTCTACCATGACCCTTTCACCGGCCTACGCGTGGACTACGCCATACCAGCTCAGGTATGCTGCAGCTCTATTTTGAGAAATGACATTTAACGTCCCAATCAGAGCCTTTTGTGTCACAATCTCATAAAGACTGTGAAGATTATTCGGGGGTTGAGCGTGCTTGTTTTTATAATTATATTTTGAGCTTCAATTTAATGAAGAAACATGCAGAGGTTTCTAAGTAAATTTATTCTTCTTGCGTCATGTTCATTTCTAATGCGTCTGGTGACTTGCCAGGATACCAAAGATCTCATTGTTAAACTGTGTGTGATGACCTCTGGTGATCAATTAGCACTCAAAAATATGAATTACCAGCATCTCTTCCCCACTTATCCATCTTCCAATACTCTCTCTCTCTCTCTCTCTCTCTCTCTCTCGCTCTCTCTCCCTCCCTTCCCCAGGTGGTTGAGCACATGTCCTACTTCATTCGGGCAGAGGACAGTATAATCACAGAGGAGAGTTTTAAGAGCTCGGTGCAGTTTGGTTCTGTAAGGGGAGGGGCCATAGAAGGTCTCCTCAGGCTGATGAATGGCGTTCACACCCCACAGGTCACCCTCAGCTCTGCCTGGCCAGAGACCGCCAAGAACAACTACTCTGTAGAATTGCACCGCTTCCTCAGCAAACTTACAGGTAATGACAGACAGTCACAGCGCCATCTAGTGTGGGCCCTCCTCAGACTGTAGCAGTAACCTGCTGCATACACTTGTATGTTATTTGTTGTGACTTTACAGTCGGCATAGCATGATGTGACGTGCGTTAATAACAGTTGAAATGAGACCATGAAGGGTTTCTTGGCTATTTTAAAACTGTGTACATTGAAAAAAAAATTTAATTTTGGAAAAACTATTTGTTTTCTCAGAAATTGCTTGTAAATTTTACTAATAATTATGAAGAGAATCAAATTTAAAAATGTAATTAAACACAAAATTAAAATACCTGAAATAGTATTTTCTTATAAAGCATACTCCAGTAATCTTTGTACAGTAAGGAGCTGCCTGAAGTACATACAGTCTTTGATTAATGTCCCAAACTCTTTCAAAATAAGCTTTGTAACACATTTTGCACAGAATTTTCTTTTTCATTAAAATTTTTTTGAAAAAATGAAAGTACAGCATTTCAGCAAGGGTGCTTTACTGTGTACTGACCTCTTTCTATTTTAGTTCACATTTATGTTATTGATCTTTCTTTTCATCCATATTGCAGTCAGCGGCTTTCTTCATATATGTTTCTTTCACATTAGGCTAAGCCTAAGCACTACTGACCTGAGATCAGATTCCCATTTTGTATTTTGATATGCTCTCCATCGGCTTAACAGGCATAGCTGATTCAGAATCAGTACTTTTGTGTTTTTTTTGCTATCTGACTGAGCTTCTCAACTGTCAGCCATTCAGAGGTAATCACCTGGCACAGTGGAGCACCGTGATGGTTCAATTATTATGCTCATCAGTCCAATCAGCACACCCACATCACCCAGAGCAGCACGACTCTGACTAAACAGAAATAACACAGCCACCAATCACAGGCCCTTCTTACACTGGCAAAGGCACTGGCGCAGTGCTCCTAGGTAATCAGAAAGCCGTTCGACAATTTTAACAATTCGCCTTTTGGTTCTCCTCTTTTAGCACATAATTCTGTGTTTGAGGTGTTAAAACTGGGTGCCAAGAAATAAATTTTTAAAAGCTATGGAGATGTATGGAAACATGATTCAAATACCATACCGCAAATTTGCCTTGAATTGTTTTAATTAAGCTAACAAATAACAGTGAGGTCACAAAGTGCTCTTGAGTGATATATTTATCTGATTAAGTGGTGTATTTAGAGGGAATTCAGGTTAAAAATGAAAGAAGTGAGTAAAATCCACAGGTATATTGATGTTAGCCATGCCTTTTCCAAAAATAACAGCACAGGCTCAGTTCATTCTTACTCTGTGAGGTAAAACCTTGCCAATTCGTCGCCCATTTACCAATGCTGAAGAATTTGGCTTGGAATTTGTATTGAATAAATATAGACACAGTATACCCACTCCTACACAAAAACACCACACACTCTATAGGATTAGACACACAAATACACACACATGCACATTTTTCGCTTTCAGCCAGCTGACTCATTCACTATCTGGATTTTTTTTTTTGATATCTCATTATTTTCCCTCTGGTGTATCCCGTTTGCATGTCTTTGTTCTCCTTGTAAAGGCCAATCGAATGCTGTCATTGTGTTTCTCCACTCTTTATTTCTATGTCTCATAACTGCCGTCACAGAATGAAGCAGATAGTCGAACTTGTACACATTGGCCTTGTTCTTTCTAATCTTTTCATCTCTCAATATGCAACGCACATTTTGTATCTCGCTCTTTCTTCTGTCTCCTTCCGTCAGACTTCTCCTTCCAAGTATTTAATGTGACAGACCACTATTATCTTTTTATCTGCCTTTCACTCTTTAAACGCCTGTTAAAGTGGTTGCAGCAAGCATGGTTTTGATGTCCAGCTTGGAAGGAGCAGCGGATACTGTAGAAGCCACAAAGAAAACAAACAGCAGTTGTAAAAGCTGTTTGTGATGGGTGACACGTGCCACACGGGCATAAAAGCTTAGCAGTAAACTTTTATTGTGTTTCCCTTTTATGCACTTGTGTTGATTCATCATTTCACCAACATGCAAAGCATTATAATGTGAAATGGATTTGCTGTCTGTAGCAGTAAGAACAAGGAGTGACATGATGTATGTGACGATGTGCTTTAGTTGGTGTTGCTGGTATGGATGACTTTCACTGATCGGATTACTGATGTCCAACTGTTGTTGTTTTTTTCCACAGACAGCAGATTTAAACTGCTGGGCAGCACTGTACTGTACGTCCCTCTGGAGGCTCTGCAGCACCGCCCAGAGGAGGCCGTCACGAACAAGAGTCTGGTGCAAAGGCTGGAGAGTAAGACGTGTGTGTGTGTATGGGTGTTTGTGTGTGTAAATGGGTGTGTGAGAGCTTGAATAATTTCTGATGGAGTGGACTGTGAGAAATGAACAGTGTGAAAAGTACATAAGACGCCGTATGCAGGAAATTACATCTACCGTGACAGTCCGTGGCTAGAGCCTGTGAGTGTGATTTACACAGTAACCACAGCTGAAGGGCAAAAATAAAGGCCTAATTCAATTCAACACTGCCATGCTGCTCTAAGACAGTTAAAGGAGTCTTTATTAAATTTGGCGGTCCTAGAGGGGTCCAGGGTTAAAGGGACATACTGGGGGCATTTGGAGGTGTTGGAGGAAAAAAGTATTTTAGAAGCTAACTTAGGAAATAAAGAAACCACAGGACATGGTATGAATGATACTCCACTCAGGGTTTTTTACAGAAGGCAGCAGAGCAGAGACTGTTTGTCCTCCAAATGCTTTAATTTAAAATGTCTCCACTGTCTTAAAGTCAACGTAAAATCAGTCGTTACCATTTGTTTAGTTGAATGTGTGTTAATGTATACCATTCAAGTTTGATCAAAAATACAGCAAAAGTATTCGGAAGTATTATTGTAATTTACAGCTTCAGTCCATAACTTTTTTGTGTTCAAAATTTATATAAGTACACCATGAATCTATTTTCCATACCGTATTTTTGGTTTGTCTTGAATCACTACGGTACACTTATAATAAGTGTTTATATTCAGACTATTTAGACTGATTCAGGTAGGTACCGCTGCGGAGTAGCCCAGTACCTGCGTGATTCACCATAGACATAAACAGAGAAAAGTAGCTGTTTCTTTTAAGAAACAACAAACAAGATCTTACTGACTATGAAACAAATAATATAGAATATTATTGAGAGATATTATGTGAGATGACTTTCCTTTTTGGCTGTTGTTATTTTGCCAGATAGGCTTTGATTTAGGCTATTGCTGTATGCAATGCTTCATTACAAAAGCTTTCTGACCCTGCAGAGACAGCAACAGAGCTACCACATTCAAGCCCAGAAACATAGTAAGGACATCGTTAAAATAATCCATGTGACATCAGTGCTTCAACCTTAATTTTATGAAGCTACGAGAATACTTTTTGTTTGCAAAGAAAATCAAAATAACATTTTCAATGACATGGGAGAGAAGAATTGTTGAATAAATTCATTATTTTAGTTTTTTTTTGTGCACAAATTATATTCCCATAGCTTTGTAAAATTATGTTTGAACTACTCATTACTATTTTAATAATGTCCTTAATACATTTTTGGGCCTTGAAAGTGGTTGTTCTATTAATGCCTATGGAGGGTCAGAAATCTCTCAGATTTTATCCAAAATATCTTAATTTGGTTTTACAGGTTTGGAATGACATAAGGGTGAGTAATTAATAACAGAATTTAAGTTTTTGGATGATCTATCCCTTTAACAGTAATTTAATGCTGGTCACGGCCAAAATGCCAAATAGCAGTAGATTTAAAAACAAGCATTACCAATGGGATGTGATGAGATGCTCTTGAGTGTGAACTTGACCTTCAACATCCATGTCCTCAAAAAGCCACCTCTAAAGTGAGATTCGATCCACAAAAGTATTCATCTCACTCCATTCAGGGATGAAATATACACTTTTGATCATTCTATAATTTTCAAATAGTTTGCATTTTTAATAATAAAATGCACGATGGTAGGAGAGTACTACAACCATATTAGTTGCTAAAAGCATTATAATTTGCCTACATACAGTATTTAATAAAATATTATGCAAGGGTGTGTAGAACTTTGTGAATGTTGGACATTTAAGTGAAACTTTGTGCTGAATTCTGTGGCCAGAGATTCAGTGCAAAACTTCTGGTTTGATCAAATAGAATGCAGCTGCTCACAAACCCTTTTCTCTCTTTCTGTCTACCAGTGGTGATGATCCACTGGACACGTCAAATAAAAGCAGTGCTGAGCGCTCAACCCATGAGTGACATAGGAGACACCTCAGGCCTCCTGGAGGAGATCTCTTTCTGGAAGAGCCGCTGTGCTGATCTGGGCAGGATTAGTAAGCAGCTGCAGAAACCTGGAGTCTGTCATATACAGGCGATTCTGCAGCTCTACACATCAACCTACATCCCACCCTTCTGTAAACTAGCCAAGCAGATCCAGGTACAGCTGAACATCTACATGTGTGTGTGTGTGTGTGTCCAGGGGTGTGTGAAAATATGTGAGGGGCTACATGGCAGGAATTGAGCCGAGGGGTAATGGGCTGAACAAGAACATTCTCTGGCTGTTGATGATTTATATGCGGCTTCTGAATGGCTTCTCCTCACCTCTCGGAAATGAGGCCGTCTCACATTCGGGCTTCGCTATTACGAGTTGGCCCGGCTTCTCATTTCAATGGGAGACGGAGCATGTCTGTCAGCTCTACTTTAGCGCTTAGTGTCGCACCCTCGTTGCCCCTTAACACTGGTTTTGGATCAGTTTATGGTTGTTCTTATAATGACTCAAGATTGAGGTTTAGACAGAGGAAGCTAGTCCTGCATCAGTGTGGAGGACACGTGTCTATTTTTCTGATTGTTATGCCTCCAGCTTCATACTGCGCAAAACTGCAAGGCTGCAGCAACTGCCGTCCTTCATTTCATACAATCTCCAAAGCCTCTAAAAAAAATCAATGTGACCAGAGTGAAATAATTAAACATCAGGCCTATTTGACCTTCAGGGGCACCCATGGCTGCTTGTAATAGTGATGTTGTGGAGTCAGCTGTGTGCCTGATCACTGCCCCGTTACAGCCACTGTTGTGTATGGCGGCAGTCAACAAAGAGTGTTGATCCAAGAACAAGTCCCACTGGGGTAAAACCTTTTAAGCTTATTCGGCTGTCACTGAAGTTGACCTTAACTGTGCCAAACTGATTGAAGATGAGTGAAATCAGGGCAATGTAAATGTGTTGTTCTCAATTATTTGACCTGGTTTAGGTAGTGCTAAATTTGGGAGGAGCATGCTCATCAAATCCTGTATGTTACAGTAAAAGGATGTTTATCTCATTTATTTTATAACAAAGCAGAAAAATCTATCTATCTATCTATCTATCTATCTATCTATCTGTTTGAATTAACATTGATATATTTTTTTCTCCAGGACAGTACTTTGCAGGCTCAGTCAAATGTCTCCTTCTTGTCCCTACTGAAAGAGCCATGTGAGGAGCTTGCTCAGCTTAAACCTCATGAGATTGCACCCAAACTCGCTCACATCCTTAACCTCATCCGTGTGATATGGGTCAACTCCAGCTACTACAACACCCGAGACAGGATCACTGCTCTATTGTGCAAGGTAACTAATTTTAATTCAGGAATGCTAATATTGCGTGTTTGCTCAGAGACACACAACTGTACATGAGTAACTGGCAATATTTTGTCAGACGTTACTCAATATTAACCTGTTGTTTATTATATTAAAAGTATTAAAAGCTCACAATTGCTCATGTGATAATACTAAAATGCTCTACTATGGATAAAAAGTAATCCTTTTTTAGTATTATTACATTGTATACATGTATATTGTAAAAATGCAAATTCCCTGTGCCGAATGATTGAGTAAAGCGATATTTTATATGATAGGTTACCTCTTTATGATATCATCAAGTGAATTGATTTTTAGTGCTCCAACAATGAAGATTGATCCACTACACCTTTTTTTGTTATGCACAACCTTTTGTCTCAGCTCACAGATCAATCACTTCATGCATAATTTTGTATGAATCAGCTAAGCTCTCACGCTCAGAGGTTTTCCCTCAATCCACTCACACAGACCTGTATAGTCATACTAGTACCTGCTTCCTAGAATCCCACATCCCCCCTCCTCTGCTTCCTGTACATCAAAGTTCGGATTGCTTTGGGCTCCGCCACATAGATAAGCCATCAGCCGTAGTGGTGTAGCACATGTAACACGTGTTCTTCAGATCAGAGGAGCAGGGCCTTGCGTCTCTACGCCACCCGCTCGCATCGCTTCACTTGCTTTTCATTTCCATCCCTGGCTCCTTGAGAGCATCAGGGAAACCGTTTAACCTTCTGTAATTACGCTCTGACCCTTCCTCTGCTGGAATCACATGGTACCACTGCCACTTTGTTTCCCTCTCTTTTTTGTCTGTTTCATTTTTCTTTTTTCCTCTCTTTCATTCTCTTCTTTGAAAACACATCAAGGCAAATCGGACTGCTACAAAAACATTTGGTCTAATTGTTTCCTGAGGGGTGAGATTGTGCACACATGCTGAAATGCCCGCATTCAATTAGCAATTGTTTTCCAGAAGGCCATTTTTATTCTCTGAGGTCACATTTGCACCTTTGACCTGCATGTGCTGAATGAGTTCAAGTCTAGACAGTCTTTTCCCTTTTGTTCAAACTTAAAGGTATAGTTCACCCAACAATGAATTCTGTCATCATTTTTTGACTTTCTCTTTTCTGTGGAGCACAAAAAATATACACTAGAAAATATCGATATCATGTTGAAGGGTTGCTCCCTCCCAAATGAAAATTTTACACCCAAGTGATTCCAAACACGTACAAGCTTCGTTTGTCTTCGTAACACAATTTAAGATATTTTGGATGACAACTGGGAGGCTTGTGACTGTCATATTGACTTCCAAGTAAAAACCACTGTCAAGGTGCAGAAAAGTATAAAAGACATTGTCAGAACAGTCCATCTGTCATCACTGGTTCAACCGCAATGTTATGAAGCGACGAGAATACTTTTTATATGGAAACAAAAGAAAAATAATGACTTTATACAACAAATTTGGCACCCTAGCGTCACAGTAGCACTATTTTGGAAAGTATTGCTGCATGCAAATAGCGCACTTTCTTCTGTGTCAACACAAGGATACATCTTCTAAGTGTATTTTCACTTTGATTTGAAAGAAAACAGTTCATCTATGTGTTGCAGCTGACACAGAACAGTATTGTTTCAAACCTCTTTGACTTTTTGTGTGTAGACAATTTTTTTTTTAAAATATTCTTTAGAAAATGTATTTGTATTCTACAAAAGAAAGACAGTTATATAGGTTTAGAAAAAGATGACGGTAAGTAAAAAAATAATAGAATTTTCATTATTGGGTAAATTACATTTTTAACACAAGCGCTGCTGGTCTTTGCAACGCCACCCCTCAACCAAAAAACAGATACAGTATATCTAGAGCCCTTCTTTTAGTCTGCCAGAAAAGTACTTATGTTCATCCACAACATTGTAATTCTTCACACGCACTTACACAGGCCAAATACCTGCGGTTCAGTCAAGTGAGCTCTCTGCACTTTGTTCTTACCTTGTCAAATACACAGACTATCTAATGTGAAAAGTTTTATTGTGTTAGGTCAGTGCTTGTGTTATGAAAATGGCTTAGGTTATGCTATAATGATTTTTGAAGCGAAAGAAAGTTCTCTTCTCCTGCAATGAAAAAGAGCCTTCATCAGTTTACATGCATTTTTTTTTTCTGTTGGAAAGTTACATTTCCGTTTGCCAGAGTGATTCCTACGACTAATATAGCCTCTCTCTGTGGAAATTTTTGTGTTTTTACTGTTATTCTATGAAATAATGTTACCATTTTTCTCATGGCAGTTCCACCATGCCATGAATGTGCTTTGAGCTTAAATCACCCGCTAAGGTCCATTAATGCTCAATGACTTGAATCTTGTACCTGGTTCACAGATTTGGCACACAGTCCTATAGGACTGACGGGGGATCAACTCCCTGACCAAATTTGAAATGAAACATTTTACAATAAATTGAGGAAACTGTTCTAAAATCAGGGTTTAATGGTGATTTCTATCAACACCCATAAACAAATACATCTAAATGGACTGTGAAGTCCACCCAGCGCTTTGTTGTCATTGGCTGCGTGCAGTAGCGTGTTAGCAATGCTGTGTTTAATGAAGGTGAAATTGGCCCCTGTATTTGCACTCTTTTTCAGCGGGTTTCTCCCCCTCTAAGATGTAAAATAACATTAGAAACCTGATTATTTCAGCAGGGAAGCATTTTATTGTGCTTGCAGTGAGGAAGGAGAGAAAGAGCGGAGGTAGAGAGAAAAGACATGGAGCAGAACTTGCTTTCTTGATTCAGTTTCCAGTCAGAGGTTTCCAGCTAATAATTTCCAATCAGAGGGCATTTGAGTCACGATGTGTGTGTGTTTCTGTGTGTGGATTTGTATGTGTGCACGACCACCTTCCCTTGTCTCTCCCTCAGGGCTTTAGCATTTCTTTTATTTGTTTTTGGTTTGTTTTTTCCCCCCGTCCTATTTCTCTGAGCTGGTAGAGCCTACATTGGATTTAATATCATTTTCCAATCAGCCAGCGCTAGGGGCCATGGGCTTTGGACTCCTGTGTGCTTTTTCCGTTTAATACCAAGAGAAAAAAACAGAGGTAAAGAAAGAGTTCAAATACATAAGGCCTTCAAAAGAATAATTTGTAATAATTGTGCAGGCATTCTGAGACTGATGTGCTCATTGTTATTTCATACATGGGATTCACGGCTCTATAAGCTGTCTGCTTCCCACCGTCTATTCCCTGATATGAAACACCATCTGCCGGGGTTTCTTAAAGCTCAGCGCCTGTCATCTATTCTTACCTCCTACGTCCACCTAACCCTACTCTCAGTTCCCCAAAGAAAGCAGGCGACTCATTTTTTTTTCCCCTGCGCCAAAGTTAAGACACGCTTCTCTGCTGATTTTCAAGAGCTGCTGTGACAGAAATGGAAGAAACGTTTCTGATTGAACAAGGCCTTAAAAAATCTCTTGAGATGCAGGCGTTGGGACATGTGTTGTCTTCATTTACAGAAGGTTCTTTTTTCTCTTCGTAAAGAGAGGAATAAAAAAAATAAATACATTATGAACTCATAAGCTGTTTAATTCTGTGGCTCTCTTAACCTTTTGCTTAAATGAGAATTTTGAGTCATTTACATATCAATTTAATTTCCTCTTGTTTTGTGCCTCCTTCATTAAAACAGGAATTTGCCTAGCACTGTAATCAGCGTGTAGTACACATTACTCTATCTTTCTTCCACATACAATTTTTCCTCTTTCTCACAGATATACACATGCATGTACTTTCTTTATTTCTTATTTCTTTCTTTCTCACACTCGCACACACGTTTGTTTCAGTGCTGTATGGGGTTCATCTGTCGGTTGAAGCCGAGAATGAATGGCAATCTGTCATTTAACATCCTCTGCTATATACATCATAAGCAATAATTACGCTTTCTTCTCCTCTCTTCCTCTCTTTCTTCTTTGTTAGCTTCTTTTCATTCTTTTTTTGCACGTTTCTTTACAACGATCTCTGTTTTTGTAAGGCGCATAGGTTTGAATGACACCAAGCACAAAAGCCAGGGTTTTAACAGAAGCAAATCCTGTCTGATTCATAGCAAAGTCTGTACTCAAGGTTAATCTACACCTGAATGCGGAGCACATTATGGCACACACCTGTCTGTGCTTGCTTTGGTACAGTCAGCACGGTTCTCTCATCAAACATTCATGTGTAAATCCTCAGTTCCGAGGTTGAACAGCCTGACATGTAGCAGATACAGACACAAAGACAGATTCATACTCGGATCATTGGGTGATTTATTTACATATCTATACCTTGTGTTGTTGTTTTTTTGCAGATTAGTAATGAGATCATCCGTCTGTGCTGTCGGGAGATTTCTCTGGACAGGATCTTCCAGGGTTACGTGATCTCCAGCAAGAAGATTCTGAATGACTGTATCCAGTGCTGCCTGTCCTGGAAAGAGCTCTACCTGCACACCTCCCAGCTCCACCACAAGTACTGTGTCCTTCAATCATTTCTGTCTCTCTCTCTGAGTTCTGCTCTGTTCCCTACAGCACAGGAGCACACCACTTAGAACTGCACTGTGATTGCACTGTATTACAGCAGCACCCATCCACTTTACACGCCATAACTCTGTTTGTTACTACGGTCAGCAGTGACATATGGAGTGCCGTATCATTTCAGATATAATTAAGCTTCTTCAGTGATTTATCTCTTCTTACACTCATCTGGGTACCTTACTGTTTCGTATCAGCACCACCACTGCTGTTAAAACTTCTACCAGAACCGCTGTTAGTATAAGTATTACTGCAACTACTAAACCTGGTATTATCACTGCAGCTGCCATTTTTGCTGCTGTCGCTCAGAGTTACTACTGTACCACTACTAATCTGAAAAGTACCACAACTGCTAATAATATTTTAAATATTTTTATTACTTTTTATACCTGATAGTTTGTTTTTCTACATTACTAGCACTAATAAATATGACCTTTACCATTCTTTTTTACCTTTAGCATTTCTACGGTTTCTATGGTTAGCTGTATTACTAATGCTACGTATTATGTATTTACAAAATATGATTTCCAAATTGAAAGCTAATTTAATGTTTTTAAAAGAAGTATTTTATGCTCACCAAGGCTGTATTTATTTGATCAAAAATACCGTAAAAAATGTGCAATTATAATTTAAAAGAACAGTTTTCCGTTTTAGTTTTTTATCAAATGGAGTTTATTAATGTGATGTCAAAGCTCATTTTTAGCACCTATTGTTACAGTATTTAATATCACATGATCCCTCAGAAATTATTTTAAAATAGGCTACTGATTTTGTGATTGAGAATCAATTCTTCTTTTTATTAATATGAATATTAGAAAGTGTTCAGTGATACTTAATAATTTTGTGGAAACCATGATATATACTTTTTTCTTGGATGAACAGAAAGTCAAAAGAACATCATTCATATATATCTATCTATATATATATATCTGTCTGTCCGAATGCTGTTTCATAGTCAGCTAAATGTTTGCTCTCTTCTAGTTGTCTTGTGTCTGAGGCAGCTGTACACAGATAGTATTCAGCGCCTGGCCTTCCTTTCTATACAACAGCTAATAGAGAGCATGCTTTAAGCCTATATTATTTATTGCCCGTCCTCCTCTCTGTCTTTCAGCTTTATGACCCTTCCTCTCCCTGTCATTTCCACCATCACTGGCTCTGCCTTACCCACCCAGTCATCTCAGCTTCTCCACACAATTCTTGTGCTCGCGCTCTCTCCCTTTTGCAATGGAAATGATACCACTGCTAAATGAGAGTGCCAAAGCTGTTCCGTGATTGCAGCCCTCCTGCTAAAAAGAACAGCATTTTACGGTGCGATGACAGAGTTTCTTCTTCAAAGTAATGGCAACTTACCACCAAATGACAGAGGCTGAACACTGCAGCATCCATTTGAAAGGAGCTCTCTCATCGTCATCTCCTGGAGTTTTTTATTACACTTAGGTTTAGGTTGGCGCTTCTTCTTTAGGTGTGGTGAAACTTTGCAATACTGTTTCATCATGTCCCAGCAGAATGCGGCATCTTCTTCGTAGCATTCCGCCGTAAACTATGGCGTAACTCATAGTGGCTGTGATTTTGAAAGATGTTAACAGTGTAGCAAATGCTGTATTGTTGAAGCTGAATGTAACAGATTCAGTGGGAGGGATACTCTGTAGAGAAGAAACATTTATTTCCTAAGCAAGTCTTCCCTGCAGGATACAGCCATTCAGTTGTGGCTTTTTAAAAACAGCAAGGGGCTCCAGAGGTATTTTGCGGAAAATAATGTGTGGTCAACCAAACACAACACAATGTTCTTAGTGGGTTACACCCTAAGGTCTCTCGCGTTCACCCAACCCTGCAGTTTTTTTGTATTTTATCATATTTTTAGTGTTGTAGGCCTGCTGGCGGTTTATGACTGTTGGCTTCATTTGTTGTGATGAAACCAAAGAGTTTGTTTTGACCCGCAGACAAAGACATCACCGATCCTTTAGTCAAGTAGCTGACCCCATCCTCCAGAATACAGCCAGTGTTCAGACAGCACAAATACCTACCAACTTTAAGGAACACCAGATGTACCAAAATGAATATTTTTGTTTACTCATTATTCCTACCAGCTTAAAGGAATACAAGTATGCATCTCAGTGCAGCTATTCTGTCACAATTTACCATTTAAAAGTTAAAACAGGCCAACCTTAATTCAGTCCCACTTTCCCTTATGGTTAATTATGGTTGCTTTGTTTGACTGTTTATGTACATAAAATTTGGTGACAATCAATCACATTTATTTAATTAAGTAGATTAAACTAAAAAAGCCATGCAAATTCTTGTCTATGTGAAAAGTTATTTTGAAGAATATTTTTGGACATGCAATTAAAGTCAGTGGGATCCAAAACAACTTTGGTCCCTATAGACCTTCACTGGACAAAAAAATAAAAAAACATAATGGAGTGCAAATGATGACTGAATATTTATTTTTTGCCTGAAATTCCTTTATCATCCTCTTGACGTTTCTTGATTCATAACACATAGCAACATAGTTGCAGATCTGATGTTTAATCAAATTTGTGGTTCTGTTTTATAGTCTATACTTTTTTTTCAGTAAAGATACTATGTTTACTGCATGCACTAGAGCATCAGAAATCCTATATATTTTAGAACTTGTGAATAGAATCGTTACAGAAGGGCATGCTAGTGTTGTTATTATGAGCCATTTGTTGTTGCAGTACCATTAATGGCCTGCCAGCTGCAGCAATAATAGCCTGCACTCCTGCGGCCTGGGCTGATGGCAGCACTTGAAGTGAATCGATTGCTGCACTAGTAAATTCAATACAGTGCTGCAACTAAAAACTTAAGGCACGGCAGGCCTCCGAGGTAGGATTAGATTGTCCCTGCTTTACGATGTATTGAGTGCGAGAGTGAATGCCCTGTGTAAAGCAGACAGTGTTATAAATGGCCAATGTTAAAGCTGGATCCAGATGCTTGAGGTTTGGTGTTAAGGACAGAAAGCCCTTTTACTATTTTCAGTTTGAGGAGGAAAACCATTATGCATACACTAGCAAATGTCTTCAGATATCATTTCAGCTCTGGGTCGAGGTCTTGAAGTCTCGTCATTGTATGTATTAGTAATAAGCAGCAAGCAAATGCCCTTTAGCATATTTTCCCATCACTGTGTTGTTCTTTGCATAGACAGGAGAAACAGAAAATTAGCAAGTATCATTGGCACTTTTGCAGCTCACATCACGTCAGATACTTTCAGAGAAATGATTGATCAAAGCCGGCCGTCAACTGTATCATTCCAGACAGCCATGAATCAAAGGTCACCTGTGTTTTTCCTCAGAGCTATTTTACTGGCATCATATGTATAATAGGGATCACTTAAGCTGGTTTGCTCAATCTCATGGTGCATGTGTATGTTTATAAATGTGTGTTGTGACATGATTAATGTGGTGTTAGCTGCAGCATGCCCTTTATCCTCTGTCCTCCTGGTGGCCCCTCTTTTTTTTTTTTTTTTTTTTTTGGGAGGGCTTTTTCACTCACTTTATCATTCCATCTCTCTTTTTTTTTGCCTTGAACACTCTCTTGTCCACCTCTTTTTTCACTTTCACTCTCATATGAAAGAAAAACACAAATGACATCTCTATAATCTCTCAAGTGATGTTCCTGGACAATAATGAGATTTAATGGAAAGCAAATGGAGTCTTTCCTCAAGAAGTAATGTTATGTTTTTCCAAATTTCAGTAGAGATCTCAACAGTGTTACAACTGTGCTCTCAGATTTGCCAAGATACTAAGATCTGTAATCAAACATCAAAGGCTATGTTTTGGATGCAATACTAGCTTTTTAAATAATAAGTCCCTCTCCATTTAATTTAATTTATTTATTTTGTATAAAAAAACGTTACTTGGATGTACATCACGATACAGAAAAAAATAGACAAAGTTAAGAACTGAATGAAGTAGTGATAAAATCAATAAAATCAAACTCTTTTTTTGCCTTTCCCTTTATCCTTTCATTGAAGTGCTCTTTCTCCCCTTTACTCTTTTTTTCCTTTAACTCCCTCTATGTAATTATTTTTTTGAAATCTTTATTTATTGAATTCCTAGTCAATCATGTCAGATTTTCCAGACAATACCTTTAAAGGTTGCTCAGTAAGGAGTAGGGCACATACCCCGTATGAATCGTAACCCTTGCAGTCAACCTGGTTATTCTTCTGTATGATGATTGAGCTTAAATCCTTTCAGACCTTCTGAAACAGATGACCTCATAAAATATCTGTCATGGTTGGAAACATTATCATGGGACCACTGCCACTAACTGTTCATGCTTTGAAAGATATGCAGATTATGGTTGTGTGTACGAGTTTAAATGCACAGAAGAGAACTGTTTTAACTGGTCAATGAGTTCTGATTTACTGCTTTGCCATTTTGTGATGTGTGTGTGTGTGTGTGTGTACAACACTGTTAACTTTAACTCTAGATGTTCATTATATATTTCATTTTACAGATTAAATTTTCAATTTCATCATACACTTTTGATTTTATAGCATTTCATAATGTAAAAATTGGCACTGACATCACAGCTATGATGAAATCTTGTATGACAGCTACCAGTGAGAGTGTTTTCATTCATGTTCGCTTTTAACCTAACAACTTAAAGATAAAATAGGCTAGGTGTTACTTTGAATTCATAGCCATAAAAAATTCAGACAGAAGTAGAAAAATATTGGACATCTGAAAATAACTCCAAAATCATTTTTTTCCATCGGTGTGAGAGAAAATCTTTTAAAATTAAATTTAAACTGCCCCTCATACAATTGTCGCCCATCTTCCTTCTGTGTTGTCTGGTTAGGACATTAATTGGAGGAGAATTTTAGTAAAAATGTACATTTAATTAATATGTAAATATATCTGTTTTTTGCATTTCGCTGATTTCACTCATTTATTTTCCATACTTAACTCACTCTCTCTCATACTGTTTAAATCAACATCTCTAACCTTGCTGGATGTTGTAATAGCATTTTGTTATGGTGCATAGTATGCAGTAACTCGTTCAAAGGGATGTGACCCTGGAGCAAGAGTGCGTGTAAGAGAATAAACATAAAGATAGCTTATCGTCTGTAATCTGTGTTACTGCCTATGTCTGACATTCACCTCTGTGTCCTCCTGTGTGTTTAGACAGTTCATTCATCACTTTGGGCCCAATGACGACCTTCTCTGAGACCTGCACCACTGGATCATGTCTCTCTCATAATCACTTACTCTTGTCTCTCTCTCTTTTACCCAAAACAACCGTGTTCATCTCTTTTTGTCCATTATCCTTCCTCCCAATCCCTCTTCTAGATGTACAAAAGTTGTCCTCCCCCGGCCCTCTTCCTTCCTTTCTTTTGCATGACAGCCGTTTACTGGAGCATTATTACTCCCGCTATAAAGCCCTCTTTAATTAGACACCAATTTGGACGGATTTACGCTTTTTCACATGCCAAAACATTCATATTGGCTGTTTATCCCCGTGGTTAAAGGGCATAGCTGTCAAACTGACCACAATTCATGGCGATATTAAGTGTTTAGCAGTGAACTAAGCAGCATGGCACAGCTCCGTTCCTTCTGAAATAACATGGGCTAACTGGTGATTAAGGATTTAAAAGACGAAGTGGAGATGCCCGAGCCGGGTGGTCCTGTAAATGATTCAGGAGAACTGATTGCTGGTGCGTGGCTCACCGTCATTTCAATATGTTTTTGAATCTCAGTCATTAAAGCTCGGGCCACATTTCAATTTAAGCTCTCATCCTCCGCTCTGGCGACTATGATCTCCGTGCAAGTCGAAAATCGTAATTTAGTTGTTGCACCAGGCGGCGGTTATTTTTCTCTTTAATAATAAATATTACAATTTTTTCTTTGCATAAATCAGAGTAGTATGAAAGATGAAAAGGGAATTTGTGTTTTACGCATGGAGACCTTCCTAGAACTTATCTGGTGGCATGTAGTTACCCCACTCATCCTGATATAGGGGCGCCGCACTTAAAAAGAAAACGCAAAATGCTGGAAAGCGGATCGTTCTAAATGATCAGTGTCCCTTTGTATCTTGACATCAGCCTTTAACTGTGAGGAAGCCAAGAATGAAAGAGAGAATCAGCCAGTTGATGGGTCTTGTTTCATATGAGGAACAGTCTGACAGAGTTCCTAGTTCCAAGATAGCAATCCCTCAGAACGAGGCCAAGGATTTGGTCTGTTCTTTTGACTAAATCACTCAATTTACATGTACTATCACGCCTATCTGGTAACAGAGTCATCCCGCTTAAGTCTTACTCTCTTTTTCTATATATCTCCCTTGCGCTCCCTCTCTTTTCCCCTAGCTGTGACCCTGGCTTCCTCTCTGCCCCACTAAAGGTGTTTGTCTGTGAGCGGCGGTGAGGATTACCTTTCCATCAGTAGAAGAATGAGGTGTGAAAAGCAATCTGAGGAACGCCAGGCCGGCTGATATGGAACTTTGGCGGATGCAATTATGCCTATGACAGATCATTTCTGACCTGATCCCTCGCTGCTCTGGATGGCAGCCAGCCACCGGCATTGTTTTGTTTTGCTCGTGCGGCGTGTGAAATGTGAAAACCTTTAGCTAGGGAGTAGTGACACAGCAGACTTCTCCATTTTTTTCTGCTTTCCCTGCTCTGTAAAAAACAAAAATGAGGATGAAGATGTATGAACTTCACACTTTCTATTTTTCTTGAACTCTTTATCTTTGTCTTTTTAGATACTCTTCCCAAGGGTGGTCGCTTGACCAGATTACCATATTTGCTCTGGTGGATTCCTTTGTGCGGAGATGCAAAGATCTAATAGAGGTGAGCAAACGCTACAAAATGATGCAAACAAACACACACACACACAATTTCCAAATGCATGCTGAATTTTTACAACCTACTTTCTCAAGCACACATCCAGAGAATATCCTCTTAGATTTCTCAATAATTCACATCTCTGTGTGTCTTTATTGCTTTCATTTCTCCTATTTCCCAGGACTCCTGTCCTTGCTGAGAGCTGTTTGTCACTTGTCATTTTTATATTTATTCATGCACATTTTTTGCTGTGTGCTCCTACTAGTTCCTCATACTATTGGCACTTTCTATGAATATGGCTTGAAACTCCTTTTCTCTTTCAAGAAATGGTTAGTAAGAGGAGATGCTTATCCTTCAGAAATGTCAAGCATAGGAGGTCAAACTGAATTTTATGAGCTATTTTTTTTCATTCTTTTTTTCTTGCAATAAATGCTTTCAAACTGTTGGACCTTTCGTAAAATAGAACACAGTATATTGAATATCTATTCTACAGTATTTTAATTTTCTCTAAAAAAATTATTTAAAAAATTTGCTTACATTTGTTTCTCTAACACATTCTCTTTCTTTTAGGTGTGTGAGTGTCAGCAGCAGTTTGCTCGCTGGGAAGAGGGTGAGCGAGTGCCGTTGCCATGCTTTGCAGGACGTCAGGGGGCAGAGGTCACTCAGAGACTGCTGTACATAGAGGCAACCTTTGACAACAGCCTGCAGGTCCTGCGCTCTGTTAAGGACATCCTGGATGTCAGAAATCCCTCTTGGCATGAGGACTACAGCAGGTGCAGTGTGTTTGTAAATTGATCAGGGCACAGAGAAACGTACTGTGAAATAGCTGGCTTTGATTGTTAAAGGAGCTACAGTCTGTCCATATGGCAAACACGATGTCTACACTGGAAGAGACTAGTGTTGCATTTGCTGGAATCTGCGCATCTCCTCTGAATGTTCACTAACCAGGGACCAGTCAGCTGTGAGCTTTCGGTTAGACTTCAGCAAGATTAAATCAAAAATGCATTCCAATAATAATGAAAGTAATATTAAATACATTACATACATTCAAACGTTTGAAAGAAGTAATTTATTCTCACCAAGCCTGCATTTATTTAATCAAAAATACTTATAATGTTATTTAAAAAAAATAAATAGCCTTTTTCCTTTTAAATATATTTTAAAATGTAATTTAAGTCCAAAAGAACAGCATTCATTTTAAAATATGTAAAAGTCTTTACTCTTGCTTTTGAACATTTTAATGCGTCTTTTCTGAATAAAAGTTTCTTAATTTCTTAAAGTCTAACCCCACAGTGTTTTAATGATTTTAAAAATATATTAAATGGATCTTTATATGGATAGGAAAAATAAACTTGAGTTGATATGGTATTTGTAAAATGAAGGTGCCAAATCAGGCTCTTGCACTGTAGACAGCTCCATTGACTATACTGGCAGCGATCTAGTTTTATTGTGTAGTGACACGCAAAATGCGTCAAATTGTGAGTCTGTCTTTCTGCCAGCCTGTCTATGGCAGTCAGTCTTTCTGGTTCTCATGTATATTTATAAATGTTTGTCATTCTCGACTGCTTATTGGCCTGCTGGCCTGTTGGGAATTTCCATACATCTCGTATTAGCATATCTTCATAAATATGCATATATTGACCCGCATATTCGGATCATATAGATATTTTTCATGAATATTCTGCCTAAATGTATGTGCAGCAGGGAGAAGATCACTTTGCCTTTCTGTCTGAGCCCAGCGTGCCCCTATTGTCATTCACAACTGTTTGTGACAGCAGACAGTTTGGCTGCTTATCTGAATACCATCATGACCGTCTGTGTGACGGATCCTGTGCTGCCCATCAGCCTCCAGAGACCATTATCCCCTCGTACCCCCCGCCCCAGGCACTGACGGACCTTGGGAAAGGGAGCAGTGCGTGAGCGAGCGTGTGCATCTGATGGCCATGATGGATTGGGGCCGAGGCGGGTCATAGGGTTAGGATGTTGTTGCCAAGACAAACAGCTGTGCTTGTGTCTGGGGCAGGTGTTTCATAGTGTCTCAGCATATTGAGAGCACCCAAATCAATAGCAGCCGAGAGTGTGTGTGTGCTGGACTCTGCCTTTGAATAGAGGGCACTGATTTGTGTTTGGAACGTGCTGTACAGCTCTGCCCACTTCTTTGTTGTTTTGTGCCTCTTGTTTATCTGTGTGTGTGTGTTTTTAGGTTCCGTGGTAAAGTGAAAGATCTGGAGGTGATGATGCAGAATTTGATCACTTCGACCTTCGAGACTGTGAGCTGTGTGGAGGAAGGAGTACAGCTGCTTGACGTGTTTCAGCACCTGTCTGGACGAGAGGTCTTTCTCACACACACTTAGCCTTCAATTCACACACACTTTATCACCTCCTTTAAAACCTTGCGCACTGTCAGACTGCTACTCTTCTTAGCAAATACAGTGAATACAAATGGCTTCGGCAGAACAGACCACACACAGACTTCTGATGTCACTTCCTTCTCACTCTCATTTACTCAGGAGGTCAGTAGCAGGACCTCACGCACACTGCTCTCTCACCAGTGTCACCTGTCTCTTTAGTTGTTGTCATTAAGATTTGTTTACCTCCTTACTCACCATCATCTCTCCTGGCTTCTGCCTCCCCTTCAGTCTTATTAATTTTTTTTCTCTCCTTCTTCCTTTCATTTTGTCATTTAGCTTTTCAATTTCAAATTTCGAAGAGCTGCATTGACTAGACTGTTTTACATGCATTATAGCTAAAGCATTACAATGAATAATAAAAAGTCAAAAACAAAAAGGTGCCAGTGAAGGTGAAGCAAACTAAAATTAAATACAAAATGTCATTTAATATTTAAAAATAATCGAATCAAATAAATAATTTATAGAATAACAAGGCATTGGCAAACATTAGAAAGACAACTAGTTAACATAATGATCTTAGCAGTAATTTGTTAGCTTGTGGTTTTTTGAGAGTGTTCATTCACATAAAGAGACAAGCCATAAGAGGCTGTGTATTACAGTAATTTTACCACAATTTACCACATGTTTCTCTTTTATATCTTTCTCAGGCTATCAAGCGCACCATTGACAGAAAGACGGTGGATGTGTACGCTTTGCTTAGTGCTGAGCTGAGTGATATCAATTTGGTGATGTGCAGGCTGTCATCTCTTACTCCTGCTCAGATGCCTCGACACGCAGGACAGGGGCACTGGACCCGAGCACTCCGATCACGGATAGAAAGACCCATGGAGGTGATATTAACATTATGGAAAAAAAATCTATGATGGCCTGTTCACATAGGGCGTGATAACGCCTCTTACTTTGATTGGAATGACGTCAAACTTGCTGAACTGAATTGTGGGTTCATTACATGGCGTATTGTGGGTCCATTACATCGCCAATGCAGGCATCAGCCAATCAGTTTTAGTAATTGTGGTATTTCAACTTTTTAAACTTATTTTGGTGTTTTAACTTATTTCACTCATCAATCTAAAATGACTCAATGACATAATTGACCCTTCAAGCTTTCGCACCTGGCACGTCTATTACAGTATGTATGCACCGGTGTCAGACATTCCCAAGGAGATAATTAGTAATTTTTGCCGAAGAGGTGAAATATCTGAGAGAGCAAGACAAAAAGGACTGCAGTATGCATTCGAGGGATATATCCAAAATAATTTAATCACAATTGAAGCTAAAGCCTATAGGATTGGATGTGACATGTGGCCAGGTATGGTTTCCCATACTAGGAATTTGTGCTCTGCATTTAACCCATCCAAGTGCACACA
>JAUMHE010000053.1:2301445-2344022 GCA_032359235.1 Enteromius mattozi | reverse complement strand
GGGGAGCAGTTGGGGGAACGGTGCCTTGCTCAAGGGTCTCACCTCAGTCGTGGTATTGAAGGTGGAGAGAGAGCTGGTTATTCACTCCCCCCACCCACAATCCCTGCCAAACCTGGGACTCGAACAAAATTGAGGAACAGCTTTGACATAGTCTTTTGGAATAGACACAAGACATTAGCCTGACGATAACGATAACATTCTCCCGCTTATATTTTAGCATGCCAGGCTAAAAAGTTGTGAATTTAGTTGTGAACGGGGGCCTCCCACACTGCTTGATCCACGCCCGGCATTTCTCCCATTGGTTTTTAGGTTTCGGAAAGGGAAAAAATTCCACCACCTTGTCCAAACTCTTAGGGTATCAGATTTGCACAATCCATACGCACAATGCTTCGGCATGTTTCCCTCGCTTGAAAGCTTGACAGACTTCCCGTGCCTAGCTAGGGTTGCTAAGCCACGTTTTGCCTGTGGCGGTTTTTGGGCGTGGCTTAGCGAAGGGTCAGTTGTCTTTGTATTTGACTTAAAATTAACCAAGCACTTAAAGGATTCACTGCAGAATTAAAATGTCTTCATAATTCCCTCACCCCCATGTCATCCAAGATGTTCAAGTCTTTCTTTCTTCAGACGAAAGGAGTAAAACATTCCATGATTTTTTTTCCATATAGTGGACTTCAATGGAGACCAATGAGTTAAAGGTCCACATTGCAATTTTACTGCAGCTTCAAGTGGCTCTACACGGTCCCAGCCGATGAATAAGGGTTTTACCCAGTGAAATGGTCATTTTCTAAAAATTAAAAAAGTATATGCTTTTTAACCACAAGTGCTTATCTTGCACTATGAGCGTCCATGACTTTATGCAATATGTAATCACATTGTAAAGATCACAATTTTTCCTAGTGGAAGGATCTTTTAGGTTTCAAAAGATTTAAACATCCAGGATACACACACAAACTGAAAAATTTTAAGCAATAAACTGATACAAAGACATAAATCCAGTCATTCAACATACAACTTTTAAACAGTCCTCCTTCTCCACACCTACTACCACCTACATCACGTGTGGTCCCTGTTGAAGTCCACTATATAGAGGAAATTCTGGAATGTTTTCCTCATAAACCTTTACCCTTTTCTTCATGATAGAAAGACATGAAGGTCTTGGACGACATGGGGATGAGGAAATGATCAGAAAATGTTAATTCTGGAGTGATTTTGTGAGATCAGTGTAATAAAATGGGCTTCCTCAAAGATACCAAATGAATGGAATTGCTGAATCGGAACAAATTCACCCCAGATTTCCCAGTTTCCCTTTCATAATAAAGATGTCAAACATACTAACATCAAACTGATGTTATGTTAGTATGTCATGTGAAAACGCCCACAGTCAAATCAAAGCATCAAAGCAGGTTCCTGAAAGATACTGAAGGAAACTGGATGTACGTCATGAAACAACATAATGACTAATCAGTCCAATCCCAGCATGCACTAGGCCGTACCCTTTTTTTCTCACCCTTTGTACAGTAGGTGAACTCTCTTGGGTTTTACGGACAAATGAATCAGATTCCAACCCAAAACCTCCATCAGGGTAAATTTGGAAGGTGTCACAAGATAGCTTGACTCTATTGATGAGCTTTTCTCTGTGTTAAGCTCAGAGCCCTGTGTCAAGAGGCCAGTGACGGGCCCCAGCAGAGGCCCTGGAGCCCAGCCAGGATCCAGCCACACAGGCCCTAATGCTATTAAAGCCAGCTGTGTGCCACATACTCGCTCTCTCGTTCTTTATGTCACTTTCCATTTCACTCACCCTTGCTCTCTATTTTTTTCTCATGATTTTTCTTTTGCTTCTCATCTTTCTCTCATTCTTTAGTTTGCTTACAAAGCACATCGCCATCTCCATTGTGTTTAAATTCATTTTCCGCTTTCTTTAAGAAGGCAATTAAGAGCAGACATAAGCTTTAATTGGACACAGATATGATTATGTTGCATTTCCCCACAATTGATCCCAAAAAGGCCCACAGAGAAACACAAGACAGACAGAAACCAGAGCTTAATGATGGTCTGATTAGACGTTATAGAATGTTTACATAGTTACTGCATAGCCTGAGACGTTCCTAACATGAGCGAAGTTTAGCCTTCATTTGTTTTTATGTTTATTCTTGGTTTGTTTAGCTTAGCTGTGCTCTGATGGTTGATTTGATTGTTTGTGACCTTGCATGTGTGAGTCGGTAAGATTTTAAGACGTTGTTTGTTTGTAAGTGATGGGATGTGTGCTCACTGCGTTCTCTCTGAGCTCTTCCCATCTGTTTGTATGTGTTTTTTGCACGTGTTGTCTAGGTTCTCCGGCGTGCTCATTTCCTGCCACACGTCAGCAGTTCAGAGGAAGTGCATGTGAATTATGCTAAGCTGTGTCAGACTCTGGATGAGAAGGTAAGGAGGATCTTCACAGATTGGAGTCAGAGTCTGAACCGAGAGTGTCTCAGCAGTCTCAACCAGCCACTCATGATCCGCTGTAAAGGGAAGACAGGCCCGCTGGACATCAACTTTAACAAGTACGTGATTACACAAACTTACATGCATACAGGCCCTCCAGTACCTCACTGCGGTCACTGTGATTGTCAGTATAATTAGATATGCCTACGTTACTGTCCAGGGATGTTTTTGTCCATGGATTTATGGCACAAGATTCGGTGCACTGCACATTATAAAAAATAGATTTGTTTTTGGAATTTTTCATTAGAAAAACATTACCTTTTTTAGCTTTAATGTTGAGGACAGTATGGGCAGTATCATAGAACATCCACTTCCTACTTTATCTGCTGAGGGAAGTAAATAATATTAAATAATAATATTAATCCAATTGATCGCAGTGGATTACACCCTGTGCTACACTGAGTATTCTGTTAGACGTTTTGAATGCTGTTAATTATTATGTCCTTAAGCAACCCATTCAAACCCTTTCAAATAATTAAATTATTTGTGGTTGAGCTGATCTTTAATCTTTTATGCTCTGTAGTCATAATACATGACCGTTACTGAAGATGTTTTAAACATGCTGAATATTCTAGTGTGAGCACAAATGCACAGGCTTTCAATGTGTAACTCTGTTTATGTGTTCAGGAACCTGTTGAAGATGTTTAATGAGATTCATTACTGGGACAGACTGCTCTTCGAGATCCCTCACTATGTCACAGATGTGTATCAGCGCAGAGAGGAACTCCACAACCTGAGAGAAAATGTCCTCCTAGTTGTTAGAGACTATAACAGGTTGGTATGGCTGACAGAGACTGACTTTTCAGACATCCCATACAGTACATGTTTATTCTTCATGAGACATTTTTTAAATAATAATATATTTTTTATTTAGTTGTTTTATTTTATTTAATTATTACTATTATTATTATCTATTTAGGTGTGATGTATTTAGTGTTTATTGCTTAAAATTAAATATTTGGGAAATTAGGCCTTTAAATATGTATTTGTAAACATTATGTAAAATAATTCAAACAGATCATAAAATTTAGTTTGATCTCCTGCAGTTGGTAATGAACATTCACGGTTCATGGTTTTAAAAGCCAAAAAAAGAAAAGAAAAGTTTTTCTGTCCCAATTTTATACTTTATGGAAAGTGCCACATCCTAGCTCTATGCCTTCCAGACATATACATTTTTCTTTTGTATATTCTGTTCTATTATAACTTATGTTTGTATTAAGTTTATAAAACCTTTTTTATAAATTGAGAACTAAACTAAGAAGTTACATGTAATATAAATTGTGAGCAAATGTTTCACAACTTGCACAACGGATGCATAATTACCAGTCACATACATATTTAAACGGTGGACTTGTCAGGTAACTTCACATCTTTAATATGCATTGATATAATTCTTCACCTCTTCGACCTACACACACTTACACTTCAGTGCAAACTGAGTATTTACATTCCATCTGCCGCAATATACACATTCAAGACTTTAGCACATCCAATCTGGAGAAAAGCACTTGAATTAAATGCACGCATACACACACACATACTTCCACTGAACAAAACAATTCACACTTATGTCCCTCATTCTGTAGTGAATAATAACCTCCTCCTCTCTCACATAAGCACACACACACACACTCTTCAGACTGGAGGACTCATTGTAACTCTCAGAGGGACAGAGTGAGTCATCTCTGTCAGTATTGTTACCACATTTAATGCATTCTACACATGCCAGCTGGAAACAAACACTTAAACCCAACACAAGCTAAACAGGCCACTTGCCCCAAATGGCAAAGCACATCCACTAAGACTTGTTAATCCATTTTTACCACCCTCTTGTTCTGTTATGCTTTTAAAATGGCCTTGCTTGTTTTTGAAAATGCTGTGAAAGAAACCTGTCAATGCCTGTAAGTCCTAAAATGAAAGTGGGGGAAAAAAACAACAGTGAACTTAACCTTATATGTTTGTGCTCACTCTCAATTAGAATCATTAAGGCTCTAAATGCAGATGAGCTGGGTCTCTTTTCTGAGAGAATTCGGTTCCTGGATAGGAAAATCCAGCCAGGCCTGTCAAAACTGCACTGGTCCACAAAAGGAACATCCAGCGTCTTTATCAATGACTGCAGAGTGCACGCTAACAAGGTCAGTAGTTTCTGACACACACACAAATACACACAACAGAAAACTGTGGCCAAACAGATGGTAGAGAGAAAAGCTTGTGTTCCTCAGGCAGAAGGAAATTTTCTGGATTTGCCCTAATCAGAGCAGTATGAATTTCAATGCTGGTCCAGTGCATTTCCACCAGAAAAACATAGTTGGTAGAGCACGGTCTGTCTGGTAAAGCTGATGGACAGCTAGCTAGGCATGAAGCCCGGTGTGGACAGAAGCCTGGTTTCTTCAGCAGAGAGTCCAAAAATCTAAGAGAATTATAGACATCTAGTTTCAAGGATTTCCAGAAATACTGCATTTGCTTGACTAATTCATAATGAACATTTCTGGTCATTTTAATTTAGTGCTATAACTAAACTATTGTTAAAAAAATCCATTAATACAATGGAATTGTTCTCTTTTAAAGCAGTGCACTTATTCACATGTTTAGTTTAACTATATTGTTTGCTACACATTGTTGCAGGCATGTTTCAAAATATAAAGTTGCCAAAACGTTTATTTACATAGAATATTGTTCTGAACAATGTGTTCTCTATCTCTGTTGCGCTCCATTTGATTGATATGCTTTATGAAGTTTAATGATGACACTTAATTGCTCACTTGCTGTTAAGATATACTGTTTTGCTTAATGGAAATCATTTTTGCCGTTTTTTTAAACGAGTGTCTGTGTGTTTCCCCTCCATGGAAATACGTTTTCACTACATTAAGTGAAATCAGTAAGACTCAAAGACCCAACCAATTAATAATGTGTATATTTTTTGTATTTATTATTATTTTCTTTATCAGTTATACATTTCATTTAATAGTTATTAATTTCATATTCTGGTATGCAAAGTCTTACCTTTGTCCCACAGGTTTTAGTCCAATTATTAGTGGCACGCAGAATTTTGTGAGTACCGCAGGGCTCTGGTGAGTGGGGTTAAGATGCGGTCTGAGATTTGAGCTCTGTAACAGACAGCAAATGCTGCACTAGAATTAGTGGTCAGAAATCTGGCAGGTGCTGTTTTTATTAAACAAGACCAGGCAAGCTTGCTGTTTAATAGCTTATAAAGGAGACATCTAAAGTGAATGACAGATGTTTACAACTTTTACATTGAGTGTAGACAAGAACGTTTAGAAATCAGTTATAGTTAGATTTAGGGGTTTAGATCTTTTCTCACATGTTAGCAGTTAGACCAGCAGGGACTGTGAGAAGAAGCGCTGGCTCTGACAAATAAATATAACAGTTGGCTGGCACTTTATTAGGAAGACATCCAAAAGAAAAAATGAAGAATGAAATCAACTATATAAATCCCACTTTATCCCATTTATACTACTATTCAAAGGTTGGGGTCTGTAAAGAAAGAAGACACTTACCCTCTTTCTAAGGAAACCGTAGAAACTGTGATACTTTTTTTATTTAGGATTCTTTGATGAATAGAACGTTTTCAAACGTTTTTTATTTTTTGGAAACAATGTAAGTCTTTACTGTCACTATTGATCGGTTTAATGCATCTCTGCAGAATAAGAGTATTCATTTCGTTTCTTTTCTCTCTTTTTGAATAGTTGTGTATTTTCTATAAAATCTAGAGCCGAATACATCTTCATGGCAGGTAAGAAATATTTATGGCTAGTAAACTTTCTCAAGTCACCCACTGTAGCAAAAAAGAAAAAAGTTAATTTTGTACCCTTGCTACAGTTATTCAGGAACAGAAGACTGCTCTTTTTTTGTTCCGATACAGCCGTGTCCTTTTTGCTGGCTGATATTGCTTTTGTAATGCAAGAATAAGGCAGCAGGCTTTACTGAGAATGGAAGTGCGACTCAGTGGAGAGCAATTGTGAAATCTGTTCACTTTCTCTGCTGGCTGTCCATCACTCCTACATTGTACAAGGCAATATGATATTAAAGCACTGGCAGTGCCCTTTAGCCATGTGGTAAAGACACGCACACACACACATACACAATGGCATGCGAGCAGAATGCCCCATCTACTTTAATAAAGGCCACACAGGCGTCTCTCAGTATAAACAGCCCCAGCGTTCACAATGAAAGACAGCCAGCCTCGTTCATGCTGCCACTGGGCCACTAACTTGCTGGAGAAAGATGGGGGGGGTTCACGTCAGAGTCAATGTCAGACATCCTTCGAGCCCAAAACAGAGCTGGCAACAGCTTCAGTGGTAATGGAGAAGTGTGGAGAACACGACACATTTGAGCTTACACACACCCACACACACTTAAAAATGCAAGTATACATTCTACACACTCCTGCACGTAGAGTAATCTTCCCCTTTGAGGCTTATTTCATGTGACATGTTTCATCCCATGAAAAAGTCATGAGACAAGCTGGATCCAGAGCTGGAAGGAAGAGTGAGATTATGCGGCATGTAAGATGCTTCTGAGAACCTCTGTGCAAACTCTCAGAAACGTCTCAGTATCGCTGCCCTCCACAGATTGAACAGAGAGCTGTTGGATGAGAAAGCTTGATGCTTTGTGGATAAGAACTGCCTCCTTTAATTTTAAGCACAGGGATAGGTTGAAATCAGATGCTCTATCCCTGTGGAAGATTGAGAGAGGGAGACATGAGCTGGAAAATCCTGCTGGAAAACCCCTGCTGCTCTGTTTGAATGTGTTTTCCATCCTTCTCCTACCACATTCCTCTCACACCCATTCTGTCTTTTCTTTTCTTTTCTTTTCTTTTGGTATGCATTGGTTTAGTTTTTGCTGTTTTTGTTTCTTTTGGTTTCTTTTTTTATTTAGATTTGTTTCATGCTCATATTTTCAACCACACTCCCTCACTTTTTTTCTTTTTCTTTTTCCGTTTTCTTTTTTCTTTTTTTTGCAATGCAATGCAATTAATTTTCCTCATTAATTTGGTCATTAGATGATGTCATGGAGGAGCACCTGTTCTTTTAATGGTTGCTTTGTGCTACAACACTTCTCAGAGCTTTTAGTCAAAACTAATTGTGTGTTAATTCTACAGGTAAAACATGTATTTCCATATGTTAATGCTAAAGTATTGTTTCACAATAGCTTTAGGTTTGGGAACGCCGAAAGACCAGCAAAGTGGAAGCTCACTTTGCTGTTAAACAATAGCACAACAATGTCAAGAACAGGTTATTTCAGGAAAGTTTGTCCGCAATATGCTTTAAAACATTTGTTAATTTAAACGATAAAGGAACATATTGTTTGACGTTGAGACAAGCTTGCTGCTGAATTGCTGTGTAGAGAAGCTTTGTGTACAAAACTGTTATAAAGAAAATGATCAGATCTTACAGTTTACTAAGCTGTGTGTTTTGGGATTAACATTTTCACTGTCTCTTTGTTTTTCTGCTTTCTCTGATTTTGATCTCTCATCTCTCCCACAGGTGCAGTTAATGGTGGATGAGTATAAAGCAGCTAACTTAGCCGCCTCTAAGCTCTGCGAGCAGATCAGTGAGCTGCTTTTGGTTCGTGTGGATGGCAAGATGGTCTATGGAGACCTGGAGTTTCAGGAGGATCAGCAGAGTCATCAGCATAGCCAGCTGCTCCGACTGCAGAATGCTCACCAGGACATCATCAAAATCATGGCCAGAGTCTACGGGACCTTCCACCTAGATGGCCCGGAGGTTGGACTGTCTGTTTGTTGTGTCTAAGGATCTTTACTTCTAAAGAAAGAAACTTTCTGAGATTGTGATTTAATGATTTACCTTGTTTAAGGAGTATTGTTGGTGTAAAATCAGTAAAATGCACAACCCAATGCAAACTGAGGTTGCCATGGTAAGGACTTTAAAGTCACCCATTGACTTCCATACTTGTATGTGTTTTCAGGTGCAACAGCATTGGGTGTCATACATGGAGAAAATGGACCGAATGGTTGAGGAGTCGTTTCGTGTGAATATAAAGCGCTCTCTGCAGGAGCTCTCCAAAGCCATCAATGGAGATGGCAAGACATCCCCGAACCCCTTATTCAGAGTAGAGGTGGTACTGACAAAACAGACTCCTCGATCTCCTGCTCAGGTACACAAAGACAGACTTTATTTGTCAAATCTAGTAATGCAGTGGCTATTGAAAACAGTGCTTACGTGACGAGGTGACCCTTACCTCACATTTAGACATCACAAACATAGCCTCTGTGATTTCAAGGCAATGAGTATAAATACAAAAACTGTGTCAGTGCGAATCATTGTGTTGGTCACAGAGAGCTGCTGGCCATGTGTTTTACATACAGCATAAAGACACTATCATACATCAAGCAGAGGGCATTCAGAACACCAGAACCTCTATAAATCACAGCTGTGGCAGCACTGCTGCGTTATTCAGCACTCTTCTCTACTGCTCAGCTCTACAGAGGTATATTTGGACGAAGGCCTATGGGTAATGTCCCATGATGCTTAGTCAGCTAAACACTGTGAGAAAGAAAAAAGCAGAAACGTTAGTGTGACTTAATTGAGTGTATTTTAGGGACAGTGGTTGCATTGGTCTGTGGAGACAGACTGCCTCAGGCAAAGCGCTCTAAGTGCCAGAGGGAAGGGAAATGCATTAATGCTAGCTCAGGACACACCATTAAAGGCCCTTTCACACTGAATGCAAAATGAATAAGCAAAACAAATCATTGATGAATGGTCTGTTCACACCAAGAGCGAAACGAATATCTGTCAAGCTGATCGACAACCGATTCACGTTGGTACAATAGTTGCTGCGACACACCTTTCCAGCTCTCACAGTGACAATTATTAACGGTCACAGAAGACACCGGACAAGCTAGCAAGATCGAGATTCTGTTATAGTTCAAAGCAAAAAAGCAAAAATTGATTCTGAGACTCATGATTCCATATTTGAAAATGTTCCTACATTAGCAAAGTCAGAGTGGTAACATTTACATACTTTGTAATGAAACTTCACATGAGAACAGTCAAAACATTTCGGGGCTATCAACATGAAAGCCATGCAGTCCTCATTAACATATAATTCGATCATTTGCAGTTTTGTTAATAATTTTGTGAATAATTCCTTTTCAATTCATTTACGTTTTATTTTTCCTTAAAGCTGTGTGCTAATGTGTTTACTAAGATAGAAAAAAATACACTAAAAGTCTATTTGAGAAGTTTATTTGGTAAAAATAGAGTCCAAACAGTAAATATTTACAATTTAAAATAATTGTAATATTTAAAAAAACAAAAATCTAATTCCTGTTATGAACCATTAATGCTTCTTTGAGTATATATTCTTTGAAAGTCCACAAAACAATATTTCTTTTCAACAAGAAATTAAATGCAAAATGTCTTTACTATTTTTTTTGATCGATTTACTTCAATACTTGCTGAATAAAAGTATTAACAAAATATACTGACCCCAAACTTTTGATTTTTTAAATCGGAAAATTAATATAATTGTTGTTATCATTTGGCAGCCCTACTTTTTATTTATGAATCTAATGAATGTGTCCTTGAAAAATTCCTCTGTTTGTTCCAAAAAAATTGTGTTTGTTTGTCCAGGTGGATTTCTCCCCTTCTCTCCAGAAATTGGCCCACATAGTGAACAGCATTAGCTCTCAGCTCATCAAGACAATGTCAGGCTTCAAACGTCTGCCAGACCTGTTGACCCGCCAGCACTCACAGCAAAAACCTATCTACAGCATCATCGGTATGCCCTCTCTCCATCTTCCCCCTACATTTGACACGTATGCCGTCTTTTTATTCCTGTTTCCTTCATGTCATTCTAAACCCATATAACTTGCTTCTGTGGGACACAAAAGGAGAAATTATGATGAATTGCATTGATCCACTCTCTTTATACAAAATCCTTCTTTTGTATTCCACTAAAGCAAGGAAGTGAATGACACATGGATGACTAATTGCTAATGAGAATTTTTATTTTTGGGTGAAAAAAAGAAAATAAAATCCATTCACATCATCATTTGTGTATTGCTTAAAATAATCAGTGGTTGTTTGGCATCAATAATGCTTTCCTCTTTTTCTGTTTCAGAGCAAGATGAAGAGATCTGTAAGATCCAGGCAGCCATAGCTGCAGGAATGGTGACTAACGCATCTTACCTGCAGACCTACCTGAAGACCTGGGACAAACACAGAGAGATCTGGGAAATCGAAAAAGACGGCTTTATACAGCGCTACCAGCGGCTCAACCCTACAGTAACCTCCTTTGATGCTGACATAGCCAGGTCTGTAACTTTCCTTCATTCTCTTTTAATAGAAAAAATCATTTTTAAGGTTGTAAAAAAAATGGTTGTGTCTAAATGGTCTAAAAAATATGCACTAATAAGATTTGTAAGCTTATTAATTATGTGCAGTGCTACTAGTAAAATAAAAGTTTCTTTAGTGAACAAATCCACTAAAGGATTCACCATGTTTCTCTCACCATCATACATGCATCTCTTTTGATTTAAAATGCATGAGTCGTGATAGTACACTAGAGAGGTGTGTTTGAGGTCACGTGAGAAACTATGTGATGGCCTTTCAGACTATTGACGTGTCTGCAGCACAGAGGTGCCAGTCCTGAGGGCAGGGTCAACATCTGTTCCCTATAGATCTGATCTGCACTTGCCAAATAGTTATCATGTCAACAATGGATGCTTGAGTGTGTGTGTGGATCAAAAAGTGAGTGTGTGCAGTGAGACAGATACTTGTGTGATTGCGCATTAATGACCTTGTGCATGCTGGAAGGACACTTGTGCTCCACAATTTTTTTTCACATCAATATGTTTAATGTAACTTCACACTCTCTCACAAAATCAAATGATGCTGAACAGTTTTTTTCCTTGAAAAACTAATTTCACTTACAGTAGGTATGTTGTACTGAGAGAACAAATTAAATTGTTATTAATAGGGCAACCATTATGAGTGAGCAAAAAAAACCCATAATCAAATTACATTATCTTACAGATCAATTTAAACAAAGTAATTTAGTGTCCATTAATAATAATTAAAATCATTGTCTTTTAAAATGTACCAGCAATAGCAGTAATGAGAATACATAGTGCAGAGAGAATGAAGTACAGATACAATTACAACATTCTTAGGAAGAAATTTTTATTTTTTCAGAAGGAGCCCATCTCTTGTGTTAAAATGTACATAAAATAAGTTTTCATTGTGCTATGCTTTAGTTTCTTGAGAATCGTCTACTTCATTTATGCTCTGTCTCTCTCTCTTTGTGCAGATACACAGAGGTGGCGAATAACGTCCAGAAGGAGGAGACAGTGTTAAGTCTGCAGTTTGTGTTGCTGGACTGTTCTCCACTCAAATTCTCTCTGTTGCAACATTGTAACGAGTGGCAGAGCAAGTTCACACAGCTGCTCAGCCTTATGGCCAGTGCCAAACTAAAGGAATTGCACAGCTTCCTGCAGAAAAACGCTCTCAGGTGTGTGTGTGAGAGAGCTCTGTTCCAAAATTGTGCTTCGCTGTCTGCTCTCTATATAAGCAGCTGGGATTCTAACTGAAATGAAACCTCATAAGTGACCGATTTGAAACGCTCTTCATGGGCAGCGACCCTTTTAATGGTCACTCATGCATGCCACAGCAATTAACACCCCTCACGTGAAGAGCATAAGAGACTCGACAAATCTCTCTGTTGATTCCAATAGAGTCTGGCAGTAGCTTGTTGCTAAGCTAATGGTCTGACACTCTAATAAATAGTTCCATCGACTAGCAAGAGAATATTGTGGAGATTGAGGCATGGGCTCTATCGACTTGAGTCAGTGTTATTTTGGTATTAAGATACTGTTATAGTTTTTAATTAATATTTTGAATTTGAATTTTTATTGTAGTTCAAAACAGCCCTGCCACAACATTTCACCGTGCTAAAAATCACTCAGAATTCCTCATCAGCTCCATAGCAACATACAGTATACTAAAAGAGTTACATTGGTAGGCAGCTCTGTAAGTTTTGAAACAGAGCACCTATATGTGACTTGTTCTGAGCTATTGTGTGTAATTCAATTCATTCAGTAGGCATTAAATATTTACTAAGCACATAGAGTCATTGGCTGTGTGTGTGTTTTCAGGGTGTCTCAGCCTCCTCAGACTCTGCCGGAGTTGGGAGAGAGTCTAAAACTTCTGGAAACTCTGCAGGCAGATTTAAGTAAGATAGAAAGTCAGATTCCGCCCATCCACGAGCAGTTTGCCATCCTTGAGAAATACGAGGTTGCCGTCGACCCTGCTGTGAGTGTCGCGCCACACACACACACATACACTCCCTCAGGTGTTCCAGTCAAATCGTCTTCTAAATACACTTTCATCTCTTTCCTCCATTCCATATTTGACTGTGCTTTTATTTGACTCAGCGCTCTTAGATTTTCTTTCTCCCTCGCTCTTTCTTTCCATCTCTGTAGGTGTTGGAGCTGCTGGAGTCTCTGAATTCAGAGTGGGTGTGGTTCCAGGAGGTTGTGATTGACAGTGACATCATGTTGAAGAAACACAAAGACATGATGAAGAGTGGGCTGATCCTCTCCTCTGAGGAGTTTAAGAAGAAGACACAGTCTGCCCTGCAGAGCTTCAATAGCAATGGTGAATGCACACATACACATCAACGTGGGAGATTTGAATGTTGCAGAATGGGAAAACGCACACACACACAAACACGCGGTCAGTAGGATGACTGCCAGTGCTGTCTCAGACCCTACTGTGAGCTTCACATCCCAGCATGCCTCTTTTTCTGTAGGTCAGTTCGCTACATGGGCGTCACCGCAGGCCTTTGCTTTCTGGGACCGTGGGTGTTCTGCGTGGTGGGGAGTGCTGGGTAGAGCCATCAACCTCCCACATGCCCCACGGCACATCACAACCAATTAGCCTTGAGATAATGTTTCAGAACGCCATGGAGCCTCACCTACAGCAGAAGTGACCGTCACGCTGACATCCTGCCCTTGACTGCACTCTCAGTCGGTCTGCCGCCCTGTTTCTTTCTTTCTCTCTCTCTCTCATTGTCCCGTAATGCTGCTTCACCTCCTGCTGGTGTCTTTGCGCTGTTTATTCTCTGCTCTATTAAAACCAGGATTGAAAAATTCTTTTTTCTGTCTCACGCTGCCATCTCTCTTCACGAACAAAGTCACATTGTGCCGAATCGTATCAAAGAGGACAGAGTTTTTCGTCCTACTTTTCCTTCCCCATTCTTTCATTCTTCCCTTTTTCTTGCACTTCTTTGCTCGCTCGCTCCCCATCTCGTTTCCATTGTGTTTGTGTTACCTTGTGATCGTTGATAGCTCTGTGAAGTCTGTTGTTTTTTAGCTTGATCTCCTGCCATTCCTTCCCGGTGTCTTTTTCTCCTATGTACTTCTCCTCCCAGTATGAGTCCAAAAGCCTTTCCGTCTTCAGACAAAGTTAGAGTTTTGGCACAGCTGATTAACGCGAAAGCTTTGCGCTAAATCAACACGTGGCAAACACGCTCAACGCTCACCGTCATTATTTCCCACAACCCCAGAATTTCCGAACGTGGGCGACAGCTGCAACTTGTTGAGAACGGCGGGATTGTTTGGATTGTTCCTGCAAACAATGGTGGGCTCCTTCAGGTTAATGAGGCCAGGAAGCAGCTTTGTGCAGAGAGAAATTTGTATTCAAGAGAGAGAGACGGTTTCAATAATATCACACTCATTCAGTCCAAACACATACTACTGGCCCCTGCCAAGGTGCCCCTTCAAAATCTCATCTCCTGCTCTCCATGGACCCAGCGTGACTTTCCTTCTCAGATCTGGCGCGGAGGAAAAATACGACATTGCATTTCTCAGCGCAGAGCCAATTAAACATGTATGATTGGTTGAAGTCTCCAAGGCAGATTTATCAAAAATTTTGCACATTTTAACATTTGCTAATTAGATTTTCTTTACGTTTTACTCAGGCACAACGGAGAGAGAGAATGGGCGTCATCAAACCTCTCAACACCCGTGCTCCTGAATGCGTTCTGCTCCAGCGACGCACTTCAGCATGTGCTAAATGCTTCAGTAAATCAGACTTTACACAAATATTGACTGGAGATCCCTGATGGATCTTCACATGGTGCCTAATGGCTCGCCTTAATGCTGAATTGTGTAAATGTGTGTTTTTTGGTAATTGCCGGAGATGCAAGTGTGCGATTTAGCCAGTGTGTTTGATGGAATCCATTATAAACGCTGACAGACATAAACAATTGCGCCTATAAACATATCACAGAGGCTTCTGGTGCAGATAATGGGCCCTGCTGGTGTCTGCGCGAGTACGTTTCCATGTGTTACTGTAAACGTTGTGTGTTACCGTCCTGAGATGAATGAGGCGCTTTTCAAAAGATCAAATATCTCGTAAATCAAAGCTGTCGCAAGTGCGCGTGGATCGTGGGAGTCCGGGCTTGTGAGCGGAGCTGGGTCTGAGCCAGAACTCACACTCTGCTCAGGAAAGAGACCTACTGACCTGCTGAGCTCCCAACTGTGAAACCACATTAATAGCACATTGTGAGGAACATGCTCACTTCGCTAACTTTCTAGCCAATAAGAATCCATTGAGCTTTTTTTAGAGGGACAAGCTGCTCTCTGGGGAAATGACAGCTGAATGTGCAGTTTTTTAATTATTAACCATATGCATCTGTGTGCTTGTGTGTGTGGTCTTATCTTTGTCCTCATGTACTGTATATGGTCTTATTTGTGTGTTGATGTATGTGCAGGTCCGTTTGGCAGCAGTGTAGCCCCAGATTCTGCACTGCAGCAGGTGTCAGAGCTGCGTGCCCAGTTGGAGGCTCTTAAAGAAGAGCAGCAGAACATACGCTACGGTCTCAACATCTTTAATATTGAACAACCGGCCTCTAAAGACATCCTCACTCTTGAGAAGGTGCCTATTCACTGCTGTTACTGTAATAAAAATCTTTCTGCATACAATACATCATAGACACAAAACACAAAGCACCACAACAGAGCGCAGACAGGCTGAGGGCGATTCATTGGTCCTTTGTGACAGCAAATTGAACAATATTGATACTGTTGGTGAAGGTCACTTCTGGTTCAGTATGCTCTGATGTTTAGATTGTGTTTGTGTGTTTGTAGGACATGAATTACCTGCAGCAGTTATGGGAGATCGCCCAGCAGTGGGAGGCTCTGTGGGATGAGTGGAAGTGGGGTCACTTGGCCTCTCTGCAGACCGAGGCCATGGATAACACTGCCCAGACCATGTTCAAGAGACTCCACACACTCAGCAGAGAGTTCAAGGCAAGCCAGCACAACATACCCTACACCTCTGGTGTTAACTCAACTTTAGTCAGTTGAGTCAGTTGACATTTTTGGTAGTTTCCAATAAACAATGTATAGAATAGTAAAGAATTTATTGTTTAATTTATTTAGTGTTAAACTGCAGTATTTACAAATGCATAGAAAATGTGTCAAAATAACACTAAATTATAAAATATATAAATATATAAATGTAAAAATATAAAAATATGTAAATATATATTATAAAATATATAAAAAATATTCAAAAAGTTTAAAAGTTTTGGCTCAGTAGAAATGGAGATTTTCATAAAAAATATCCAGCGTTCTGTCATTCTGACAGTTTTGCAACACTGATAATAATAATATAAAAAAGGATTTTTGAAGGATCAATGGGTAATGACAGCTTTCAACACACAAAGAAATTACATTTTAAAATGTATTAAAATAGAAAAGTGTATTTTAAAATATAATACTATTTCAAAATATTACTTATTTTACTGTGGTCGTGATCAAATAAATACAGCCTTGTTGAGCATAGCAGATTTATTTACTTACAAAAGGTTACTTACGTCAAACATGGTAGTGTATATTGTAATGTTTCTTTTTATATAAAATATATATTTTTACACTTTCTAATTTGCTACCGTACCTGGAAGTGATGCATGTGTTGCATCTTCATATTTTATGTTTTCAGCACAGACTCTTTTGTTTCTTTCCAGGTTTGGTAATATGTGTAATATACAAAAATAATACAGATAATATTTATTAATATGCACTTTTAATTTTTACATTTAATTAAGCACCACAATTAACAGGTTGAAGACCTTCACATAAAAAAGCTAGCAGCCATCAGGACCCACTTAACTGCTATCAGCGGCGTCAGTGATGTCTCAGTCTCTCACTCATCTTCTACTGTACTCACACACATACTGATGCTACTGCATTAGGGTCCAGCAGAGACTCTCATTTCTTCCTTTCTCTTTGTAACTGTGATAAAAGCCCTTTTGTGTAGCTAATTACCCTTTAAAGCTAATTTAGCTTCTCTTCTCACCAGCTTCTCATTATCCTGACATTTAGCTTTAAGCAGATTAGAAACACCTGCTTGATTCAGACCCTTTGGGTGCTTTTCCACTGACAGGAGATCAGTCCATCACAACACAGCACTCAGCATTTTACACCGCAGCTTGCATTGGGATCCTGACTATTGCAAATGTGTGTGTGTTCTTTCAGGACAAGCACTGGGAGGTTGTGGACTTCTCTAAGAGCAGGATCGTCCAGTTTAAGAAAATCATCCCACTGATCACAGACCTCAGAAATCCAGCCATGAGAGAGAGGTGGGGGTCTCTCTCTCTCACACACACACACACAAATCAGTATCCTCAGCATAATGAAGTGTCATTCTCACACTAATCCTCCTTATCAAGAGTGGTTCCTGACAAAATGACATGTTGTCTCTTCAGCGGACAATCTCTCTTTGTAACTTCTCTCTGTTTGGGATATTGCCCTCTGTAGCTTGTGACCTGAGGTGTGCTGTAAAGTCTGGCTGATAATCATCAGCGGCAGACGTTCGGCGCAGATTGCTGTTCTAGGATCAGCTGTAATCCCACACCTTGACAGCCAGCCCTCAGTTACAGCTCGTCACCTCTCTCTTTTCTATCATGCAGAGCGTTTGCACTCCGGCGCCATCCCTGCCGAGGGAAACGCAACGCTCTCCGTTCTTCGTTTTTCTTCTGCCCTGTCATTCCCTCCCTAAGCCATCTGATTGGATCTGGCATTCCCAAAACAACAGCCCATCGGCCCCAATCAGGCGTGCTACAACAGCCCTGGTGGAGACGGCAGAGACAGGCCTCACGTTCCCCTGATGACAGCCGGCTAATCACACTGATGTAACCCTCTGAAAGATCCCTGTTAGCGTCTCCCGCTGGCCGGCGCAGCACATCGGGGAAGCAGATGAAAATAAACAGAGCTCCAGCCTCAGAAGTCCATGACCAACAGAACAGGAGACAAGAGGAGCGAAAGAAAAACAGGCACTCGTAGGAGAGATCGTGTCCCAGAATGCTCGGGCCTGATCTCAGAGGGGCCAGTCATTGGCAGGATGTTTTTTTTAAATAGCGGTGTTGTGTTTTGTTGTGGATCAGATGTACTGACGGTCTCTCTGGATTTCTTTGAGAGAAGACAACAAGCTGTGCGTCATGGCTGTGGGATCTCTCAAGGGAGAATTCAATCCTTGCGCTGTCGTCGCCCGTCACACCTGTTTATTATGACAAAATCTGACCGTCTACATGACCAGACTTTTGTGACAAAACAGTGGACTGTTTTTCTTCAGCTCTTGAAATACTCCAAATAACACACATTCTCTGTAATTTTAGCTTAGGAATTTTGTTTCATACCTTCAATTAATGAGTTACTAACATAATTTCTCCTAATGGCCTATACAAGAGCTCTGTTTCAAAACCTATTGGGCTGTAAGTGCGACATATTGACCTACAGTGTATAAGCATTGGATGAGGTCATTTATTTTTAATTGCAACTTTTTTATGTAAGTATTATATATATATATATATATATATGTATTAGAATTTTTCTATGTATTCTTTTAAATACTTTTATCTATTGCCTAATCCTCGATCATGTATTTATCTGTTATTACATTTCAGTGCAATGTATTCTGGGATTGCCTTTTCTACATGTAAGTTTAGAATTTGGTCAAATTTTAGGAGGCAGCATAATTAAGTTGCCTTCCTTTTGGAAAAGCCTTCATCTCAGAATCTGCATCTATGTTGTCTTAAAATGCTGGCCCGTAAGCAGCTCATTAGTTTTTGGAATAGATCAAATGGCTTTGATAAAAGGTTTTTCCACCCTATTTGAGCTCAGATTCATATGTCAATGTCAAAGCGTCTTGGTCAGTCAGATTTTATCTTCAAAACGTGGTTTGGATCTGTTTTTTTAGGCATTGGGATCAAATAAGGCAAGAAGTGCAGCAAACATTTGACCCGACCAGTGCAGACTTTACTCTGGAGAAGATTGTGGCTCTGGGTCTAGACCTCCATGCAGAGCGGATCAGTGACATATCAGGAGCGGCTAGTAAAGAGCTCTCAATAGAACAGGTATGATATGCCTCTTCACTCTTTAACTCTTTGAGTTAAATTATTTCCTTTTGTCACTCCAGACTTGAAAAGATTCTTCAGTGAAAGATTCTACAGAGAAGAGTTTATGAGAAAAGTTCTTTTCTGAAACGAAAGTGCAATTTTCTCATTGGTTTTGCCACTGTATAGTTTATTCGAAATGAACAAGGTCCTTTTCATTAGTTGTTAGGTTCTTCAGATCAGCGTATTGGATTTAGTATTTTTTTAAAGCAAAAGATAAATCAAATTGTCCCTGATCCTTCAATGGAGTATTTAAAAAATGCACTAAAACTTTCACTTAAAACATTGTGGAAACCTGAAAGCCAAATTATGACAAAAGTGGACCTCATTTAACAGTTAGAAAGCATGTTTCAGATAGTATGAGGTTGTAAAACCCTATTTAATTATACTGTAAGTGGAACCTTATTTTTAAAAGTCTCTTCTTTATTCACTTTTGTTTCTATTTTTTTTGTCTCTGTGTAGGACTGTAAGTTCATCAGGGTTCAATTCTCTCTGCTCCTCTCGCAGTGCATAAGCTCCTCAGAGGTTCGGTATGTTAAAGAGAAAAGGAAAGTCACTGTCAGGAGGATTATGGTCAGAGGTCAGGTTTAGAAGGTCAAAGATGATATCCTCAGGGTGATATCCGGTAGTCAGACCGAACCCAGCAGAGAGTCTGGCAGCAGTGCAGATGTGGTTTTCATTAGTCGAACAGTTTGAATGTAAAGTCAATGGTGTTCATGAGTACAAAGCTATCAAGGCTGCTCTAGGGTTATACAACAGTTAGATTTTTAATTACTTTAAAACTTAGGCCTGTTTCACACATTGCATTTGTGGCACTACAGGCACATTTTTTTGGATCCCATTTGGTGCCCACATTACAGCATTTCAGCACATGAGCAGCAATAAAAGTAGCACTTTAGTGCTAAGCTTTGTTTTGCTGCATGTCATTACTGGTTTCAGTAAAAATAGAAAAATGTAAATAAAATAATCACGTTGTGAAATAAGTCATCAGTATAATAAATATATCTATAATTTAATCATTTCAATTTTTAATGAGAAAGCATAAATTAAATTTAAAGTTTGTATTAGAAAGAGATGCAATTCAAAATCTGTTCATGACATTTGTCACTTTTACAAAATTTACAGCTTTTATTCAGGATTCAGGTGGAAAAACAGTTTAAAGTTCTTTGTGATGAAAACAAATCAATTTAAATTATCTTCCAGTTGTCATATTTTATACATTTTCCGCAAAATTATTAAGCATGCACATGTATAAATTACATTCTAAAATATATTACTATGTGAAACGTAATTTAAATTGCAATAATATTTTACAAATATTTAACACATATATACACAATATTTTTATCTTTTACAAATTTTTATCAAATAAATGCAGCATTGATGAACAAAAGAATTTAAAAAAGCATGTCAGCTTCTGAACTGTAGTGTATTCATTTTATTCTCTGATGCAGAAACAGGCTTTTATAAAACTAATCAGAAAAAAATACTGTAAACATTTGATTAAAACTAAATTTTTTGTAATAGTAAAGTAAAGACTGACTGAATCCAGACGCTTTAAGCAGTTTAGAGCTATGCTTTGGCTTCTGTGTAACCCTTTTGGATATAAATATCATTCCACCTCCTCAAGTAAATTAAATTTCATGGCTATCAAGTTTGTAATAATTCTCAATGGCGCACTTCCGATATCCATTATATTATTTGTATTAATTTATGGCTGTTATTGGAAGAAATATGCAATGTAGTAAACCAGCAGTCACTTTATTTTCTGCATAGAGCTGTTTTTGCAGCAAAAATACCTTTAGTGTAAAACCACAAGCTACGTGTTGCAGACACAGGATGTGTGAAACAGGCCTACGAGCCGACTGGTTTCCAGTCCTATTTTAGACTTGAAAAGAAAAATTTCCTGGACGGTGTTCAGTAATAGTACAGTACAGTATGAGTGCAGTGCTGCTGGAGGCGTAAGTTCCCAGGCTGCAGTCGCAGGTCATGTGTGGCAGCCACAGGGGAAATGAGCCTTGCGCTTAATTTCCTTCAGCGCAGCCTTTACTGCCCCTGCAGAGGAGAGCTGCCCTGTCCAGCTGTCAGACTGTGGGAGGCTGTACTCCTCCCCTCTCCCCTCTCTCCTACTTTCTTCCTCTCTTTCTTCTCCCTTTCGGCCCAGGGAGATTCCCAGACGTTCTGCTCTGCGCTCGCAGAGGTTACAACAACACAGCTTTGGTTCGAGAGCGGCAATGGGAGAGCAAACCCTCATAACCCCCAAAGCACAGAGCGGTTCACCTAGAAGTCACTCGCAGAGAGAGAAGAAGAGAAAGACAGATAGAGTGTAAATGAGAAGCATCGTTGGCATGGTGCACAACCCCACCATGGTGTTTCTGGAAAGACCCCGTCTCTGACGTAGCTTTGCAAGGACCGCGGTTAATGGTATTTCCCTGCTACTAGTCACCTAATGTTCTCAGGTGGCTACCTTTTTAGCTCTAAAGATGTGGTCATGTGTAATTTTTGGCCAAATTTTGCAGACAAAAATGGCTTATTGTCTATTTCTAATAGTAGAGCAATGTATGATTTACAGCTTATACAGAAGATACTTCTAAACCAAATAGTTTTACGTTCGCTTTTATGCAACAAAATCCTGCCTAAAAAGGCAGCTTACATTTTGGGAAAAAACTCTTTTTTTTTTGAGAAACAACCAGATGTTTAAGCATTTAGGTATATGTAGATTTCTGAATAGATTTTGAAACATTTTTGCAATACCTTTATGATGCATAAAAGTGTTTTCTACATGGACATCTCACTTTTTAAAGTTCAGCTATAGCTTGAATCTCCTGTAAAAAAAGCCAAGAATGCTTTGTAGGTGTGTAGCTCTCTAGGTTTTAAAAAGAACTGGTGTTTAAATGTTTGAATGCTTTTATGATGGCCAAAAATGTTGTCTAGTTAGACAGCGCATTATATTTGAAGCATAGCAAATGTTCGGACGTGTCTGTGATGCCGATAAATGTTGTCTAGGTGAGCAGCTCACTGGGATTTAAAAGACAGCTGGTATTTAAATGTTTGAATGATGTCCAAAAATGCTGTCTAGGTAGGCTTCTTGCTAGTTTTTAAAATATATATTGTAAATGAGAAGTGTCGTTGCTGCATGTCTGGCGTTTCTAGAAAGATTTCATCTATGACGTTTATTGTGGGGGGAACTTTGCAGGGGCCCCAATCAATCAATTCTTTCCCTGTCACCAGCCGTCTAAGATCCCCACGAGACCGGTGGCTGCCCTTCCAGCCCTAATACAATGTGGCGTTCAGTGCTGAGGTGGAATGTGTCTTGAAAGAATAGTGCTAACATTAAAAAGCCTAATGCTGACCTCTCATTTACAGACACTGGAAGGCATCACGAAGACATGGGAGGAAACGTCCCTGGACATCACACCCTACAAAGACAAAGGTCACCACAAACTGAGGTGAGGAACCAGAGCTTCCAGAAGGTCAAACGTCAAAAGGTTGCTGAGGTGCTCAATAAGTAGAATTTTAAAAAGATGATAATGATGATTCAGCGTCCTGAGGTGGCAGAGATTCTCTGTAAGTCCCTGGCCTGAGGGCCTATTCACACAGCAGTTGATGCAACTAAACAAGAAAGTAATTTATTTACATAATAGATTTCATTTGCAGCTTAATTTCCTTTAGAAAAATAAAACACAGGAATAATGTTCCAAACCTGAATGAATTTCTTTGTTCTGCCAAACACAAAGAAATATATTTAGAAAAAAGTCTTTAACAAGGCTGTTTTTGGTCACCATTGACTTCCGGAGCATTTTTTTTTCTTACTATGTAAGTCCATGATGACCGAAAACAGCATGGTAACAAACTTTTTTAAATATCTTCCTTTGTGTTCGGCAGAACAAAGAAATTCATATAGGTTTGGAACTACTTGAGGGTGAGTAAATTTCAAATTTATTGAATAGATAGCCCCTTCCACCCATAAATGATGACAAAATTTTTATTTTTTAGTGATCTATTCCTTTAACAAAAAAAGAAAAAAATCACATAGTGAATGTCTGAAACACTTAGTCTTCCCTAGCAGCTTGCTACAGCCTACAGCTTCCACCAGCAGATTTTCCATCCTAATTGGGAGTTGTCCTAATTGACTTTGCCTAATTGATATATTGGATTTTTTTTACAGAAACGTAATTGTACCATAAGTTTCATGCTTGTCCAGTCGAGAGGTAATTGCTGAATTGTTTTTTTTTTGTGGCAGACTCTCTGTCCACCTAGGGACTGTTAGTGGCTTCATCCATGCTGTTACAGCACAGTAATGTGAATATATTAGTGCCAAAAACAAGCCATAGCCTAAAAAACACCATTCCTCAACATGATGGAGCTCTCTGCTGCAGGGGAAAACCGCCACGCGTGAGGAGCCAGTAACTCCACATTATCATATTACTCTGTGTGACACAGAGAAAGAACGAGCAAATGAGACAAAACACTGGCTGTGTTTTAAAACCTAGTGAGCCGCCTACTGCCTACTGGACAGAAATTTGGGCATTACAGGCATGTTTAAATGCTCTTATCGGATTTAATGTGCCTATGATGTGGAAAAATGCTGTTTAGATAAGCAGCTCAATAGGTTTTGAAAGACAGCCACTGTTCGAATGGACTTTTGATATCCAAAAATTCTGGCTAGGTGTGTAGCTCAGTAGCTTTTGAAACACATCCAGTGTTTAAATGCACCTTTGATGCCCAAAAACACTGTCTAGGTGGGCAGTTCACTGGGGTGTGAATCACAGCCACTGGCCGGACAGCATCGCTCTCTCTGAGTCAAATCCGTGTTTGACAGCAAGCCATGTTTTTATGCACAGACTAAATGGCTTATCAATGCCAGGGCACCTTGAGCTCTGACACAAACATAATTACTATCAATCTCCTTAGAGAGCAGGACTCAGAACGGCTGCTTTAAGCCTTCTGGGCAAACAAGTCAAGGGTCCAATGAAGAACATAAACTGACTGTCTATGAACGAATAAATACTAGCAGGAAATGCCATTCTAGTGTTTAGATGAGCTCAAATGATGCTGTCGCTCTTTTGGGTTTGATTGAGACCGTTCGGGAGTTTCACAAAGTGTTTAGTGCTCACAATTATACAAACGAGCTGTGAGCAGATAAGAACTGGAGTGGATGCTTTGTGCATATGGCAGCCACACAAAAGCTCTAATCTAATAGAATCATTTGTACAAGCAGTCTCCTTCCCAAGGGCTGAAAGTTTTCTGAAAATGCCTTCAGGCCAGTTCGTATTTAGCTGGAAGCAGTGTGCGTGCGTGTGCCTCAGCGTGTTTATGTGCGAATTGCGGGGATGAATCGGAAACAGGTCAAAAGCGTTGTTTGTGAGATTCTTTAACTGTTTGTCCATTTTGATGTAAGAGCAGTTCCATAGTGTTAGCTTGTTTTTTCTACATCTCTACAGAGACTTCTCATATAGATTCTTGTCTTGCGTGCTTATGTAATTTTGCATCAATACAGTATGTGCAAGTTGACCTCTGGGGGACAAATTTGTCTATGATATTTCTCGTTGGTCTAGTAAATTTGCTCATATTTGCTTACGCACACACACAGCCATTTATATATGAGCCATTCTACAGAATTGGTGCTGTCCCACAACCAACACATTTAAAAAGCATTTAGGTATTCTAAATTTCAACTTTTATCTATTCTTTTTTTCCATTTTAGTTTGAAAAATTATCTTTTTGATTGTTTTGAAAACTAAAGTTGAAATAAAAAATGTTTTATTTGTACATTTTAAAACTGTTAAAATAATCTGTTCTGCATATTTCAACTAGCGAAACAGAGTTTTAGTCCAGTGGCTATGACTGATTTGAACTAAATCCATACATTTATGGTCAGGAAACATTCCTGCACCCCCCTCTCTCATAGCTACAGGGTGTAATTAGATACTGTAGACCCCATCATTTTGAGGTAAATATGCTCAAACGTCTAAAAAATCTGTGTGTAACTTTAAGAAACGCCACTTCTGAACACCTTTTTCTGCATTTAAGCACACGGTTATTCCAAAATATTGAGTTTTTATACATATATACCACTGTTCAGAACTGTGCTAGCTAACCACATGTTGATTAGCATCTTTTAACCAGGTTCAAAAGTATCGAAAATGGTCACTCAAAATTCGCTTCCAAAACATTTGGTGGAGTTTCAGTAGTGGCATCTTTGTTTTCGTGGTGTTATCCCATAGAATTGTATCTTCCGAAACAGTCACTAACAAAACAACTTAGCATTGTTTTGGTAGTGACAAAAGGAAACACATAGTCCTCATATTTGTGTTAAATAAACTAAGTAGTACAGTACAGTAATGCATTTTTTGTTTTGTTTTTGTATTTATGTTTTAGTAGTGTTTTAGTGTGTAAGTTAAAAAACGTGATGTGGTCACTACCGAGGAATTACTGTCACTACCAAAACATGGGATATTTTGTCAAAAATAAAATATACTGAGCTATCAACTAAGGTGTTTCAATAGTTTTTGGCGCAGTTCATATTTAAAATAAGGATTTCTTTTTGGTTCAATGTATGTTGAACCAAATGTTAAATCCTTAACTTTGAAATCAGTATAATCAATTTTTGCCTTTTACAAAGAAAAATTGGAATAAAAACTCTCTAAGCAAATATTGTTACAAATTTAATTGATTTACCTTTAAAATAGTTTTTTTTTTTAAAAAAAAGCAAAAAATATATTTACAATCTAGATGTAAGCAAAATCTTAACCCTTATTCTGTATAACCCTTCTAATTAAATTATTCTTTATTCGTACTGTGTTTCGGTAGTGACAGATTTGGGGAGAAAACAAATATTCCAATACTTTATGAAAATACAATATTAGAATTAACCACATGATTACTAGAAATATGTACCTTGAATATTAAGGAATACCTTGAATATTAATAACAATGTGCATACACGTGTAGTCAGAATTGTTGGTATCCTGAGTAAATATGACCAAAGAAGGCTGTGAAAAAAAATCTGCATTGTTTATCCTTTTGATCTTTTATTTAAAAAAAAACTAAAAAAATCGAACCTTTCTGTCACGGTGTAGTATGCGCAGGCAACAGGCAGAGACGAGAGAGTTGCGATAACACATAGACTTTACTTTAGAACTTTCAAAGATACAGAACCATACGTACACACAGACTAAACAGTCACGATAACAATAAAGATCCACACACAAGACAGAACACAATGGGCTTATATACGCTAGGGGTAATTACAGACAGGTGGCGAACACAGGTGGGACGGGTTAATCACTCAACGGAACAAGAACCGGAACAAGACCATAGACAGACAGCAAATCATAAATGAAACCAAAGACATAGAACCAGTGACATAAAACACAGACAAGGGCGTGACACTTTCATTGGAGAATAAGAATTTAAAATGGAAGAAAAAAATATCATTATGAAATACACGTTGGGCACAATTAACGGTACACTTTTATTCAATACTTTTTGCAATTTTAATTTGCCAAAATAACAGTTCCGGGTTTTCTTCTTTAATTACGAGGTTATAGAACATCTGACAAATAATTAAAGACCATTCCTTCATTCAGAATCACTCCAGACCCTTCAGATTCCCAGCTCCATGATGGTGCTTCTCTTCAGTTCACTCCACTCCTTTTCTATAGGGTTCAGGTCAGAGCAGAAGCTTAGTTTTGTGCCCAGTGACCCATGGATGTGTTTTTTTAAAGTACCCCTGAAATCCAAATTACAGTTAGTATCAATATCTTAGTCTAGGTTATCAATAAGCCAGTGTGCTCCAAAACAGTGACAAATTTCGCATTTAGAAGATATAAGCGTTCAAAACTTGCAGTTCCTTCACTTCCACCAAAACAGATCAACGATTTTTTGATGTTAACTCGTACTTTAGCTTCTCATCAAAGCTTCTGACCAATCAAATGCTTTCTAGAATCTGAAGCGCACTATAAATAGATGCTGAATCTATTTAAATAGATGCTGAATCTATTTATGATCACTATTTTGTTTTAGTAAGAGTTTCATATTGAATCTAGGGGGTAATCTATTAGACTGTGGCTGTCAAATGTGGCTTTACCGAGCTCAATGGCTCTGGCCAGAGCACATATAAACAAACGCTATTGGCTATTTTAAAAAGGGGGCTGGGCTGCTCGATATGTCCCACCCTGTCTTCCTGTTTCAGTTAAAATTACGTCACCACATAGAATAACGCTAATCAAAAAGTGACTGATTCTGTCAGTCACTTTTTGATTTTTTTGATCTGTTGGTATTTTATAGTATCAATGATCCCAGGACTTCCAGCAAAAATATAGGCCCACAACATAAAAATACAGCAGTATTGTAAACATGGGGTACTTTTTATCCATGTGTTCACCAAACCCATCTTGAGTGTTTGCTGCTAAAAAGCTTGAAGCCAGTCCCGTTTGAAGTTCCAGTCATGACTGACAGCTGAATATGCTGGAGATTGTTTTTTGGCGAAAGCATTTTCTTTTTCTTGATTTATTTCTTGAAGCCCTCCCAAACAACACTTGGTGATGTAGGTGCTGTTTGATCATTTCTGAAACTGGAATTTTCACTGCTCTAGCTCCTATCTCTTTTAAAGCCACTTTCTAATTTGTGAAGCTCAATTATTCTTTGCTGCACATCAGAAATATATTCTTTGGTTTTTCATGAGAATTTGTAGGGGGACCAATAATTGCGTCCAACATGTATTTGAGAAAAACATTTATTTCATAATGAAATTCCCCCTATTTTGAATTCTTATTCTGCAATGAAATGTCAGATTTTTCTTCAAATAAAAGATCAAAAGGATTAACAATGCAGATAATTAACAAAAAAATGTTTTCAAGATGTTTCCAACTCTGACTTTGGACCAATTCTGTAGAATGGCCCATATTTATGCAACCCTGGACCACATAACCAGTCATACTGTAAGTAGCACAGATATATTTGTAGGCAATAGCGAACAGTGCATTGTATGGGTCAAAATAATTATTTTTTCTTTTATGTCAAAAATCATTTGGATATTAAGTAAAGATCATGCTCTGTGAAGATATTTTGTAAATATATCAGCATTTTTGCATTTTTTCTCATTCATTGCTAAGGGTTTCATTTGGACAACTGATAAATAAATCCCAAAAATGTCTGGTTTTGTGGTATATATATATATATAGACACACACATACAATTAACCTTTACTTTTACAATTTACTAATTAATAGTGATGTATAAAAAAAAACCCTGAACATTTCATTTAAAAACAAATAGGGGGAGGGTTAGTCTGTCATTTTAAAAATTATTATGTACAGTAAAAACAGTAAAAGCTATGCTCTCCTTCTAGATGGATAAGTACAGTAAATGTGTTTGTACTTAGTTGCAGTTTTGGGGCAAAATTGTTCCTTAATGTTAACTAAATCTGACAAAACCTTCCTGTGGAGACATTCTCAATTGGCAAATCAATGCATAAATAAAGCAAACGCTAAAATAAATCTATATATATTTATAAATTCAAAAAAGTTTCTTTTGGGGCTCTGAATCAGCCATTCATTTTTGTCTGTGGTCTCCATTAAGATATTTGCCTGTACTTCTGTCCTTCATAGACTTGTTTTGATTTAGATCTAATTAAATATCCCATACATTCCTATCCTGCCTAAAAAGTCTTTGTATGAAGTAGCTCAGTCAGAAACGTGACTGTGTGTATGTTTAGTAATGCGCACAGAGTCATAAAGACTGCAGCTCTCTGTGCTATAAGCTGTCATATGCGTCAGTGTCTCACACCCACCTGTGTGAGAGAGAGAGAGACAGAGAGAGAGAATCACAGGGGGTGGTGTCTTGCTGACAGGTAGGCATAGGAAGAAAAAAGCGAGCGAACGGATATATAGAGAAAGAGGGGGAAGATTCGTATTGCATATTTCTAGAAGCTTAGATCCTGCAGAACAGAGAAAGGACGTGGTCTCTCTCTCTCTCTCTCCCCTCTTTAGCACACATACCTGCTGGTATTGTTTGTCCCCTTCAGTGCTGCAACAAAAGGTGGACATATGCTTTATCTTTAGTTCTCCCTCTCTTACTCGTCTTTGATCACTCTATTTCTTCCTCTGTTTTTTGTCAGTGGGGTGTATGCCATATCAACAAATACTGTGTTTAGTATTCAGCGGTGGGGTTGTATACAGGGGACAGAATCAATTCCAAATTACTCAGGCTCTCAATAACGGACAGCCCCGTCCGCAAGGAGAAAAGATGATTAATGATGATAGTATTCATGATAGAAGCTGAAGTGTTCGCACACACAGATGGAGCTGTGTGTGCGTTAATGGTCCTGTAGTGAAGAGGCTTTCTGTTTGCTGCCGTGTACTTATAATTGAGCGTTTCCACACATTTAGCAGGACGGAGTGCAAATCACCTGTAATTACCACCTACAGCCCCGCATTGTACACACTGCACACACACCCATTGTATAAACCCGGCGCATAGAGGCATCTCTTTGCCTGCTCTGCAGTTGCACGAGTGACAGTTCTGCAGAATATGTGGTAAAACCGTCCTGCACCAAAGGTTCGACTGACCGATGTACTGGTCTTTAATGACGTGGGACGAAATGTGTATGCAAACACTTTTAGCATATGCTAGTTTCTGTAATTAAATTGGACACATACTCTTTCCTTACCAACACTGTATTTTATTTACAGCTTGCTACAGTGCACATTTTTGTCCTGACGCACATATGCTGCTGTTTGGACGCACACACACAGCTGCAGATGAACGTCCCAGCCTAGTTTTGCTGATGACTAGGTATTTTGAGAGGTCATGTTCTCCTCTATGGGTTTTTCTGTTAGTGCACTGTAGGTTTGTTAGTGTGTAACTATAGGCTATTCAAAATGTGGTGAGATGCCTACATAGACAGCATTTTAAGACATCCCTTGTTTCAATTTGAACATCAGTATGCGTTTAGGAAACAGCCGAGGATGGCACTTTACTAGGTAAGCAGACTGAGTTTCCTCTATAGGCAGAGAGCAAAGCTTCACATACTAACTCACACATGGTCACTTTCTCTAAATGATAAGCATTCATTGCTTTATAATGGCTTTAGGGCTGTAGCTGTGACTCATTGGGCCAGGGTAGTACAACACTGCCACCTAGTGTGTGTGCATATGTGTGTTTATACGCGCTTATGTGTGTGTATACACGTGTATGTTGTGTGCATGTGTGTGTGAGATAAAGGAAGCAGGAATGCCCTGACCATCTGCTGCACATTAGAAAGAGACCCTCAGCCCAATTCAATTAACATCCACAAGCCCCCTGATTGGGCTCAGAGAGAAAGAGAGAGATGAGAAGAGAGATAAAGGCCATTGCAGGAGTTACTACCCTGCAGTAAATATGAGTTTAAGCATTCTCTGATGAACTCTCCGCATGACAGCGGGGCGAATGGAAAAGTCATTGATCAAACACACACAGACACACACACACAGAAACAGTATACTCATTCAAATTGTGTTTGCTATGGAACAGAGGGAGAGAAAAAGAAATACTCTTGATCTATGGAGATGTTTGAAGTCTTGTCTCTTTTTTAAAAAATTTTTAAGCAATTAATAATGGAGATGTGGAAGGAATCTTTATTTGGTAATTCTCTTTATTTATCCTTCTTGCTTATTTTTCTTTTACTGTAGTCATCTGAATCTGAATCCAACAGGATGTCTTCTATTAAATTTTTGTTTGTTTTGTTTTATAACATTTTAACCTTTTTTAAAAAGCAATTACAAGCATTTGGATTAGTCTGTAGTAATTATAATTAAAGTATTTATAAAAAGTGTCAGAAATTAACCATGGCTTGGAGGAAGAACGTCACTGGAAGTGATAAAAACGTGTAAATGTTAATAGCATACTAGCGTTATGTAATATATGATTTTTTATATTTTGTTGTAATAATAGGTTTAGTGTCTCTGCAGACGTTGTAGTGGCAGTAATTGTCAAATATCTAAATGTACTGTCTCCGAGGCAAATACTGGTGAATGTGTAGCTAAAATTATGTTTGTTTCAATAGAAAAAAATATAATCAGCTTTTTGAAAACGTAAATTCTTACAGAGTTTTTATTTTATTGACATTTTGTGCTTTACTTGTAGCTGCTTTTGTATTGTATGGTGATGTTGATTTTACTGATAACAGCCATAATTGTGTCGAGAATTTACTGTTGATTCAGTTCAAGTAAATGGACAATGTACCTGTTTTTTTATGATGATAAAAAATGCATTATAAGAGTGAAAATCAATGACAGGTGGCAAATATTGTTCCCTAGTAAGATTTTTTAAAAGTGACAGTCCTTTATTTTGATAGCCGTGTGTGTGTATTTGATAATGCTGTGGCAGTAGTAATGTCGTCAGGGATTTTCAGTCCTCTCTTACCTGCTGCTTCTCTGCGAACAGCCTGCAGTGAAGACACACAGTTAGATGATGTGAAGAGAGATGATGAATATGACAGATAAAGAGCTGCTGTGCTGTGTGTGTATATATGAGAGAGGCCGAGAGAATGAATCCTCTCATCACTGCACCTTTCCCTCTGCTAATGTTCACGTGTGTGAGGCAGAGTAAGAGAGAAAGAAAGAGTTGAGAGCACAGGAGATTGAGCAGGTCTCTGGTGATTGGTCTGAATCAGAGGCCTGCGGCAGGCGGGTGGAATGTGTGATCACTTATAGCAGAGGTGATAATTTACAGCCTTTCTGAGTGTGTGAGAGAGATGCCGCCTCTCATAGCAGCCGTGCTGTATCCTTCCATCCGCATTTAACAATATCTTTGTTTTTGTCAATGACGACAGATGTCTGTCAGAACAATATTATTAAAATTATAGCAACGGTAGAAAACAATGGACAAAATTGACTATTGTCTACACTATTGTTCAAATGTTTGGGGTTGGTAAGAGATTAGAAAACCTTTAAAATTTTAGGAAACATTTCTCATTGAAAACGGTTGTCCTGCTTAATATTTTTGGAGAAAACATGAAAACATGATATTTTTTTTCAGGATACTTTGATTAATAGAATGAAATATCAGCATTTATTTGAGAGAGAAACATTTTGTTAAATGTCTTTACTGTCACTTTTGATTAATTTTAAATGTACCTTCGCTAAATTAAAGTATTTAAAAAACTTTTGAACACCTGTTGAAGTGTTGAAACATAACCAAACAATGGCTAGTATTAGTTATATTTTATATATTGATCAGTAATTTTGGGAATAAAGTTATGTAATATTTCTGGAGTTATATGCACCCTGATAATCCACTTATACTGTAATAGCTTAAAGCTCATATTAACTGTCTGGGTTTGGAGACTTAAGCAGGTTCTCTGCCATTCATCTTCAGATATATCCTGTTATATTCTGATATATGTTTTTAATGCTTTCTTTGATGATCATAATCCAAAACTTTGTCAGCAGAGGAGCTCTTCATGGGTCATTTATTCATATACTATAACATGCAGAAATGCAGAGCGTACTAACATGATTTCTTCTTTCTCAACCACCATCATTCGTGTTTATTGTGCTGTATTTTTATGGTTGCTTCGGGGCAAAACACCAAGTGCTCATAAGTGCACTTAAACTTGATTAAAGCTGTGTTATGATTCAAAGGGTTCTTACCTCGTGTTCTCTACACAAAGAACAGGGGATATATTATATTATATTAATATAGCAGTATGTGAATATTATATTATATTAATATAACTTTATATTATATTATAAAACATTTAGATAAAACATACTGTAATTGTCTGCTCTACACTGTCCTGTTGTAATAAAGGCAAAAAAAAAAAAAACTAGAACCTATTGTAATCCACACAAATGCTAAAAAGTTTGGAGTCAGTACTCTTTTTCAAGAAGAAGAAATTATTACTTTTATTCAGCAAGTCAAACTAGTGTAATTTAAAGAAATAGTTCACCCAAAAATAAAAATTGCGGCATATTTTACTCACCCCCAAGCCATCTTAGGTTTATATGACTTTCTTCTTTTAGACAAACACAGTCTGAGTTTTTAAAAAAATTATTCTGGCTCTTCCAAGCTTGGTAATGCTGGTGGATAGCGGCTATTATTTTATTATTATTGTTATTTTGAATCTCAATAATCTAATAAAAATAATTTTGAATCTCAGTAAATCAGATATATCCGCAAGTTCTGCACCATAAAACTAACCTATAAGCCTTCGGGGGGTTATCACATGCCCTCTAAAGCAGATAGATGGGTTTTTGTAACAAAAATATTTCTAGTTTTCAAATTATAACATAAATAACAGACTTCCGGTGTTTTCCAGAGCGCCGAGTTCCGGCTTCTTGGCTGACTTCTGACTCGAAGTACGATGTAAGTTGTGTCATACTTCGAGTCATAGGTCAAGCTTGGAAGAGCCAGGATAAATTTTTAAAAAATGCAGACTGTCTTCATCTGAAAAAGAAAGTCATATACACCTAGGAAGACTTGGGGGTGAGTAAAATATGCCGTAATTTTCTTTTTTGGGTGAACTGTTCCTTTAAATATAAAAAATATTTTACATAATTTAAAATATACCAAAGTCGTTTTTTTTACCGAAAATTTTAACTACTGTGCATGAGAGAATGTTCTTTGACCTGTTGATTTTATTCCTAATAATGTACACGATATGCAACTGTGAAGTAATTTAAACCAGACAAAGTTACAGACAAAGTGGCTCACCTCAACCATAAATGCTCTTGGATTTCACTTGTGTATGTATATGTGTGTGTGTGTGTGTGTAAAGTGTTTCTCCTCAGGCACTATTTCAGTGATGTGTGTCGAATGCTATATGTGTCTGTCATGTTGCCTGGACTCGAAAACAGACAGATTATTCCTCTGAGTGTGTGGCGGTAGGTGCCGCAGGCGAGAGATTGTGCCTCGTTTCATGCTGTCGCTCTGGAGGTCAGGTGGCCCACGACTGTCACTCACCTCCTCTTATTCTCTCCTCCTCTCTGGAACTCTCTTCGCCTTTCTTCTTTCTCTTTTTCCTCAGTAATGCACTACAAATAAAACTCGCTCTTTCCCATCAGCCCTGTGCTCTCTATCTCAGCCTTTTTCCCCTCTCTAAGAGAAAGAAAGATTGTGTTTTGAGGTATCTACACTCATCCTTTTCTCTTTTTTTCTTTGTAATCCCAACCTTGTGTCCTTCACAAACTAACTCTGCTGTCCTGGATGTGCAAAGTGTGTGTGTGTGCAATGCTTCCCCATTGCTCATATGCACAGACTCTGCATGCAGGGGCATCAGTTAGAGCTCGGAGAGGCATAGACAAACAGAGATGAATGACACACACACACATACACACACACACCTGCGGCTTCAATCTGAGAAATCAAGAGATGTGTGACGTATTTTGTGCCTGTGAGAGTGTAAAGCTCACCGTGTGTCTTTCCTGTGGGTTTGTGTGCTTGTGTTAATGTATTAGAGTGTGTGTTTGTGCATGTGCATGCGGACATCAGGTGCCGGCAGTCACCGTTCATCCCCGCAGTGAGGCTATAGCTCCACCGTTGGCATGGAGACGGCTGCGGCAGCGCGTGAGGCTGCTGCCATGGCAACGCAGTATGCCAAAGAGGGGGGGGTCGAGAGCCACTGCTGTTCACTTTGTCCTCTCTTTTGTTTGCTTCGTACGTCTAGCTGTGTGTGCGTGAGCTAGAGAGGGATGTGTAATAGTTTGTCCAAATTATTAACAGACTGAACCTTGAGCTCTTTATACTGCCTTGTTTTATTTCAATTGAATTGTGTCTGTGCCTTTTATGAATAAGCTTTGGGTCCATGTTCAGGTTTGGCTGCGCTTATGAGGGTCAATGTATTCACAAATATAGTAAAACAGATGTCTGAAGCAGTCTTCATTATTTAAAATGGCAGGCTAACTGTTCTGTCTTTGGCTGCTCTGATAAACACTATTTCCCAGCTTCAGAGGAGACAAGAGAGCAGTGGATTTATTGATTTATACATGTATATTACACTGCTGCCACACAGATCTAATATAAACATATGGTTTCTTTCCGAACTGTTTACATTCACTGATATAAATGACTGTTTTTTTATTAGCATTTAAAGTGACATGCACGAAAAACAGCTTGTTTCTGCTTCCACACAAAATAGGCATTTTTTTAAATCTTATGTTGTTGTTTTTTTTTGAGCAGAAACTTCACGGACATATTCTGGAGACACCTGAGACTTAAATTACATATTGTACAAAGGGGCATAATAGGTATCCTTTGAAAAAAAAGGCCAGTAGTTGAAAGAAGATGTTAAAATAAGAAATGTTTGAAGCTGTTTTAGCTTATTTTAAAATAGTTTTTAGCATTTTTCAGCATTGTAACTATTATGAGGCCCCCTAGTGGGTTAAGAATCACTGGTCTTTTCGAATGTATCCTCTAAACTGTGTGCGTGTTTGTGTGTGTGCTCAGGGGAACAGATGATGTGTTCCAAGCTCTGGAGGATAACCAGGTGACACTCTCTGTAATGAAAGCATCTCGTTTCGTCAAAGCGTTTGAAAGGGAAGTTGACCACTGGGAACGTAGTCTGTCTCTGGTGCTGGAAGTCATCGAAATGATCCTCACTGTACAAAGACAGTGGATGTATCTTGAGGTACGCAAACAAAGCACTTCCTACAGTTTAACTCAGCACATTAGTCATCCAAATGCTTTTCTTATGCTTTAAAAGTCTGTGGGTTACATTATCCAGGCATATGCTGTACACAACACACTCCTGACCTTCCTCACACCCTGCTCGTTCTTAATAAACACCAGTCACAATCCACTGCTTTAGATCACAGTGGGGTCCACTTTCTACATGTGATGCACAAACTCACTGTAAAAGATTAGCATCTCACAGACACACACATAGCTGAGTTCAGAGTCACACATCTGTTCTCTCGTAGCTGATGAGGAGAGTAAACAGTGGCTGTCAGCCTGGATTTCCTGTGTGTATGAGTGTTTGTAAACACACCTGTGATGGCTCCAACCAAGCACCAAACTGTTTTATCTTTCCTTCTGTGCGATTCTTCATTTTGGTCATCCACTACCACATTCTTTTTTTTTCTTTGTTTAGAATATCTTTCTGGCAGATGACATACGAAAGCAGTTGGTTCGTGAGACAGCTGAATTCGATGACGTCAACTCCAGTTGGAAGATCATCATGGACCGACTCGACAAGGACAAAAATGCTCTCAGAGGAACACACCATCCAGGTAATGAAAGGATGGTGCTGGAATTCACCACCCTCAGTGAGTGTAAAAAGCCTTTACTGGAGCAAGTCAGTTCACTTGGCAGCAATCTTGGCAACACCCTGGACAGATGGATGAAATGTGTCCAGATCACATTTCACCTGAAAAAAAAACCTATTTTGCATTAAAAAACAGAGGCCTGTAAACTATTAAGATTTTTGGCATTGCAGAATTATTTGAATGACGATTAAGTACAAACATAATTAATTTGATTATTTAACTTTTTTTTGGGCAGCTTTCATCATTCTCAGTGGTGATTCTTATTACTGTACTACAGGGACTTTTTTGTTAGTCAAACCCTTTTACTTAAAGTATTTTCTTGATGTACCCTCTGAGATTGACATGATTAAAACATCTATTACCAAAAATAACAATGTAAACAACCAAACTCAAGTAGTGCTCTGATTTTATTGCATTTAATATTATTGCATAAAATAGTGGATATACTAGATAATATACTGACAGTATAAGGTTGCACTGCTGAGACGAGGCTCACGCAGCCTCTCGAGGAAAAATCAAAACGCGCAACATAAGAAACTCAGCATACTGAGGTAAAAATTCAGAATGGAATGTTTTTATATCTAATATACAATTAGTTAAGTAAAGTCACTCAACGTTTTTTACTATTACGATATTTTAAAAGTTTTCTAAATAGTTCAAGCAAATACAATACTATTTGGTCACTTACATTTAGGCGGAACAACAGCGCATTTCACAACAACCAGTCGATTCATTTTCGATGTTTTGAACAAATCAGTTAAAGTTTCATTAGCCCATTCATAAACATCTAATGAATCTGCCGTTTGAACGAATCATTTAAATTCTAAACTCGATGACTCACTTATTAAACGCTCACTATTGGCACCTACTGGCCTTTTTATTTTGCTTAAAGGATTAATTTTCCAATATCGTTACTTGTTTATTTATTTTTAAAAGAGTCTTATAATTTAATGCAGTTGTATTTTCAGTGTAAATGATCTAATTTGATAATGTTTTGATAAATGGCTATAATAACAATCACATTATAATCATTGGATTTATAGATCAAATGTGAGAATTTTACACAAGTATTAATAAGTTTAGTAAGAAAATGCCCTCTATAAAGGTAAAAAATAATAATTAAATATATTTATATACATGTATATTTTAAATATATATATTATAATTTATGTCACAGCTGATATAAAAAAATTAATAAGAATATTGCTTCAGATTAAGTATATTTGCTAAGTAAATTAATCAATTATGTGTGTGTGTGTGTATATATATTTATACATAAATAATGATACCATAGATCCCCCGCACATAACAAATCCCAATTTAACCCCTGTATATACCCAGTAAAAAATGTATTACACTTTTAAATAAGAAGACAGAAAAATGTCAATAAAAGACAATAAAAGTAATTTTTTTGTTGTTTCAGGTCTTCTAGAGAAGCTCTCAGAAATGAACACTAAGTTAGAGGAGATTCAGAAGTCTCTGGACATGTATCTGGAGACCAAACGACAGATCTTTCCTCGGTTTTACTTTCTGTCTAACGATGACCTTCTGGAGATCCTGGGCCAGTCACGAAACCCTGAGGCTGTGCAGCCACACCTCAAGAAGTGCTTTGACAACATCAAAAGTCTCCGCATCAACAAGGTCGTTTACACTGAATGATTTTAAGTGATGTTATTTTTAGGTTTTGAGCATGAGCATTAGCATTAATTTAAATTCTCTGCTTGTGTATATGTAGGTTGGGATCAATAACAACAAGTCGGAGGCTAGTGGGATGTTCTCAGCTGATGGGGAGTTTGTTGACTTCACTCATCCCGTTCTTCTGGAGGGGCCAGTGGAGGTGTGTTTCCAACCTAAAGTCCAACACAGTCTTTGTTAAGAAATGCATTGCCTATGAACTTTTTATTTTGTGTGTGTAGGCATGGTTGTGTGATGTTGAGCGAACCATGCGTTGGACTCTAAAGGACTGCCTGAAGAATTGCTCGACGGCTCTCAAGAAGATGCCAGGGAAGAGGGGCAAATGGGTACGGGACTGGCCTGGACAGGTGAGTGTGTGTGTTTGTATGCTTTTCTGTATCTGTTCGAATGCAGTAATTTCACTTCAAAGTGCTTTGCTTGTCTTTGCAGATGTTGATCACAGCCAGTCAAATCCAGTGGACCACAGATGTCACCAGAGCACTCATGACCAGCAAAGAGAGAGCAGATAAGACTGCTCTTAAATCACTAAAAAAGAAACAGGTGAGAGAACTGAGCAGTTACAGATTTGGGCCAGTGATCTAAGGGTAACCAGTTTAAACACCAAAAAGGGCAAATTATTAATTATGTTGAATTTTGCTGCCGTTGTCCTCTTGGCAAAGTTAGTTAGTCAAAGTAAAGGTTTGTTGAGTGCAATAATTATCTTATGGAAAAAGGTTTGAAAATTCCATTTCTTTCTGTTTTCATTTAAATTTTAGTTTTACCTAGGATGTGGTGTGAACGGTCTTTATTTCTGCTAATAACTGCATCCCTTTTCTGTGCATTCTGTGGAATGGGTTACAACACAGTGTTAAATGAAGCTGAGAGTACTACACTCTTGTTAGTAGCTGAAAGCAAAATAAAATTAGCCCAAATATTTAATTAACAACCATGTTAGCAGTGGGGGATTTGTAGAATTTTAGGAATGACAGGTGTTCTGATTCTGCAGAAATCTGCAGAGCTCTCTGTGGAGTTCTGCGGGCACTGATTCAATGCGAGTCTGTTAATAACTAGTGGATGAACTCCACATACACTGCTGACTTCACTCAAACCCTTTATTGAAAATGAGTCATTCATTTTGTGTGTATTTGTACTTGGAGCACAGGATGCACTAGATACACAAGTTAATTAAGGACGGCAGCTCAAATGAATTTAATCCAATCACATCTTATAAGCCAAAGCCAGTGAGACACTGAGAATGGCTCAGGCCTGTCTTTGTGCTTTTGAGAGTTGAGATTTAGTCTCAGAGCATGGCTTCTTGGGCTTTAGGAAGGTGGGGATTTTTTGTTGTTAATTTACATTTACATTACACGTCTCAGCTGATGTTTACTGAGTATGTTTGGAGTAACTATGGTTAGGTTTGATCTGGAACCCCTGATCCATAAAATTAGTTTGCGTTGTGTTTGAGTGTGTCTGTCTTCTAATAATCAGTGTTTGCATTGTGTTACCCAGGTGTCCATGCTCAGTCAGTACTCTGAAGCCATACGAGGGAACTTATCAAAGATTCTGCGCTTGAAGATCGTCGCCCTGGTCACCGTTGAGGTCCACGCCCGTGATGTCATCAGCAAACTGGCCAAAGCAGGTTGTTGTGACGTCAGTGCCTTTGACTGGCTATGCCAACTCCGCCTGTACTGGGACAAGGTTAGAGGAAAGACAGGATAGTGGGATGGAGAAAACATATAGAATATGGATAAGGTGATAACCATAAGCCTTTAAATGTCTCTGTGTCTATGTGTGTAGGATGTGGACGACTGCATTATCAAACAGACTAATACCCACTTCCGCTATGGATATGAGTACCTAGGCAACTCTGGTCGTCTGGTCATCACCCCCCTTACAGACAGGTAACACATCAATCAGTGATAAATGTATTTAAATGGGGTTTAAATGTGTAGATCCTAAAACAAAGAGGTTTTTTTCTGACATATAAAAAAACCTTTGGATGCATGAACTATTACGTAAATTACAAATACTGTTTTGTATTACTTCATAAAAATACTATCTATTTTCTGCCCAGAATGCTGTGTTATATAGTAGTAGATATTCCAGAGGTGCATTTATTCTGAATGTTTTAAATGTCATAAATAATGAAAAATAAAAATGTCATAGACATTTAAATGTCATGAATATAAAAAACAACTACATACAGTATAAAGAAGAAAGACCCCCATGGTGGTTTGAATGTAACACCAGACAGTCTAAAGTGAGGACACACATTTTTCCTTTCTTTTTTCTTGAATTTCAGTCCCACTTTTTATTAAGTGGTCTTAACTACCATGTAATTCCATTAAAATTAATCATTTGGTACAGTTTACTTACTGTGTTGTGTACAGTCACGTTTTTACATTGTACTTATATTTTAAAATACCTGCATGTAATTACATTTCTAATTATTTTAAATTCTTTAAAAATTCTTTTTATAATTATTTTATTCTGTAAATACACCTTACACCTTCACCCACCCTTAAACCTACCCATACCAGATAAAAATGTCCCTAACCTTACCCGTATCCCACATTAATGTAGTGTTTTGCAATACAATACGAACACAATAAGTACTGTACATTGTACATTTTTCTCCATGTAAGTACATAGTTAGGGCCACTCATTTTAGAATTTGCACATTGCACATTTTAGAATAAAAAGTAAAGAATTAGAAGTATGATTGTTATGTGCTGACCGAAAATGAACTGATTGAACAAATCAGAAATGTATATTTTAGGTTCTTCAGAAATTAGCCACTCTTTGTTATAGATCACATCCCTGCACACTCTAAAGATTCTCTCACTCATCTTTATGAAGGGCACTCCAGGACGCTGTTTTAATTTCCTCTATATGCCAGGCACTTTATTGCCTGCTTTAATTCACTTTCTGGTCCAACTCATCCATTTCAGATATATATTTTTTAAGCTTTCATACATCATACATCTTATGTTTGTCAAAAAATACAAATTTGTCTGGCTTTTTAATAATGAACCTGTAAATCTAAATGTCTGATGACCAGCTCCCCCTGCTCTCCAGAGATCACACAGTAAAATCAGAGTGAAGCCTGTAGTGTTAGACTTACTCTGTAAGTAGAAGTATTAACACCACCAGCAAATACTGTATAACCTCCAGCTGAGATTTAATCACCTACACTCTCATATTATGCCATAACTCTCAGATTGCTAGATATATCAATATCCTGTCCTGTGTGACAGTCAACCCTTGCATTTGACTGATGCGATCAGCTGGTTTATAATGATCATTATGGGGACTCTGATGCCGTTATCTGACTTCAGCCATTATCCAAGTCATTATGAGGGAGAGACAGAGATCGTGTCATTAACCTTATCAGTCAAGATCTTACCTCCCCATCAGCAGAGCACACCTGCACACAGAGGCAAAGAGAGAGGAGCTCCAGATGTCTCTTGTGTGATAATAGAACAAAAATGCAAAAATGTTCTTCTGCACGAAATTATGCAGCGATTCCTGCTAGGAAGTGGAGTCAGGAGTCAATGGCGGATTTCCTGTTGTGTGTCTTCAGAGGCCGCTGAAAATCAGCACAGAACGTGCCTCCAGTGGAATGAAAGGAAGGATCTAATCCGGGTTTATTATGTTGAGAGGGTGACATCTTAAGCCCACTCAAGGACATGGACAATGTGCTTAAGCCTGTCTGTCTGTCTCTTCTCCATTGTGTGTATGCGCTTCCGGATGCTTGCAATTGAAGCGAATGTCAGTTTGTGTGCCAGTGTGTCTATCTCTGTTTCTATCCTAGCCCTGAGGATTGCTAAAACATTTTCACAGAAGTTAACAAAATTGTTATAAATCCTCCTGTAAGGGTAAAATGGTTTTGGAAACAGTCAAGTAGAAAGTGATAAATGTGGTCCATGCATGTCTATATTTTTTCCATAACTAGTCATAACTTTGTCACTTCTTTAGCTCGGTAGTGTCTTGCCTATGAATGTCTATAGGCAATGTCAGGATAGTTATATGTACTGTATGTATTGTTTTCATGTAGGTGCTACATGACTCTTACCACAGCACTGCATCTGCACCGGGGCGGTTCTCCTAAAGGCCCTGCTGGAACTGGGAAGACAGAGACAGTTAAAGATCTGGGTAAATCTTTGGGCATGTACGTGATTGTGGTCAACTGCTCAGAAGGCTTGGACTTTAAGTCTATGGGCCGCATGTATTCTGGCCTGGCTCAGGTGTGTAGTAAACTACATCCATACAGACACTTAAACTGTAAGCACAATTACTGTATTGTTGTTGAATATGTGCATTTGTTTTTTTCTCTAGACTGGAGCGTGGGGTTGTTTCGATGAGTTTAACCGTATAAACATTGAGGTGCTGTCTGTGGTCGCTCAGCAGATTTTGTCCATCCTGTCTGCTCTGTCTGCGGGACTCAACAAATTCATCTTTGAGGGGAAACAGATCAACCTGGTCTGGTCTTGTGGCATCTTCATCACTATGAACCCAGGTGCTCAATCTGGTTCTTGTTATTCTAAGAGGAATAGTTAACTTAGAAAGTAAATGATGTCTGAAGCTGCAAAGCTCCTAAATAACAAAAATGCACCAAAATGTAGCTTAAAGGAACCGTATGTAAGAAATGGCCAAAACTGGTACTGCAATCACTTTCAAAATACTGTTGGGCGGTGTCTCCCCTCCCCCTCCCCGTTGACTAGAGGTTG